>CM032177.1:14845048-14888515 GCA_018908115.1 Anopheles rivulorum
CATGTTTTTCGCAAACGTTCCCCTTTTTGCAGCCTTACACTCGCTTTTTTGTTTTTGAATTGGTCTCTTTTTTTTCGATTTCTTTTTTTTATGTGTGTGTCATCGGTCAAGCAGCATGCACCGTTCCGTTCCGTACCGTCGAAAGGTAGGATCAGTTTCGGTCGGAAGGTTGATTTATATTCCTTTGCCAGCAACGTATCGATTGGCAAACCGCGCGCGCCCGACGGTAGAACGATCCGCCTGGTCAGGTTCCCCGGCGTTGCTAATTAATGGTTCAGTCAACCGGCAAAACTGGAGATTGACAGCTGCGGTTGGCCGGTTATGAGGTCGACAATCGGACCGGTGCATGAGTGAGCAGTTTAAAATGTTCGATCCTGTTCCCGTTCGCATCGTGGATTTTGGGAAATAGGTGATGAATAATCAAATTTCGTCAAGCTGCGCACTGTAACGTCTTCGTGGAGCGTTGGAAACAATTTTTCCAGTGAATTCGAATGTGTGAAATTTGTTCGCTGTCCAGAAATTTTCGATTTAGATCGTGGAACACAAAGAACTGCAACCATATTTACCTTATGCTGTGTTTTTAATATCTGCAGGTATGTTAAACTCCTTAGTCATTTTCAGCTTATTCATTTGTTTATTCTATTATTTTCTTATACCTTCTTTTGTTGTTTATTAAGTTATCCATTTTGAATTATTTATTTATTATTTATTATTTATTTTTATTTGATTTATTATTTGTTTTATGTTTTATGTTATTATTTTTTCAATTTTATACATATATATTTTCTTTATTAACTTATTGATTGGTTTATTTATTTACTTAATCTTTTGTTTTTATTTATTTATTTTTCGTTTGTTGACTTATAACATTTTTTTTTTTTGATAAATTCATTTTTCAATTACTTGTTAATACATTTCTTTTCATAAGTAAATACATTAGGTAACTAAAATGTGTACCAAATAATGCCAGCCAGAGCCATACGTACGTGCATAAACCATAACAAATCGTCATGCAAGGGGCACAAACAGTAATAAAACTCCATGAAAAAAAACCCAGATCCATATCATTCATGCGGAGGGTTCCATACCGAAACCATGCCAAACGAGATGATGATGTGCCCGGGTCGCCGTTAGACGGATAGATGGATTGGTTACGCAGCCATACGGGCTCGGCAGGATGCGAATCGGGAGAAGCAGATATGAATTTTTACGACATTATTAAAAAGTAATCAGCAAAAATTATCGAAAACTTTGACGCTCGCGTGGGATGTTGGCCGGGATGCTCGCACACATCCTTCCTCGTGACCTTTTTTTTTTGGTGATGGTGGCTGCTGTTTTTTCTTTGGTTCGCCACCGCGAAAGGTTGTTACACGATGATGTGTGTGTGCGTGGAGTGCAAGGCATCCCTGGGTTTGGAACCGGCCCAGGAGGAAGGTCGTGCCACGCCGTTGGGTTAATATCTTAATCGAATGGCCATGCCAATTTATGGGCATGGCCGAGATAAGAAATAAGTCATGGCCATGGGAAGATGGCGACGGGAAGTTGACGTATGTTAATGCGTTTTGTTTGCGTGATGATAATGTTTAGTATCGGCCAAATGATAATGGCTGCGTAGCGGACCAAATTGATTTCGGTAGACATATGTTTCGATGGTTTTTTTTTATTAAAAACAAAAACTTTTTCATTACGCAGTTTAAACTGATTTTTTATTATTAAAGTTTGAAATGATATTCATTTAAAGTTTACTAACTGTCTATCTATGTCTTATCGTCCAGCAAACTATTCAATTCTACCAAAAATTTGATTATTGTACTGTGAAACTTATTAAAAATTATTATCAGTCATCATTTGACTGCCTTTATAAATTTAAGTTAAATAATGTTTAAATAAAACTGATAAATGAAAAACGATTAATATTAATTTCAAAACTAACCTTAACCAATTGTTAAGCTCATAAAGGTGTACATCCATTGGTAAATTGTTCCATCAAGTCATAGATCATACTCTTAACCACCTGCATCAAAGTACAAAACCAAAAAAAAACAAACTAAATCTTCCCATTTAGGCATTAGATGTTAATTAGGTCCGTGGTTTGCAGAGCACTTAACCGAAACTACCAATTACCTTGTGTGTGTGTGTGTGTCAGCCTTTTTTATCACTTCATTTGCAGGATATGTAGTAATTATTAGATGATGAGCATAATTATGTGTCGCTTGCGGGGACATTAAATGATTACGGTGGCATATCATCGCCACCGTTGCGGCACAGTTCATCGGTTGTACTTGCGGGATTATTGTGCAATCCGCAGCCTGAGCTTTTGATCTGAAGCAGAAGAAGAAATGAAATTCAAGTATTTGGTTGTTTAAAGAAGCATAACGTGGCGGGATGCATCTACCGGTGCTCGATACTTTGCACTTTGCCCTCGTGCATGTTCCCGATACTAGCCAAGCCAGTTTGGGACCATACCAGAGCAACGTAAATTAAGTCGTTATTCCGTTACCGACACTAATATCCCTTTCTGGGCACGTTCCGCCTAATGATGGTTGGAATATTTCTTGCCTTGGTTTGGGTCGGCACATTCCCGCCCCCGAAAGTGGGACGCATTCCGCGTTCGCATGAGATCGTGTCTATCGGGCGAACCGAACGCGTTTATGTTGTACCGGCAGCGATCCGACGGATCCATTTCGCAGGGCAAAGGCAAAAGAAAAACAACATCAACACGAACCGCTCAATTCCGGTCTTACGCGACGACGTGAAAAAGGATCAGATTAAGGAATGGTCCGGTTGCTGCTGCTGCTGTTGCTACTGGAAACACGTCCTGTGTTGGTGTGTTGGTTAAATTTCGGCTGTTGGAATGCCATTAATCATCGAAACTATTAAATGAGTAATGGTCGCATTTAAAGCACCGTGAAATCAGTGGGATATGAAGTGTGTGTGTTGCCCCGTTTGCCACAAGACGATGGAACCGTTCTAGCGGCGAATGGTACCGAGAGGATGCCGATAAAAGAAGGCGATCTGGTTGGGTAGCACACTTTTAATATTCATGCTATAGACATTTAACGGGGATAATATCGTTTCATCCTGCTGTTAGGTGAAGATGAGCTTAATGTTGTTCGTAATCTTCACATTCAACGTTTTGGAAAGGAATGTGTTGTTGTGTTAAGCCATTGTAGATACGTTGAGTGCTAGCACTTACAAGAAAAAAAAAAGTTTCTGTTGTCATGTTTCTATAATTGTTTATAATATTTTTTGTTAGGTTTGAAACGAATAGGAAAATTGCTTGTTTTTTTTTGAATTCCAATGATGATGTATTGTAAATAACTTCGCATTTTGTTCTATTTATTATCTCTTGTTTTATTTTAATCTTTAATTTTATGTTTTTTTATGATTGTTTGTAATATTGATTGTTAGGTTCGAAAAAATAGGTCTATTTATTGTTTTATTTTTGATTTTCCATTTTGTTATATTGTACTTCCATTATTATGTTGTATGACGTATTATCTTTCTTTTCATTTTAATCTTAATGTCTTAATAAGTTTAATAAGTTTAAATTTTTTCATAAATGTTTGTAATATTTATTGTTAGGCTTGTAAAGAGCACATCAATTTATTGTTTTATCTTTGATTTTCTATGTAGGTATATTATTATTACTTCACTTTTTGTTCTATTTATTATCTTTCTTTTCATTCTAATCGTTAAATTTTTACGAATTGCATGACTTTTAAATCAATTGCAATTTATTTAAACTACAATCGATAATATATTGCACAGTACGTGTGTCACACATTGATTAAGAACTTTGTTCTATCCATCAGTAACTGATTTTGCATGATCATTTTATCACGTTGATATTATTATCTATGGGTTACTATTAAATTAAACAGATTATTTTTGGTTTTGTTTATTCTTCATTGTTTTTTTTTCACTCGTTTTGCTATGTCATCTGTTTCATTGTTCAGTTTCTATTAATTTTTTGGTTTCTTTACTATTGTATCGTACTCTTATGAACTTTTACACATCTTTTATATCTTTTCGAATCAGTTGTATTGCATGTTTGTTATAATCAAAGTCATATTACGCACAAAATGAATAAAAAACGATAAATATTCTCAACATTGTATTTATAATATAATAGTTTAATTTAGTTTCTACAACTTTGTTTTTAATTCTATTTATTTTTTATTACAGTGCACAACCAGTGCCCACGCGATTTAAAGCAAACCGGTCACCTGGTAACCGCGCAGGATCCCACACAACGCAATAACGATCCGCTCGAAACGATTGTGCGAAAGATTAGAGCAAAAACGAGTGCGCCAAAGCGTCATAAAGCTGCTTTGCAAAGAAATGCGACCAAAAAGTCACTACTCGGCACAACCGAGTGGCCTTGGCAGCCTGGTTGGGCGGGTTAGGGGTTGATGTTGTCTTATCTGCAACCGGAAGTAAGTACACGAACTACACCGACTGTGACAGATCGTCGTCTTTATGAGGTCCACCGGTTGGCATGCATGCATGCAGGAGTGTAAATTTCGCCCAACAACCTTCAATCGAACCCTCTTGCCAACCGCTTGCCGAAGTGGAAGCTTTTTTGCGGAGCTGGACAAGCTCGTTAAAATCACATAAAAAGTAACGGACGCAGCCAACACAGCCCAGACAATTTGACTTTGTGGCTGCGCTCGTACCGTGTGCATATGTGTGCGGGATGGTCGATATAAGCTTTAGCTGTGTAAGCGCGCGCGATGCACGCGTTGGACCCTTATACACACACACACACAGTCGTGGGCGGCATTCAGTTTATGACAAACTCGCGTATCATTTTTGTCACGCGTTGTAATCTCATTAACGGGGATCATTTTGTCGGCGCCTTTTCGGGTGCGTGTGTGTGTGCATGTATTTTTTTGGTGCCTGATTGTCTGTGGTAGTGCGAATCATTTTTGGTTTGGTGCGTTGGAAGGATGATGCCGCGAAGTGGTGTGCGCGAGGCATCATGTGCCATTTCCTGTTTATTTAGGCCGGTGGTTTGCGTAATCCTTGTAACAATCGGATTTTGATGATCAAAACGAGTACCACAATGATGGCATTTTGGGGGATGGTCAATCCGATTTGAATTCGGCACGTGCTGGAGATGATGGGGAGGCTTAGGTGTTGATGGTTCCATGCTTTTGTGCAATTTTTATTGTTCCATTCGATGAATTTGAAAGGATTTTACCGCATCGTCGGGTCGCAACGGGTCCATTTAGGCAAGCGGCTCGGTGGCATGGGCTTAAGCACTCGAGAAATCGAATGCCGAATGTGGTAAAATCAAGCTGCTGGAATCAAATTTGAATTCAATCAGTAAAATACCACCACAACACAATGGTTCCGGGGAGCGAGGGAGAGCGATTGCATGTTTTTCGGTGCATATTTTTCCGTCTTTCATGCAAAACCATGTGGCAATGAATCATTCGTATGTGTAGGGAAGCGATTTCCCTACGAGCAATAAAAAAACACTGGAACCAAAACCATCATATGCTGTTGGAGTATGGTGTCTGTTTGGAAGATTATGGTCTAATGAAACAAAAGAATCATGTTTCCGCAAGGAAAAAACAAGGAAAAAATACAGCACAGTTTAATTCTTCCAGTTCTATTGTAGTGAGCTGTTTTTTTTTCAATTTGACAAGATTATTTACAATTTTATTTTATTTTGTTTTATTTTCTATGTTTTTTTACAACTTGCTAAGGTTTTCTCATGTTTTGTTATAATAAATATTATGCCCAAATATGTTTCTTGTATCTAGTGTTTATGTATTTTTTTCAATTTACGGCTTTCAATTTAGGAAAATTGTAAATTTGCAATAAAAGGAAGTTTGGTTTTTACACTTACAAATAATGTAAGAACAAAATTTCCTAATTGTCTCATTGGGTTTTAGAAAACAGTTCGTTCAATTTAACTTTTATATCACTTTCGAAATATACTTTATCCTTCTTTTATTTTATTAGTATGTTAATTTGGTTCTGATATGTAGGCAATCAAAAGACCTGTCTTACAGTAAAACATTGAAGCTGTATGCGTTACACTGACACACAACAACAACAAGTTCTATGTTAACAAGTTATATGTTTAAATGTTAATTTTAGAGTTTTAAATAAGTAAAAGTAAAACATTGAACAATTGCAAAGCTTTTCTCAAATCAGTGGGCTTAATATAATTTTATATAAAGGTGAACAAGCCGGTCGAAACGCATTTATAGCATCCAGAGTTAATAACGTCCATTGGCTGCATTTTCATGCATCTGTAATGAGACTAGCTGCGGTAAAAATGCAAACCGATTTGAGTTATTTGCAGAATAAAATGTGTTCCATTGCAATGACAGTCGACCAGTGGAATGATATATCCATCTTTTATGGCTTTCAATCAACGCACTGATCGAGACAGAAAATAGCATCCAATGAACAAATGGATGGGTTTGTACCATTTTGTGATTTGGCCTGAACGGGTTCTGTACCACGACTTGAAAGGGTTTTGCCAGTTTCAATGCACAACAAACGAACCATTTTAACCCATTTTCTGCCAATCCTAATTAGAATCCTTCCAACGGCAACGGGAGCCGCCCGGTGGTGTTATCATTTGTTTTTGCATGCTAAAAATTATGTTCCCGCTTGTGCTGGTGCCCATTTGGAAACCCATTTCATCAGCATGCACCCGGTCCGGTAGTGATTGGATTTGTTTGCCGTACTTTGGTGTTTTTTTGTTGTTGTTGTGCCATGCCATGTCACAAACCGACACAAAAGTTTCCGTCCTTTTTTTTTGGTTTTGTTTTCTGTTTTTTTATTTCTATTGGTGAGATGGCAAATGAAATCACACTTGTGCCGACCAGACAACAGGAACCAGGGGAGCAAATTCTATTACATATAAAAAAAAGGCAGAAGATAAAAATAGACGGAATGCACATAAGCCCGAACGTTTCAGTTCATTTGCGGCCAGATGGACGGAAGGAAGATGGGGGGAAGAGGAGGGGGGCATGTGGTGAGGGCAAACCCATTTTCCATGCATTCATTTATCCGGTTTGTCCGTTTCGTTGACGTTTTACCGTCGCCAGCAGATGCCATTTTCCCGAAGTTTAATTTGTACCATCCAATGCAACTTCTTTTGTTGCATTTCGGATGCAAAGAAATGCGAACAAGCGACCGTACTGCATAGTGGTATAAAATAAATGAACACAATCGACTGCAGCGGATCGGGAAATCCAACGTTGCACGCTGGGCGAGTAAAATTTGAGCGCCAAGCGCTAAACCTTAATACCTAAAAACTGCAACTCCACATAAATACATCGTCCTTCTGCTTTGTGTAATGGATGTTTTTGTGATGGCCGTACGTACGTGTGTGTGTGAACAAAATTGTCCTGGGGGTAGGTGAAAAACTAAAACAAAAAAAGATATATACGTTATACACCATTGACCCAATCTTTTAGTCGTTAGTTTTCGAACTGTCCATCCGGTATACACGAGTTCAACGTTGGCTGGACGCTCCGAAACGGTAAGGCATGGAGCCGTATTTCAACGTTCAATGGCGTTTGGTTTTGCGAACTTGATATTCCGTCACTGTTTAGTAGTGTGTAGCAAATGTTAAGTTTTGGGCAGTTTTGTCAGAATGTATTCCAATCATTAGAACATTTTTATTTTCGAATGTATTTCCTCAATGCATCGGTCTGGTGATTAACTTATGGTTAGTATTTATAGAATTTTTAGGAAAACAATCTTTTTATACACAGTTTTGGTACTATACAAAAGTAATCAAACCAATTTATCTTCAAAAATGTTCATATTGAAGTAATAAAAGTTTGAACTAAACTAATAACATTTTTGTTTTAATTTGATATTTTAAAATGTTTTATATTTTTAAATATTTCAAAATTTTTGTTTTAAATCAAAATATTTTAGTTAACACTTTATAAAAATTTAACACTGCTTGACACCTGATTGTTTTGTAAATATTTACACAATACAATAATTTTTTTTTAAAATATTCAACCGTTCGAAAGTAGCCCTCCATACTAACGGAAATTCTCGAAAATAAATAGAATTTTTTTTATAAAAAAATAATTTAAATGTAACAAAGCACTAATGAGACTTCTCCATTCTCATTAAATATGTAAAAGACAATAAAAAAATATGTAAAAGACAATAAAACACAATATTAACTGAGTAAATGGTACTTAAGCTATAACTAAGGCATAACATACTACAAAAAGGGAAAAACAAGTTTTCTGAAATGAAAACAATATCGGGTAAAAATAAATTAATATGAATTTAAACAAGCCATTATTGATAAAAACTGACAAATTACTTACTACATTATCATAAGAAAACACTAAAAAAATTTTCACACTACATTATTAAGATAAACAAAAATACACTGTAAGCCACCACTTATGTTCCAAGTGTAGTGAATGTCGCATTTTTAATATCATCTAACTTCTGGACTTTCTCCAGAGCAGAGCATTTAACAGAAGTCTGGCTCCCGACATGGCATTCAAGAGTAGCAGAAGCTAAAAATGAAGATCGACAGATAAAGTGACCTCTTCGTGACAAGACAGACATTGTAATTCTAGGCTTGGACACACAATGTCTGAATCAAGATGTTTTATCTCCAGACTGAATACGATCTTTTGGTTTGGACATGACCTTGGCCCATTATCCCAAGGGATCATCGAAGCAAATTGACTGGTAAAGTTAAAAGTTTTTCTGAAGTCAATATCTTTGAAATGTGACCGACAGAACTTTTTTTTGTATAATTCGCAAAAAGAGAATATTCTTCAATAATTTTGAGGTAAAATCGAAGGATTAATCGATTGTCAAATTTACAAAGGAAAAGCATTGTCAATGTCGAAGGATTTCGTTTATTTTTTCATCAACCTTTGCTATAGTTGCCGGCAGCTGGCATGAGGTTTAGGGGAACTGTTGTGCCATTGTAGAAGAATACATTATTAACAATATGTGGACAAGTTCAGATGTATGTTGAACACTTGGACTTCCTTTTGGCTAATCAGTGTTTTAAGGTCACTCGTGACAATAGGTTTGGATTAAACGATACACGCTTTGTTGTAGAATCGAATTAAGCTCTATTCCCCATAACTATTATAGTAAAGTCACATTTTCCTAAAGTACCAATACCAAATGTCATCCCGCGCAATAAAAATAATGAGGGAACAAATTTTACCACCAAACATTTTACATGCCAAGCTTGACGTGGTAACCAGACGAATGCAAACAAAAAAGAAGTGCCGAACGAACTGATCGGAACGAGACAGTTTGATCAAACTTCTCACGTTATGAATATTTACAATGAAAAATTGATGAGGTAATTTATAACATGCGTACCATCCGCCACTTTAACCATTGCCTTTTCCGTTGGGCGCTTAAACACTGTTCCTTCTGGCGTACTGAACCTCGGAGGCCTATCAGTAGGAGCAGCATTCTCTTGGCAGGATATCCCGACTGGAATACCAAGCGTGCTCGTTTTTTTTTATGCTCGTAAGTTTTTGTGTGGTAAATATCTCCAACACTTTTCGTACCATCTCCGGGTTCTGGTGCGCGAAAGGTGATGATTTTTTTTGTCACTCTTCTAAGCGCACAAGTTCACCATTCGCGTAAGAATTTTTTAAACACGAAATGAAGCGAAAGAATAAAAAAAGGGATGCTCCTGCAAAGATGAATGTGGCTGGGAATGGTATGATGGTGTTCATCGTGCGTTTTTTTTTCTTGGTTGCTTGAAGTCAAACCATCGCATCCAGGCCTTTTTTCATACTCTACATGACAATGAACACACGTTCGTCTTTCGTTCGCGGTCATGAGTAGAATGGAGAAGCTACACCAGAACCCATTCCACGACATCCGTGTCGAGCACGGGAAGCTTTCTGGTGAGCTCCGGCAGCGTGACAAATGGTTGATATTCGGTAAAATCGACGACGGGCAGACTGACCGTGACGGTGACGGTGCAATCACTAGCAACCGGGAAGTTTTGAATGATGGCCATCGATTTTACCCCCAAAATGGCGGGCAGGTTTTGTGCTGATTTCGTAAACGGGCGCTAACGGTGCCGCGCTCGCCAAATTTACTGCCCGGCAGGATAATTGGCCACGGGGCTTGTCAACACTGGTTAAGGAGAATTTATTGGCGATTGATGGACAGCGCTATTTATCGATTGCAGTGGTTTGCGTCCAACGAGCACCAGAACACAGGTGTACAGGCGTTTCGATCAGGAAAACAAATGATGTCACCGCGGTCGTGAAGATNACCCAAAATGGCGGGCAGGTTTTGTGCTGATTTCGTAAACGGGCGCTAACGGTGCCGCGCTCGCCAAATTTACTGCCCGGCAGGATAATTGGCCACGGGGCTTGTCAACACTGGTTAAGGAGAATTTATTGGCGATTGATGGACAGCGCTATTTATCGATTGCAGTGGTTTGCGTCCAACGAGCACCAGAACACAGGTGTACAGGCGTTTCGATCAGGAAAACAAATGATGTCACCGCGGTCGTGAAGATGAACGCAATGCTGCGTTTGCACGCGTTTTCTTTGCTGAGCAGCGTAATTTATCGGTTGAGAAATGAAGCACTGTTAAGTAATTACTTTGTCACTGAGATTTGGAACAAATAGTGTGTGAAAGTTTGCTATCTATTGGGAGATTTTTGATAACGCTATATTCATGTTGTTGTAAGATTTTTGTGTTAGAAAAATAGTGAAGTGAGAACCTAATTGTTGGCTTTTTCTTTTAAAACTCTTTTAAATCATTTGTTTGATTTGCAAAATCTGATTCCGAATGAATAAGTGAATTAAATATTTCTGGAGAGTGAGTGAGTTCATTCTTGTCCCCACGAAAAACGTTTTATAATTTTTTTTGAGATATAACTTATTTTCAGAGATTTAAATGATTAAGGAGGCATTTTATTAATGAGCGAGTTGGATTGTAAATTAACTTTTCACATTTATCAACTCACTCAAAACGAGTTAGAACAATCATCAATAATTTAACTCATAAGAGAGTTGATTATTGATTTAATTCTTCCTGCCCACTCTACTCACTCACAACGATTAAAATGATTCATAAATAATGAACCACATAAATGAGTAGCTTCATGTTTTAATTCACTGATGATTCACTCACTCACTAATGAACTCATCAATGAGTTAAAAATGATTTTGTTTAAGTTTATGAGCGAGTTTATAAGATAACTCATTTCTGTACTTCACTCACTCGGATTCATTTCTTTCAACTGAGTTGGTCTAAATTATTTAGGTGCCCTTTATTGCGTTATACATATTTTTTTTAATATGAGAGATATCTTTGTAAATTCTTGTCGCTCTCCTGCTCCAGAATCCTGCATGCATGATCCGTGATACATATTCTCTTTGAGGAGGAATAACTACGAAGCGCTACTTCGTAGTTTATTATACGCATTATATGTCATTATTTGAGTGACATAGTACCACACATTTCTTTACTTATAATATGCTTGATGGCATCGAGGGCAAATGCGTTATGAATTCTTATTTGTGTTGTAAAATTAAAAATGATAAACGAGCGAGAATTAGAGCACAAACGAGGTTTAGTTAGTTAACTTTTCTTCTACCTGTGGTGCATTCTCCATTCAGCGAGTATTTATGTACTGTATTTATGTGCGAGTATGGCAATGTGTGTTTCAACTCACATTTTCCTCCCTCAAAGGTGAAGGTCAGTTCGCTAATGGCGATGGCCCAGTTTGAATGGTGATGCACAATCCCCGTTAATTATTTTAATCCCAAGAACAAATGAAACTTAACACGGTTGAAGATATTATTTATTCACATTACCTTCACGTTAGCGGGCTTACGGGTTTTCCTTCCCGTGTGATTATCTGCTCAGTTGCCCGGATGTGTTCGACCCGGGGCAGGTCAGGACACGGAACGATGACAGCCAGAACATCGGGTTGGGTGGGTCCGGGTTTATCATTTTGCACCGTTTCTATAGCACATTTTTACGTACGTGAATAACGATAAAGTCAATATCGGTAAAGGAACTTTGGCAATAAGAGCAGCTAAAGCTACTTCCACAGCTTTTTCGTCCCGCAGCAAATGTCCCTGGGACTTTCGGTTTGTTTTAGTGGTTTGTTCAATGATTATCCTACTTTTCATGTTTTGCTCATTTCTTGGATTGATTGTTGCACTAACATACTGATCGTTAGGTGTAGAAATCTGGGATTTGGTAAGATCATCCGAGATTGCATGTGCACGTTCCTGCATATCCTGTGTGTGTGTGTTTTTTTTGTGTTCACCATGAGCTAGCAGTTTTGTTTTCCTGCTTCATCGGTTGATTTAAAGCTCGGTCCGTCTGTAGCTTCCGCTTGGCATCCGCAAACAAGTGGCAAACCGCTGGCTCATGCAAACACACGCAACAAGAAAAACGTTCCCACGTGCTTGTTTGACGGTATAATGGAGGAGAAATTAGCTGTTTTCTCTATTAATTGCACACACATACGGACAGCGTACACACATCTCACACTACATCATGGGATTCGCAAGGATTTCACTTGAGAATTTAAAGAACGTCGAATGACTGGTGCTTGTTTTGGCAAGTGTTTTTTTTTTGCTAAGCTCGCTGTGAAGTGCACCATTTGCTGTTGAGATTTCTTCCACCATCGTGAGGAGAAGGCGACGGTTGGCGTGTATGAGAAAGTCAGACAAACGCCACTAGCAGCACTTCGGTGCTAGAGCTGTCGAAGCTTCCATCAAACCCGGGTCTCGGCCTCGATGGACGTGGTGTTGCAGATCAGAATACAAAACTGAAAAATTAAAACTACTTCCTGGTGGATGGGGTGCCTGTGGGTCGGAACGTCCTGTTGTGTCTCGCTCGCTAAGCATAGACCGCTAGCTGCGATGGTGTGTTGCAATCAAAAACGGCTTGGCCGGGCCGGAAACGATCGGTAAAGTACGGTTTAAGCTCTATTATTATGCTTCGGGTGTTGTTTTGCAACGCTCGCTTCACGGTCACGGCATAGACATTGTTGCAGTGTCTACGAGACGGGTGTCTTAGACAGCGCTCTACCAAGAGTGCTCAATGTATCGCGAAATTGTTGAACAATATTAAAGGGAAACAATCGCAAACAGAGTGATTTGACAGGCACAATGGTTGTACTAGATATTTGTTTAAATGCTTTACAGAGAAGTTTAATGAGTACTACCAAAGTAAAATGGTTCATTTACTATTTAATTTTCCAAACAATTGTGTACATTAAATAATCAAAAGGACAAGTATCACATCTGTCTGTGACGAATGGGAGTGCGTATTAACCACGCACCAAACAATACAGTTCCACTAAACCAGAAGCCGTGTTAGACACACTGTTGACACACGACTGACATTGTGGTCGCGATGGAAACTATTATCATACCGGCCTAAGCCACAAATCGGGTGTGAGTTTAAATCATTTCGTGCCGTTCCATTGCGTTGCCATGTTGTCACTCTGTTCGGTTAAGGATAATGGGAATTCGAAAGCTAAACATCATCCAACTATTTATATGATAAATTAACTGATGTATCTGTTCAGCATGCTTCACATATGATGGAGTCACTTGTTGAAAATGATTTGTTTTATCATATGCCGTATCATCTCATCAGTAACTTGAGGATCCAAAAGGGATGCTGTTTATTCGCTATAAAAAATTGTTATTACCATTAATATCAAGTACATTTAGTCGTGTTTTTTAGACTTGTGGGACGTCTAACCAGTGCAAAAAACCTCCAACGAAACAATTTATTATTTGAATTGGTTGTGGTTTATCAAAACAGCATTAGCTAGTCGCACAGCCAAACTTGTTCACCACATACCTGTCACCATCACTTGGAAATTAATAAACGTCCAACGGTCCATAAGTTGTCATGCTGTATTTAATTAATGATATAAGTGGTTTGATCAAATGTTTACAATATTTCCATGGTAAAAGCTATTGTAACCTTTTATAGCCTCGCGGTAAACGAAATGACTGTGAAATGATGGCTTTTGTGTGTTCTGAATCGAACATTGAAATTGAAACAACAATAAATCGGAACTCTAGCATGTACAATGGGCATAATGCGTTAAATGCTTAAAGCGGAGAATAATAGCTGAAATATTGTAATCATTTACAGTGTTTCATAATAACCACAATAATTGACATCCACATAACTTTGGGGCATTTTGTTTTAAATACACAGACGAAAGCCTAGGGCGTAGACTGAAGAGGCATAGCGACTTTGAGTATTTAAAAAAAATTGGTTTGCTATTTCATTTACCTAAAAATTATTTCATTTACCCAAGTCTGCAGTGTTACTTAAGCAAACAAATGTATAGCCTATTCTCAAAAATGTATTGGGTTTTTATCATAACTTAAACTTGCAAAGCTCTACCCAAAAGTTCTCCCAGATGGTTAACTATTGTTTGATTTGTCAAACTTTTTTTACTCACAAATTATCTCATAAATTGTGTTTTATGTTCAAACTTAAAAGCAAACTTTTATGTTCAAAGTTGCTTAAATAAAGTTATAATTTTTTGAGTTCCGATAAGTTTTGCCGAATTTTGTTATCCATTCTTCGAACAATAGTCCATTGGAGCTTAAAATGATGTTTGGTTTGGTTTTACTATTTTCTCAAGAATGATTTTAGTGTTATTCTCCAAATACTGGTTTTTAGTGAATTTTCGGTAAATAAATTTCATTCGGTAATTAAGAACTTAAAAAAACTATTTTTATGTCGCAATATTATTATTCCTCAATCAAACATTTGGAAGGATTTGTGTCATCCGGTGCTTTCTTAGTATAAATAGTCAAAGGTAGCAAAAACAACGCCATATGCCAAACAGTAAATTCTCGGTTATATACTGTCCGGTTCATTTTCTCATCCACGATGTACTTCCGCACAGACCGGCCAGTGGAAAAATGGACCGGTTCTGTGCATCCCAGCATCCAGTGCCACATGTCCTTAGCCGTAAGCTAACAATTCAAACGCAAATCGGAACAAAACTTTGTTTGCTGTCGAGTTTTCGGCAATACAATTATTGTCGTTGGTTACGAGCGGACGAGCACCGAGTGTTTTCCTGGAAACCGGTTGCTTGGACCCGGCGGTGTTGTCCGGTGGTTTTGTTTCGTACTGACCTAGAGGCAAAACCACACCGGTGCTGAGGAAGCAGTTGCAGTTGGCACGGTGATACTCGGTGGTGGTGCTCGAGTTTAAAGAGGCTGTTGGAAGTTACCGTCTCTGACTGACTGGTGGTGGAATGAAATGACAAAACAATTTTGTACGCATCGGACGAACGTGTTTTTTATGTTTTCGTTGTTGTTCTTTGGTCCAGAGCAGCACGGATACGGATGGCGTTCCTGTGCCAAGATAAGGTAATTTCTTTCCTCATTTGCTTTGGCTGGTACACAGGGCAGCTTCCTTTTGACCCGAAAGTAAATATGAACGAACGCTCCGAAGGCTGTTCCGGTTTCGTCATGTATCGTCTGTGGAGCTGGTATTTGTTGGCTGCGTCTTTGCCTTGCTGATGTTGCCTGGAACTGGAATTGCTTCTGGCACACGTCACCGTCTGTGCCACGGGAATGACGGGCATTCCGAGATGGGGTGTGAAAAATGACAACGCTTTCATACCTGCGCTCCCTTGCTGCTGTTTCTTCGAGCTGTACCACTGCAAATAGCCAAGCCGTTCAACAGACCTGTTCCCGAAATGTCTTCAACATCCCGACGCTGGGAAAAGTTGGAACAGAAGAAAAAAAGAAAGAGAGAGAGAGAGAGAGAGAGAGTGGAAAAAAACGATGATGACTAAAAAGAGCTGCATGGTAAACATGTATACCTTCCGGTTGAAAGATCAAACGAAAGTTGCACGTCTGGTCTGGACGTTCCCGTACAGGATGATCGGGATGTACTGCCCAAGTTGCATACGACGATGTGGTAACCAGGGTGGTTCACAGTTTCGTACACTGCAAAAGGACGGCATTATAGTGTTAGATCGCTGGGCAAAATTGTCGGTGTCGGGGCGAAAAACTTCTGCTAGGTCAGGAACGGCATGTGGTACGTCAGCAGCGTCTAACGTCACTCGCACGTGGTCGTGGTGTAGTACACCGTAGCCGTGTGTGGTGTGTAGTATTACATTACCAGTGGAACCAGGTAACTGCCGGAGGCGGTAGCGTGTGTTCTAAAATCTTTCACCAACCGTAGCTCATGCGCAAACTGTGTGTGTGTGTGGTTGAGGAAAAGCTCCGATCCGGAAAAGCCAGCTGATGGCGTTCGTGTGCAATACCGAACCGTAGAAGAATCGGCTTTTCTGCTGGTCGCTCGGATTCAGCGCGTCGAAAGCTTTTTACCTTCGGGATGTGAGACAGCACTAGGTGCTCGTGCATCTCTCTTTCACTCAGTTTTCCGCACCGTGAAGCTTTTCGGAACCGTACGCTAGTTTGGGGCTTTTAATGCTCGAGCCTTCGACCCGTACGGTGTCCGCCAAGGTAGAGCTCGATTCCAACACGTCCTACACCTGTCTATGCTGGTGAAGGTTACCGATTTTCTGCCACACGATACTACTACTACTAGTACTACTATTACTACTACTACTACTACTACCACTACTATTCCATTCCACACCTTCGTTCGTCGGTGGTTTATGCTGCAAATGTTTTGAATATTTATGAACAGGATTATATATGTTTCCACCCAGCACAACTGCCGTCGATGGCGTCACGTTAAGCTTTGCTTCCGATACCGGTAGAACGCCGTTCGATATTGGTACGCTTTCCGATTTACTCGTCAAACTTTCGTCCAGAAGTGTTTGGGAATGGAAGTTGCCACAGTCTGTCTTCTCGTGCACGGATCGCTCAGGAACGGTTCCCCCTGGGAGTTTCCGCTCCCATCACGCCGATAGTTCTTCACCCCTTTTCCTAAAACCCTGGGATATAGGCCCCCGTTATCAAACGGAACGGTGAGGCCCAACAATGTCCGGCTGTCCTGACCAGCTTAGCTACCTCGACGGCCGGTTTTTGAGGAGGTGAGAGATTGTATCCCCGTTGCATCTACGCATCACGGAAGTAGTGGGCGACGGCCAAACTTTATCGCCGTATCGCATCCGTACTGCCTAGCGGAAGTTTATGCCACACACTTTGACCTTTATAGGATTCGAACTGTCACACACACACATGGCTTTACCGGTACATCTTATCCACTCTGGTCGTGTCCATCTTCATCTCGTGCTCTGGTCCACTGAAGGTGATGCATTTATAGGATAAGGTAATTTTTCGCTCCACTTCGACGGTTCGGATCCGATTTGCCTCGGTACGGCATGGAAAAAGGCAAAAACTTTCCCCATTCCGCATAACAGCCAACATATCCGAAAGCTTCCCAGGTTTGATGCCTGGTGGCAAAGCAGCAGAAAGAAGAAGGAATAGATAAAGGCTGATAGTGGCAGGCGCTAGAGTTCTGCCGCTCTGCTTGTTTTCACAATTTTCAATCTTCATTGTGGTGTGAAGCGATTCGATGGGGAAAAAAAAGCCCGAACCACAAGACAGCATTTGAATACATACAACAACAACAACAGGAGCAGCAAAAGCTGCAATATTGCCTAACTTTTCCACTTCTCAAACCATTGCCTGAGCCATATTTCGCCGAGAATCGTACCGTAGAGCTAGTACTGATCGATCGATTGATCGAACGAAACCTAATCAGACTAATTGAATGATTATTTGTATACACCCAGACGGTCTCATGCCGATGCATGGCAACCCATCTTGCACTACCGTGCTTAGAGCAG
Organism: Anopheles rivulorum; assembly: GCA_018908115.1. Classification (NCBI taxonomy): domain Eukaryota; kingdom Metazoa; phylum Arthropoda; class Insecta; order Diptera; family Culicidae; genus Anopheles; species Anopheles rivulorum. The sequence continues at coordinate 14,862,831 of CM032177.1, forward strand.
CGTTGGAAGGCGCCGATATATCGGTAAATATTTTCCCCATCGTGTAGAGTGTACTTCATGATGAAAAATTGTGAATGCAGCTTAGGCATGTGGTGTAGTGCTCTGTGCGAATGCTTTTTGGCTGTTGTCGTTCTGTTCTTGCTATTTCTCTCCACACGTGCTACTACTACGTGTGCTAGAAATATTCTGGATGGTCATCCAGTCGAGTGGGATGGGTTTTGGGTATCGCGCTCCGGCATCGATCGCCGTCCCAAACTTGCTGCGTGTATTAGTGTAATGCATCCTTTCCGATCGACGCAAGGTGTTGTGTGTGTGTGTGCATTGCAATTGGATTAAGGTACGGAGAGCAAGCACACATTTCATCGTAAAATCTTGTACACATTCGATTGGACCTGTAACGCTTTGGTGAGGTATAGTAGGCATTACTTCTTTATGAATTAAAATTTTGTTTGCAATGGTTTTGCTAACAAACACGAAGCTCAAAGGATTGTTTTGTAAACGATTTGGGTTTTTGTATATTCTTATTTGGCCCTTCAACCATTGCTCGAATGTGATACTAAACATTAATATTCTTCATGATAATGAAATAGTTCTTCACAATCGTATTCGCTTCGAAATAGGTTGGTAGCGTTTTGATATCTGATGTCATCACTTATTTTAAACATGTTTGTTGAATCAAACTGATATTTTATAGTATCTATTTTAGCCTTTCTTCTTCACTATCTACCATTTTGAAACAGTTGATTTATCATTCATTCTATTAGTTATTAAATAGGCAACTTTTTTGTGCCGAATAATTTATTTTTGCCGGGAGTTCTGTTTGATTATTACAACATGACGAAAATGGCTGACGAAAACCATCGTTTACCAGAGAAACTGTTTCGTATACTTTGTAACAATCTCAATCAAATAATCGCTAGTGGCGCAGTTTGAAAGAGGTAATTTTGGTTTGAAAGACGGTGAACGTTCCGGGACGTTACGAAAGTGTGAGGATAACTAGACGAGATGCTCGATGAAGATCATGTACAAACACAACATGAACTTCCAAAAGGATTTGGAGTATTTCGAATCGTCATATCCAATGGATAAAAACAATAAGAATGATCCAAAAGGTGAAGTATAGAGTACATTATGAACCGAAGTCGAGAGACGTCAAACGTCGTTTGTTCACTGATCCGGCGGGAAAATTTTAAGGTTATTTTCAATCGGATCGTAACTAACGTTAACAAGTGGTTAAGTTACTATAAACCAAAGCAATGGGAAATGAATGGATACTTCGACCACGCCACATCATCGATAGCCAAGCTGAATATCCGTGACTAGAAAAGTAATTTACTGTGTAATAGGACCATGGGATTTGGGGGGACCTGTAGGGTCTATTCTTGACAATTTATGTATTTGGCAATTGAGAAAACAGGCCACGATGTAAGGAAAAATGAAGTGTTAACGCTCTAGTTTTTATAACTCGTTTAAAAAACGTTACGAACTATTCGTACTTCTTCAGTTCAATAAAAAATATTACTTTTCGATATTATACGATGCCTATAAATCTCACTTGAACAATATGTAAACCATAGTTTAAAATATTTAATAGTCTCTTTAAGTCTTTCTTAATGTGTTCCCAATTCTGCTGTAGCAAGAAGTTATCTATTCTTTAAACAAGCATTTATTTAGTAAAAAAAATCCTTATCCGAAACTACTGGCTACACTGTCTATAAGTAACATTAAAATATAATTTATGCATTTATGTTTTGTTTTCCCTATCGCATTTACAACTTTGCCTTCTGGTTTGCTAAGTCACGTAACGTGCGCCTCAAAATTTTTCCACTCGCCGTCTTTGGAATCTCCTCGACAAACATAACTCCTCCACGCAATCGCTTCTCGTTCGATACTCGCTCTTCAACGTGCCGTACCAGCTGAGCCTCTGTCACTGGAGTGTCTCCCTCAGCCCTTACCACAAACGCTGTCGGCAGTTCACCAACGCGCTCGTCAGTTTTGCCAACTACGGCACAATCCTTCACACCTGGATGGCTTAACAGGAGTGCCTCCAACTCTGCCGGTGCCACCTGGAACGCTTTGTACTTGATCAACTCCTTCAGCCGATCGACGATGAAGAAATCTCCATCGGCATCGTAATACCCAATGTCGCCGGTGTGTAGCCATCCATCCGCATCGATCACACGGGCACCACCGATGTAACCCTTCATGATCAGTGTGCCCTTAAAGCACAGCTCACCCTGCTGATCGGGACCAAGGGCACGACCCGTATCAGGGTCGACCACTTTGCCCAGTTGACCCGCACGCACCTTACCAATGCTGCCCGGTTTGGGCGTTTCGCCGTCGTAGAACGTGATTGCCTGCGTCGTTTCGCTCATCCCGTAGCCCTGCCGGATGCGTATTGCTGGGAGTCTTTTGAAGATTAACTCTTCAACTTCCCGACTGAGCGGTGCTGCTCCACAGGCGATCGTTTGCACCGAGGACAGATCATACTCGAGTACGGCCGGATGTTTGGCCAGGAAGACCACGATCGGTGGTACCATATTGAGGAAGCTCGGCCGGTATCGTTCGATGCAGCGCAGATAGGTGCGTGGCTCGAACCGTGGCAGATAGACCACGGTAAGGTTAGCGCCGAGCCAGCTTACCATGGACATACCGCCAGCCACATGGAACCAGGGCAGCACATCTAGGCTGCAATGTAATGGCAAACCTTTCTCCAACGCTTCACGCACGTTTGCCATCGTAGCCATCACATTGCGGTGTGTGATAAGGACGCCCTTCGGTAAACCGGTCGTACCGGACGACATCACGATGATAGCTACTTCGTCGGCAATATCGACTGGATCTGGTCGCAGTGAGTTGGCCGCAGCGCGATTGCTTGATCGCTGCAAACATTGAGCAAAGGTTGTCGCACGTTCCAGTGCATCGTAAGAGATAACGTTGAAGCCCTGCTTGACAGATCGGCTCGCTTTCATCAGCGCGCTGGTAGCCAACGATGAAACAAACACCAGCTTCGGACAGGCAACATTCAACGCATGCACAAGCTCGCCTGTGGACGGTGGACAAACAATGCGAATGAATCTTGTTTATTGGATTCCATTTTTTATGCCCGAGAAGCACAACTTACGTGAGGTGTAGCTTGGATTGAAAAGTGCGACAGTAGCTCCAACTGCCAACAGAGCGATGATCGTAATCGGGTACTCACTACGATTTTCGGACACTATTGCCACTACATCGCCGCGCTTAATGTTGTGATCCTGCAGGTAAGCGGCTAGCTGGCACGAACGTTGCAGTACCTCGGCGTACGAATATTCCTTCCCCGTTACGCCATCAACCAGTGCCACGCTGGCCGGAGTTTTGCGGAGCACTTTCAGGAACAGCTCGCCGAGCGATCGCGTCCCGAGCGTTAGATCAGCTGGTGCTGGTGCACCACGCACGATCAAAGTGTCGTCGAAGGCGGACTGTTCCATGCGGGCGAATGGTTAGATTGACACTGGATGCGGAACAAGCTAGCGAAGATTAAAAGAGCAGCAGCAGCACGGTCGTTATCTCTCGAGACGTTGATAAAGCGCCAGACGGGAGAGGATGACCGGTATTGCAAGATACTGATGGATGCTTTCGCACCGCATAACATTACTTGCTGGAATAAAAAAAGAAGCATGATTACTGGAGCGCTCTGTAAGATGAACCACTTTAACCTTTTCCGTACTGCGAAACAACTGAACATATGTTTTACTATCGTTTTTTCATTCATATGTAGTGCAATTTCCTTCAATTTTCTACTTAGGGACAGTAACTTTATTATTGTTTACGAGTTGATATTTAACAGACAATTCATGTCCAATATTGTCACAAGATAGCATTCTCCTGATGATAAAAACGTTCTTATCTCCTCAGCACAGTAAAAGTTCCAAAGCAGAAACCGTATAGTGTACAAATGAGGGTTAGTACATTGAATCTAAGCTAAATTTAATTATTTTGATAAGGATTGCTGTTATTCCTACTCCTCTTGTAGAATTTCTTTCTCTAATTTATTTCTTGTAGGTTTGTGTGGTAATCCCACCCTGTGAATATAAATTTTCCTGTGTTTAGTTTTAGTTCGTGGCGTTTTTTTAAGCTCGCATTAAGCCTTCTTATGTGCCAAAAGCAAAACTGTACAGAAAATCTAATTTCGTTGAAAGGTTTTCAAGCAAAACCTGGTTGGCAGCATCAGTTTGGCTTACCGGTCTGACTGTTCTGGTGAGATAATTATTTGCTGTGAGTTGCACCCCAAAACCGCTGGTGCCCAGTTGACATGGTCACAAATTATCGTTGCCGTTGCTTAAAACCCGGCAGCTTAACTTCAGTTACGTGCGAATATTTCTTTTATTTTTTCGTTCAAGCTGTTTCGTGTTGTTTTGGGGTTTTTTTTTGCGAGTTAGTTTCGAGTTTAACATTTTATTTCTTATTCCATTTCCGGCTCCGGTTGGGGACACCGAGGATGTTTTACAGTTAATTAGTGAAATTGATTCTTTGATGGGGGATTCTGGTGTCACGATGGGCGAGCCAACAAAAGCACTAGCTGTTACGCTGGTTGCGATGTGGCAATGTCCCAATCGAAATAACCACAAAACCATCGTACGATTTCCTTCCTTCGGTGCGCATTGCAGATCCAAACCGTGGAATGGTCGATTATGGAGAGCACTAAAAGCGGGAAGCTCAATAAACACGATGCGTTGAATGTGTTTTGGTCGCATGATTTTTTTCTGCTTTCTTCTTCCGCTGGGTTCCAAACCCACGAAAGAATTATTCAGATATTCCGTGAATTCATTATCCTTCAAAATTAAAATTCCTTTTCCAGTATATAGCCGAAAGCTCCCAATGAACCGTAGCTGGAATTGGTGCGGAAGACAGTAAAAGCGAGACAAGCGAGAAATGGCTCAATGTGTTTCAAAAAGCCAGGAAAAGGAAAAAACACACACACCCACAGGACACTAGTGAGTGTGGATTGGTTGGTGTAAAACAACACTTAAACCTTTTTCCCCGTCGTGTCGTCTACTATGGTGAATTAATTTCTCCCCATTTTATTATCCGTTTCCAAGTTACGGACCATTTTTTCTTCACGGGAACGGTTTGATGGCACAGTGCCGGTGATGCACAGTGCGGTTAATACTCGTGCTGCCCAAATGAAACACAAATCGACCATGGAGGTGTTCATAGATGTAGAATGTTCCAAATGGCGCTTTTTAAGTAGTTGATGATGAAAAGATGGATGATATTGAATTCCGTTCGACCGAGCAGAGAAGAAACAATGAAAGATGCTGTCGAAAGTCATTTTCTTTTAATTAGTTCGAATGGTTTGAGTAGAAATATTACCAACTATTAGCTTGTAAACTGTAATCTAGATGTTAAATGAGTCGGTTTTTATTATGAAATTTTAATAGCAACCCCAATGGTGCGAATGTTTGGAATCAATGTCCGGAACTATCAAATGACTGTTGCACACAGGCTTGCCTGATTACAGTTTAGATTTTCGCTGTTGCAAACTATTCCGTAGTTGACGGCGCAATATCTTACCGCTGCCCGTTTTAGGTATCTCGTCCACAAAGTAAACTCCACCCCGGAGATGCTTCTGGGGAGACAATTTAGATGCCACACACTCGATAACTTCCTGTTCAGTTAGTTTTGCATCAGGTTGAGCTACCACGAATGCTGCCGGCAGTTCGCCGGCCACTTCGTCCGGCACACCAACGACGGCACAGTCACGTATCTTGGGATGGCTGAGTAGTACATCCTCTAGTTCGGCTGGCGGTACTTGGAATCCTTTGTACTTGATCAGATCTTTAATGCGATCGACGATATAAAAGTCTTGCTCCTCGTCGTAATACCCAATGTCGCCGGTATGGAGCCAACCGTCAGCATCGATCATTTCAGCCGTGGCATGATCATTGTGGAGATAGCCTTTCATCACCAAAGGACCCTTGATGCAGAGCTCACCTGTCCGGTTCGCACCAAGCGCACAGCCCGTCTCCAGATCAACCACCTTCACGCGGGTGGTTTTGTGTACCTTACCTACCGAACCAACCTTATCGTTTGTGCGCGATATAACCCCAAGGGAGGTTTCGCTCATACCATAACCGGTACGGATCGTTTGCACATTGGGCAGCCGGGACTGTACGAGCTCTTCAATCTCCCGGCTGAGCGGTGCAGCACCGCAAAGCACGGCGTACAGTGAGCTCAAATCGTAACTGTCCACCAGCGGGCTCTTGGCCAGAAAGACCACCAACGGTGGCACGAGACTTGCCATGGTAATACGATGATCTTGAATGGTGCGCAGAAAAAGGTTCGGCTCAAACTGGGACAACACCACCATGGGGACCTTGTTGAGACAACTGTTGAGCGAAAGCATAAACCCAAACACGTGGTAAAATGGTAACAGTCCCAGCACGCGCAATGGCACCGGTAATTCCGTGTAGCGAGGATCTTCCGCCTGGTATGCCATCACAGTCATCACGTTGTGGTGCGTCAGTTGTACCGCTTTCGGGAGTCCCGTCGTGCCGGACGACATCACCATGACGGCGACTTGCTTTTTGAGCGGAACTGGTTGTGGTGTGAAACTGCGCATATTGCTGACCGGGCTGTTATCGAAAAACTCACTCAGCAGAGCAATTCCACGCGTTGGCCGATCCTTACCGAGCGAAACGAGCAGTTTAACGGATGGCAAACTGTCGCGCATCGGGATGATATTGCGCAGGGGACGTTCGGACGCAAACAGTGCGATCGGTTTGGTCAGCAGCAGTACGTGCTTCAACTCGGCCGTGCTGTAGCTATAGTTGATCGGTAGCACAGTACCGCCCAGCATTATCGTCGCAAACGTAATGATGGGAAAGTGGATGCTATTTTCGCTGCATATTCCAACCACGCTGTTGCGTTTGATGCCGAGCCGATGGAAGCGATTGGCCAGCTTGAGTGCGCGGGCTAGAATTTGATGGTATGTGAACGATTCTCCAGATACCGCATCCACCTGTCAGCGCGGAATAGTATGTATTAGTGGTTGAATTGGATCGCAAAGCTTAAAGTTTGGTTTACCAGTGCCACCTCGTTGCCATTGCGATACAACCGCTTCACGACCAGCTCACCGAAAGAATTACAACCATTCTCGATGCTATTGCGTAGATCGCCACCGTACAGCACAAAACGCTCGGATGCTGCCTGCTCCATACCAATTATCAATTACGTCTGAGTGCCAGAGTTGTTCAGCCCGAAGCAGATGGTCTGATGAGAGATAGTGATGGGCCGGTCAAGTTACTTTTGTTGGAGGCACAGACAGATTAAATTTTCGTGGCATCTTTGCGTTGGTCTTAAAATGTTATCAAGCAGTACAAAAATATGTTTCTTGTTTTTCTTGGTATTTCTTATTTTTCTTGATATTTCTTGTTTTTCTTTACGTAGATAACATGTGTGCCTAATACGGTAGATAACAAACAGGTTTGTTGGTATTCGCTATTTGCTATAGAATTTTAATGAATTGATACTGGTACAGTTTATTAATGGCTAATAAATTTCCTTTTTTGTCTATCTACACAGTCTATTTATGCACCAAATTTATATCTAAAGCGTCTATTTCCCAAGAATCTCGGCTGTACTGTCTCTCCACATATCCTATTTCACTGAATCGCCGATGGGACCTCTCTAGACGAATCTGGCCAAAAATTCGTGCAATGAGCAAGCAGTTTACTCGTTATCAACCTGCCCTGCTATTTAACAACCGGGGCACCAACGCTGATGGTTCCTTATCGGTCGTGGTGATACAATTGTTTATTTGCTTCCCGTTACCACCGTTCCACCATTTATTGACCTACGCTTACGATTATGATCCACTTTTATCAGCGTGACGTGCCACTTTCGCTTGATTTAGAGCTTCGCCTTGGGGAATAGTGCAGCCAGCTCGCGTCGCAAAATTTTCCCACTGGCCGTTTTGGGTATTTCGTGCATGAAACGCACTCCCCCGTGAAGTTGCTTCTGCTTGGACAACCGTTCGGCCACGTACTGAATCACCTCGGACTCGGTAAGGTTGGCACCTGGTTGTAGAACCACGAACGCTGCAGGTAGTTGGCCGGCGGAAACATCCGGCCGTCCGACCACGGCACAATCCTTGATGCTCGGATGGGTTAGAAGTACCGCTTCCACCTCGGCCGGTGGCACCTGGAAACCCTTATATTTGATCAGATCCTTGATGCGATCGACGATGTAAAAGTTCTCCTCCTCATCGAAGTAGCCCGTGTCGCCGGTATGCAGCCAACCGTCCCGATCGAACATTTCGCGCGTTTCGCGATCATTGTTCAGGTAGCCCTTCATCACAAGCGGGCCCTTGACGCAGATTTCGCCCGTCTCCCGCGGACCGAGCGTGCGGCCCGTCTGCACATCGACCACCTTCAGCCAGCTCAGCTTGTTCACCTTGCCGACACTGCCGTGCACGTCCGAGGCTCGCGTTGTAACACCGAGCGAAGTTTCGCTCAGCCCGTACCCGACCAGAATCATCTGCAGGTTCGGCAGACGCTTCATAACGGCCAACTCGAGCTCCTTGCTGAGTGGTGCCGCTCCACAGCCCAGAAATACGAGCGAGCTCAGATCGTACTTGTCGACCAGGGGATGCTTGGCGAGGAACACCATCAGCGGTGGTGCCAGGGAAGCGATCGTCACACGGTACTTCTGTATGGTGGACAGGAACAGCGTCGGCTCGAATCGGGGAAGAGATACCAGCACTCTTCGGTTTATGATCGAGTGCATCAGCACCATGTAGCCGTACACGTGGAAAAACGGTAGCAGTCCCAGCCCGATCTGTTCGAACGGAATGATCTTGGAGTTTTCGCGCATGTACGCCAACACGCACATAATGTTGTGGTGCGTCAGCTGGACGGCTTTCGGAAGTCCAGTAGTACCGGACGATAGCACCATCAAGCCGACCTGTTCGCTCAGCTTCGCCGGTTGCGGTGTGAAGCTAATGTACTGCGCCCGATTCCGATCGAACAGTTCCCGGAACAGCGTCACCTTCGGGTGCGATTTCTTATCACCGAACAGTACGGTTAACTTTATGGACGGCACTGTCCGCAGCAACGGTTGCAGGGTGGCCATTGCCAGCGGTGACGCGAAGATGGCACGCGGTTGTGTTTGCTTCAGCACATGCGCCAGCTCCGTTGCGGTGTAGCCGGGATTGAGAAGAATCGGTATCGCACGCAAATACGTCGCCGCAAACGTCACGATCGGCATCTCGATGCGGTTCTCGCACATCACCGCCACCACCGTATCTCGCTTGATGCCCAGCCGATGGAACCGGTTTGCCAGTCGGACGGAGCGTTCCAGCACATCGGCGTACGTAAACTTTTCGTCCGTCACGCCATCGATCTACGCGTTGCAGAGAAATGAGAACTCGTTACACTTGCACTTGCCAGACGCGTTCTGCGCTAATTGACGTGTTACTTACGAATGTTACACCGTCTCCGTTCTCCTTCAGACGTTTGATGATCAGTTCACCCAGCGAATTGCAGCCGGCTTCGATCGGTTCCTCCAGCGATCCACCATAGAAGACGTACTTCTCGTCGGTACTCATACTGCTGGCGACAACGCGTGACGGCGGTACACACAGTACTATTATGAATGCATCTCTCGCGGCCCTTGTTTTGCTGCCAGATAACAACACGTTCGCGCTTGCAGGCGTGTGCGTAAGCTAGCGGGCAGCGTTGATGTGGTGGTGCGTATTTTTAACTGCGTATTCTGTGAGCATTGAACCATGCACACTGTTTCGAAGAAGCGCATCCATAAACGGGGTAACGAAATGAACAACAGATTACTCACCTACGGCAAGTCGTAGTTTGTTTTATTCAATAATAGTTTAAACAGTTTTTTTAACTCTAATAAATCCTATGGCAATATTTATACGCATTTTATATGATTTATAGTTTAAGATGTACTATGTACTATATACAGTGAAATCTGGGACCGGAATAACCTAGTCCCGGAACATGTGTCACCTCGATTACTTCAATTTAGCGTATAACTCTTCCATAGAGACTAAGTGCTACACAACTCTTTGGAAGTAGCATTATCGATCAAGGCACAAAGAATGCAAAGATGTTTTCTCGGTGCGACAGCGACAACGAAATACGTAATCAACACTTCTTGGTTATTACGAAGTAATATGACTTTGTAACATATACCTTCAACGCAACATCGATCATTCAGGCGATCGTTAGAAATTTTGAAGGCATTTACTGTGATCATTCCTTGGGTAGGGTTACACTTAAAGCTCTTGCAAATTGAAAACGTATAATTTGCGATAGTTCAAGCAATTTCAGAGTTGTCTTTATTTATAACTTATTTCACATGAAAGTTATTCTTTTTTTGGTAAATATTGTTAATGAGAAATTCTTGTGCTACACAGTTTAAATATTGTGCCTAAATAATCTCCATAACTTTGCTTATTATTTTCATTTCATCAATAACGGATTACTATTTGTTATTGTTATTGTCGTGCAGCAACTGGTGACTTTGACTTTATGCGAGTAACTGACGCTCAGAAAGAGTTTGCAACGGATTATTGCTGATGTAACGATTGTCGGCAGTCATGGTCTGCACCCATCGGGTGATTGCAAGTTCCAATGGTAATAATGCTGATGCGGAGTTCGTCAGCAGTTTGTTAATTTTAACTTATCGGGCATAGGGTTGACCCACTTCTGAAGTGTAGGCGTCGTAGCGATCATGGAAATTAATAAATTGAGTTCTAGTTCATATCTGACATTCAATTAACATAGAACTATTCTTTCAAACGAAGGCAAGACAACTCGCGTATGGTGCTGCGCATGTTATTTGAATTTACGTAGGACACTGAAAACAGTTTGTTTGTAGACTACGGTACATTTAGAGATTAATACTATTATTTTAGGTTAAAGTTGAGTCTGACGGGACGTAATGGACTATTAATGGTTTATCTTTCGTTACGCTTGATTTATATCCCAAGATAGGTATATTACATTTTTTTATTTTATGTTAGAACGGCCTGGCCCGTATTAGACTTATTTTGCCATGTAGCAGGCTAGTCAGACCATGCTACCGGGGGACGGTTCGAAAGGGATTTGAACCCGGTCCAGGCGTGTTAGGGACTAGCGCCGATGTCAAATACTCCACCGGGCCGCCCCATAGGTATATTACTTAGTAATGGGAAATAATTACCACCTAGAAATAATTGCCGTTCTTCAAGGACTGTACCATTGCATGTACCCAGGACAGCTATTTAGGAAGAAGAGAATTTTAGTTCATTTAAAATTGTGGCAATGACAAGGTAAAGGCAAGTAAACTATGTCCTAAAACAGAACAATGAGAGTGGATAATTGTATTGGATGAAAGAAACGTTACAATTATTTAACCAAACATCAAAATGCTCGTGTGTTATTTATAGCTAAATGCATAAGAAATATTTATTCTCCGGTTTAATGTTTGATTGATATTAATGTTGCATTGACATTATTAATGAATATCGTTTGAACGTATGTATTTAATCCTCACAGTTTCACTCTAGAGGAAAAGGTGTTTCCTTCGAACTGAATTTGCATAAAATAATCTCAAGAAATGTTTGATATACATAATGATATTGAGGATAACTGAGATGGTGTAATTATTACTTTTTTGGGCATGTTTTCTATGAACAGTCCAATCTACAACATTTCAACAATCTTGAACATTTTCCGTATTAATGCTGCTTCAATAAAGTTTTTTTTAAACCTAACAAATAACACCAAACCCATTCACAAATAAAAACAACCGCCGCTAGAAGCCATTGCACGATAATGCAGATGTACAGTGGTTTTAGCGCATCAGCCTGCACAATTTCTTGCTCGATGTGGGAAATGTTTCTGATAATGTTGCCCCATTTTCGATCATAAACTGTTGTGATTATTTTACGCCAGTGTTGTTGCAATCCTGCCTCGAAAATAAATCTGCGGAACTTTGCAAATTCATGCTGAAATATATTAGTTTTAGGAAATAAGAAGAACGGTATACTTTCGGCTAGCGTTTCCTGAAGCACAACGTATCGATGTTTTCCACTGATGGGATCAATATTTACCACATCCTTCATGGTCATTCTTAGGGCATTTTGGTTGACTAGGAGCGCTTTGTCAATCATTTCCAATGAACGATCATTAGACACCAGCATTAGTTCACCCAGCTTATCTCGAACCTGGTTTGGATTGAAGGTTTTAGTGTTGACAATTACCTGACAGTTTCTGTCACGAAGATCTGTAATCGTCTTAGGATCGGGCTCGGTAGGTCTATCGATCATGTACGACATAAACTTGCTTTCGTAGGCACACTTGAGTTGGAAGAACAGTATGATCAGTGATACCGCAAATAGCTTCTCAAAGCAACTGGTGAACCTTAGATTCTTCTTCTCTATACCCATGAGTGCAAGAAGGAGTAAATCATTGTTGATACGGTTTGGCCAAAGGTGACACATCAAATAAACGGTACCACATACAATTAGTAACAATAACCACACGATGAGTTGAAACGGTTGTACCATTATTCTAGCAAAATCCATCGTTTCACCCTTGGGAGCGTAAATCACAATCTTATCCATCTCGATTGTATCAACCAACGAAGCAGTAAACGCCGAGAATAAAATACGATTTAAGAAGAAAAGGCCATTCGAATCTTTCAGACATTTTATGAACGAATGATTTCCCTCACAGATAGGTTCCTGGAATATTGGTATTATGTCGAAACGTTCAAAGAACAGTTTGAACAGTTTTGCGTCTTCTCCTTCGGTATCTCCTTCTACAGGATTGCTGTAAATGTCGTGTATGTAGCTTATTAAGGCGGATCGAAATTTTAATTCCTTCAGTTGATTGTAGAGCAGTGATTGTGGCCGAGGAAAACCAGCGTGCTTTAATGTCCTTAATGGAGCATAGTGGAAGGTGAAGATGGCATCTTGGTTCGTAGAAATCAGTATCAAATTAACTATTCCGTGTGTCAGAAAGTTTTCAGCAACAGCAGACACCAGTGCTGGATCGGTTAGTTGAAACAGTACGAATACGACCGCTTGGTAGGGTGTTTCATCGAGCCAGATGTTTAAATGAGTTATGTTGACATCCTCGCTCAATGTGTTCACAAAGACGGTAACCATGTTGGGTGTGAGATATGTGGAGTCATATGGATTGTAAAGATTCGCCTGTATCTGAAGTACATCTTCGTGAGCGAAGATCAACTGGGCCAGTGTGTTGTGCAGTAATCCTGGCAAGAATTCTACACTATACTGCAGCAACCAGCAGACGAACGTTCTAGTGTGTTGATCCTTTACAAAACGGGTCACATTTGCCACATATTGAACAACGCCGGATGCTCGATCGACGTTGAAAGTTTGTACCGAGATGACAGCTATGAATATCACGCACGCTCTGATCGGAAGGTTCATGGTGTACTGGCTGTGCATAGTTCGAGGGCTTTGAGTGATGTAGTGCAGAATTTAGATTTAATTGGATTTATTGATAAGGCAGTGATGTAAAATTAAAGCAATTAAAACACTTATAATTGTCTGTAGTTCCACATTGCTAATGGTTTATTGCTACTCAGGTGTTGGTTTATGCATTTAATTTTTTCATGATATTACTATGATAGTTTCAATTACAGGATCACGACTGCTCCCATGTTTTATCCTGATTGTAGTCCCTACCCGCAGTACTGTCATTTTAGCTACAGTAAGTTTAAATTCCCGGAATTCCTGAAATAATAGACCATATACTTCGAGGACGTAGCACAATGATGAAAAAATAAAATGAAATAAAATAAAAATCATTATCAAATTCCAATTACTTCTGCATCACCAAAGAATAGTCAATGTCGTTTCAGGTTTTGTAGACGTTACGAAAAACCAAGTATTCGCATTTATTTAAATGTATGCTAAATGGGGTGGTAATTCTTCTTATGCCTATGTTTTCATCTTATCTTCAATTTTAAGAGGGTTTTAACTAAAATCAGTGTAAAAACAGCAAATAGAAATTGAGTTATGGTTTTACCATGCTTTCTAACAACTCAACAAGCATTTCGAATATATGCGATATATTCGTATTCAAAGACAAACTACACTGTCACAATTTATTTGAATAGAAAGCAGTGCTATCACGACATTAGCCTATTAAAGGAAGATATTTAATTTGTAGCATAAAAACACAATTTTCAATAGCAAACACAATAACCGACGCACCCCATACGATTGACATTAATTTAAATATAGGTGAGATTTTGTCCATCTTTAAGATTTTCCTCTCCCGATTAACCATGCTGTGGTACGCTAAGTTTTGTTTGCGCATGTAATGCAACAATAGATCTTGTCTCCAGCGGCGCTGCAAACCTGCCTCAAACGCTAACCGTCGAAATCTGCTGAACCGGTCGGCAAATATTGATTTTTCGCGAAAGTAGTAGAAAGCCAAACCTTCCCATAGAAACTGCTTCAAAATGATGTGTTGTGGTCGTTCGGTAAAATGATCAATGTTCCTAGCGTCGTTCGAGAGGAGTTCCAATGAAAGCAAATTGCTCAAATATGCATTGTTTGCTAACGCTGTGTAACTGTTAGCCGATCTCAATGCCATACCACTAACATTCATATTGAAACTTTCAATATCTAACTTTTTCGAATCGTACAGCACTTCTACCTTAGTGGCAAGAAAATCCGCAATACTTGTAGGGCTATGTTTAACCGGTCGGTTTATGATGCTCGAAATAATGATCGTTTCGTAGACGCAAGTGAGTTGAAAAAATAGTACGATCAGAGCGATGGCGAACAGTTTTTCACATTGACCGCTTAAACGCAATTTACGCTTTTCCCAGCCAAATAATGCGACCAGGATGAGGTTGTTTTGAAATAGCGTTGGAACGCATCGTTGGAGCATGTAGAAAATAATGCACAAAATGCTCACAAACACCCACACGTTTATGTTGAAGGGTAGTAAAAAGATTTCCATTATTGTAAGTAGACGACCGCTCGGCACAAACAAACCGTACTTGTACATTTCGATCGAATCGATCAGTAAGTTTGAGTACCAGAATGGCATAAATCGGTTGACAAATATAACAATGTCTTGCTCGTTGCTTAAACATTGCAGAAACGATTCCCACACATTGCAGTGCATTGCTTTGAGGTGAATCTGCACACCTAGCGTCTGAAAGAATAGCTGGAACAGCCGTATATCTTCTCCGGGAATGTTATCCTCAAACGGGTATGTGTATACGTCTCGTACGTACGCTGCAGCTATGGTGCCCACTTCAATATCACTCAACCGATCGTATAAAATGGTTGCTGGCGTGGGATATCCTGTATGCCTAACTGCTCGCGGTGGCATATACTGAAAGGTGTACAGGACATCCTCATTCACCGCAATCATGACGAAGTTGACGATCGCGTGTGCTTCGAAGGTGTTTGCAATCGGCACTACCAAATCGACGTTTGTGTGTTTGTATAATAAAACCACAAAACACACGACTGGAATCGCTCGTAGCCAGGTTTTAATGTTTTCCACTTCCAAGTCTTCGTCCAGCTCATCGAGCATAATGGTCACCAGGTTTGGTGTGCGGTACGTTGAGCTGTATGTGGTGGAGTAATCAGCTTGCTGGAGAGTAAGTGGTTGTCCTACGGATAGGCTTTTGGTTAGTGTATTATACAGCTGGTTGGCGGCATTTTCCCTGCTGAACTGCAGCAACCAACAGATGAATGTTCCGGTACGCTGTGCCGCGAGAGTGTAAGTCACATTCTTAACATACAGAACAACGTCCATTTCTCTATAGGCGATCGTAGCTGGAAAGTACAAGCAGAAACTTAAACACCACAGTAGTTTCATCGCGAAGTGTTTGGTTGTTGTAAGGAGATTAATCCCGGAAGGTACTTGTAGAGAGTCGTTCCTATTCACAAACAGAAATTATTTTTCATGTTCAGGTATGATAACATCAAATTGTTCGCAGAATGTCCCTGGGGAATAGGAAAGCAATCGTCCCTGAAGATGCAAGCAAATAAAAACAAAATTTTCGAATTTGTAATAGAGGAAAATGGTAGTCAACAAACGTTTTAAAATTGTTCTTACCACATTAGAGGCAAATGTGTGTAAACAAAAACCATATTTGCATGAGTATTAGTCGATAAACATAATTATTTTGAATTTTCATTGGTACTCATTGGTCTCTCTATCAAGTGAGAATTTATTTATTTTTCATTGAAACAACGCGCCAGCTTAAACATGTTCTGGTCCACACGCTTCCCCATAGTGCAACGGTTTCCAGCTCGCACCAACACCAACGCACGAAAACGCCAGTCAGTGCTTTATCGCGCCTATAATGCGACGCACGCAGGTGTGATCCGCGTTATTCGTCACGCAACGTTCGCGCGTTCGAAACCGGTTCTCGCAGCGTGAGGCGTGCTTCGGTCTTGACAGTTGGGCGATTATTTGTTTTGCTGTTTTGGCTATCGCAGTCAGCCGGTGTTGGTGAAACCTTTGGTTGCCCTCCAGCCGGTCCAAAGGGCAGCTAGACGATCGTTCATCGCTAGCTCTTTGCGGTGCTGTTTACGTGTTTACGGCCGTGTTTTGGGCTTTGCCAGCTGAGTGCCAGTCAAGTGGTTGTGTGCCGGAAGCTAGCAATGCATACAAAGGAGGATGACCAGTACGTACTGTACGGTGGACCCGACCCAACTGACCTGGACCAGTACGGTTCGCTGGGAGAGGTGATTGTGGAGGAGCTGCGACTACGTCCGTCAAATATTGGTTTGGTATTGTCAACCTCGTGCCGGCTATCCGCGGTAACGTACGTTAGTCTAACAAATGCTAACAAGTTCACTTTTGTGGCATCTTTGTAGATTGATCCGGTAACGTTGCAGGAGCTAACGTACAGCCAGATATTAGAACGATCGGCACGCCTTGCCTTGGGACTGTCAAAGTTAGGCATCAAGCGGTCGGACAATGTGGCAATATTTAGTCAAAACAGCCTCGAGTACTGTATCACGATGTTTGGCAGCATTTTCGTCGGTGCTCCATTGGCACTGCTCAATCCAGCCTACGTAGAAGGTAAGCGGTCGTTTTAATCAGCTGGTTACACTCGCTTATCATATGTGGGTAATCGATAAGACACAAAATTGTACTTTCTCGCAGGGGAGCTGAAGCACGCGATTGAATTAGCGAACCCAAAGGTTATCTTTATCTCGCCCGACGTACTGGAAAAGCTGCTGCAGACGCTGCGTGTGATGAACGGACCAAAACCACGCGTGGTACTATGTGGTGAACATCCAGCGGCAACTCAATATCCGGAACTGATACTCTTCGAAAGTCTGCTCGATAATGGCCCAATCGATCTTCAACGCTATCGACCGGAACCTGTGAATAAGGTTAGTCAAGTCGCACTGATCGTCTTATCATCTGGCACGACCGGACTGCCCAAGGGTGTAGAGTTGACACACCAGAGTATTATTGCTACGATTGCCCACTCGAAAGAATCGGCCAAGATGTTGGATCTACCGGATCAGCTGGTAGCACTGGCCGTGACACCCTTGTTCCATGTGGTAGCCGGTGTCGGTTTGCTCAACATGGTCACCAACAACTGCCGATGTGTGGTGATGCCCCGTTTCGATCCGCATCTGTTTCTAAGCTGCATCGAGAAGTATCGCGTAAACCTGATGACACTCGTGCCTCCGCTGATGGTGTTTCTCGCTAAACATCCGATGGTGGACAACTACGATCTTTCCACACTGATGACGCTGTTCTGTGGAGCGGCTCCACTGAGCAAAGAGATCGAGGATCAAGTACGGGAACGACTCGGAGTGGCATTCATACGACAGGGTTACGGCATGAGCGAAACCACGCTGGGCGTACTGATGCAGGACGGGTTCGAGAACAAGGCCGGTAGCGTAGGTAAGGTGCGCATGGGTCAATGGGTGAAGGTGATCGATCCGGAGACGGGTCGTGCCCTGGGACCCAATCAACGCGGTGAGCTTTGCTTTAAGGGCTCGCTGATAATGAAAGGGTACGTCGGCAAGGAGAAGGCCATCGATGCGGACGGTTGGTTGCACACCGGTGACATCGCGTACTACGACGACGATCAGGAGTTCTTCATAGTGGATCGCATCAAGGAGCTGATAAAGTACAAGGGATTCCAGGTTCCGCCGGCCGAGCTGGAGGCAATACTGCTCGAACACCCGAAAGTAAGCGATGCGGCTGTTATCGGTGTGCCGGATGAACGTGCCGGCGAGTTGCCGCTTGCGTTCGTGGTGAAGGAACACGGCGAACAGCTGACGGAGCAGGAGGTAAAGGACTTTGTCGCCGGCAAGGTGTCCGAACAGAAGCGCCTGTACGGCGGGGTTCGATTTATCGAAACGATTCCAAAGACAGCGAGCGGTAAAATATTGCGCCGGGAGCTAAGGGATTTGGTGAAGAATACCAAGTCGAAGTTATAGAGTGACTGGGTGTAGACTTACATCGTATCTAGTCGAGGTTGGGCTTGGTGTTTGATTTTTGTATTATTTTGATAAAAAAAATAAAGAATTGAGTGGGGAACTATCTGAAAGTCTGATGGACTCGATTTGGGGTTTGCTAGTCGCTATAAAGTGTTGATCTCAACAACAGCGACATGTTATGGTAGATGAGTGGATTAGACAGCAACTCTTCTACCATCACACTCAAGTAGATCGAGTCATCGCCAAAGTTGCTAAAAAGTATGACATAAAGAATACACTAGCAAGTGTTCTCAACTTTGTTGATCTGATTTCCCAGAGACCTACTTACGATCTTTAACTTTAAGAGAATAAAAACCAACAATAGAGTCAATCTGGTCTCAATCAGGTGTAACTGCAGTTGTTATCACGAATTTGATGATGTTGATAAATTGTGTGTATAAACAAAAGTATCAGAATAACACTACATAGTTTGAGACTCGCGCCCTTAGAAGTAGACGATTAAGCGATAGCGATAAAGAATTTCGTTTCGAAGAATCGTTTTTCTTGCATTCTGGCAAGATCATTGCAATATTCATTCTTTTATGTGGTCACACACAGTAAGGTTCTTCAGTTCCTGAAGGTAGTGTTTTACATCATGCTGGTGTGAGGTGCAGGTCACATGTAAGAAATAGTGAGTTCATGAGTTTACTAGAACAGTAACCATTAATTGGAATCTGGAAGAATACTTTAACGGGCACTAGGGAAACTGGTAATAGAAAATTTAGTGTGAAATGTCTTATCGTCATCATCTGCACTGCAGAGTGCACGAATGGTTTGTCCACAAAAGTGTCATGGATTTTTTTTTTCCGAACGGACTGGGTTGATCGATGTTTAGGATTCAAGTACGAAAGAAATGAAACTATAATTTTATCCTATTATTTTAATGGTTGTCTAACAACAGCACAAAACAACAATCGCCATACTGCGGTGACGCCATACGCTTCCCCCCGAATGGATGCAATTAATTTAATAAATTCGTGCAAAAATGTTCCATTGCTGAATGGCGCAATTGCTTAACAGCTTATAACATCGCTAGTCAAATGATAAACTTGACCAACGGGAAGGACAGTAAAAAATGTGCTCTTCAGTGTCACTTTATCTTTTTTTTTTATTCTGCGTCTCCTCGAGGCTATCGGGGTGCGTTTTTTTTGTGTTAGTGACTGAAGGTTGGTAATGGTAATGTTTCGTTTCTTTGTTGCGTACTTCGCTCTCTACCAAATGATGCTAACTTATGGTGAGTCGGACTAAAAATTCGCATCGTTAAACTGAAGGAATGCCGGTGCGGGAAGCAATTAATATTTCTTCAACACTTTAATCTAACTCAGAATTGCGCCTGCCGGAATGGAGACGATCGTTGCGCTTATTTACGCGAACCCGGTACTTGGCACTCGGTCGCGCCAAAATGCGTTTCAGGTACGGGACAGTTGTGGCGGTAGCGACGTTGTGGACTGTGTGCTTTGCACTACACACTTTGAAATCGGCACAGAAAATGCTAAACTGTCAGCTGCCAGCAGCTGGTCGCTGGTTGGTGAAAATGGTTTAGCGCGAGAGCGCGGCGAAATAAACTTGCATCGCGCGCACCGGAAAACGCACCGAGAAGCGGACAACTTTTCCGGGCCGAGCGTTGGAAAGTTTGTCCATTTTCGTCGACTCCTGCCCGGTGGGTGGAGGTAGGGAAGGAGCAGAGCGTTTTGGGTGGATGCGGGATGCGGCAGCAAGCATTGACAAGTGCGGAACAGCTGGGCAAACGGGCGCGTACGGTTGGATGGAAAATGGTTTTTGGAAATTTGTTTAGTTGCGAGTTATGAAATGAATTTATTAATTACCAGCTTCACCCAACCGCACATCTCGCTGCGGGACACCATTGAAACTTTCCCGTGCCTGTGTGTTGTGTTCGCTTTCTTCGGTTGGATTGGCTCCGGAGCACGGAGCACACTTAATCTGGCATCTGATTTACACTTTTGGTTTAGCGCCAGTGCTAAATCGTGCCCGAAATTTCCTGCCCACTGATCGCGATACCGAGTTGGCCGAGCAGAAGCGATACAGGCAAGCGACTTGATGACTGTATTTACCCGCGGCAGAACGGGGTTGAAAAAAAAAGGGGTTGAAAACAACATTTCCGTAACCGCAGCAAACTGTGCAATGTGTGATGGTGACGGTGTTGGCCAAGGAATCGCGCCCAACCATCCAGCGCGATGGAGCGTGATGAAAGTATGAAGTTTTGTCCGGCACATAGGCACGATTGCGGCAGCAAACTCGATCGTTATCTAATGTTGCGGTAAGAAATGTTTGGTGGGCTTGAGAACGGATCCGGGAACGGATGTAAGGCTAAGCGAAGCTGAAAACCCATGTGCCAAACGGGTGGGATGCAGTGGGCAAGGTACGGTAAAAATGAAACTCATTTACACCGCATCCATCTCTCCCCCGTGCACCATTTGGAGCCGAGCGGGAAAGGACGGAAACATCTGGTAAAATGAGTTTTTAATTAAATGCCATTGGTCTTGAGTTATTTTTTTCTCTCTTTCTTCTGCGCTTCCGTGTCGCTTACACCTTACCTGTGATGAAATCGTCTATTTCGCCGTAACTGACAAAGTAATGAATGGATGGAATGAAACAAAAAAAAAAACATGAAACTGTCATGTAATATAGCTAATTAGGTTAAACATCGCCATCGAGATAACGTTTTGGTTTGTTTTATCAGTTTTAGAGATGTTTTTTTATATTGCTCTAGGAAAACAATTTATTTTACTAACTTTGGTTTGAAATGCAGCAATTAAAAGCAAACATAAATAAAACTTAAATCTCTTAAATGGAATATTTCGCTGACATAGAAGTTCGTTTGATCCACCGCTATTACCAGTAGATCGTTATGTGATTAATGAAAAAAAATGTAATTGTAATGTAATTAATAAAATTGTTCTTTTTTTTAAGGTCAAATTAATGTTCATTAGTTTGTAAAGTTAAGCGTCTAATTAATGATTAAAAAATTTTAGTTTTTTTTTATGAAAGTCGTATATAAAAAAAGTTTTGTTCTAAATTTTTTAGTTTTCGTTTCGCTTGCGAAATGAATAAAGAATAAATTAAAATTCGAATTTTTACAACAATATATTTCTAAACACACAGTGTGGCACAGTGTGTCCGAAGAGCGCGTTGATTAATAGGTTGACCGTGAAACGAAAGCCAATCTCCCTAAGCGCAACGGTTCTAAGCGCACGCTTGCACGTTCCCGGAAGGAGGAAGGAGATCTTTAACAAAGGGTCAAGAGGATATTAAATAGTATCATAACTTTATAGAGCATGTTTTTACTTAAATATGTCTACAAACAACCGTAATCAACAGTAAACATCCTATCCGACTATTAGACTATTCTAGATAACATATCTCTATCTAACACTGACAAAATGTGTCAAATTAATTGATTATTTGTTCTTCTGCATGTTTGTTTTTTTCTTTGAATGGGTCAGGCTCTTTCGTTTTAAAGTATTTATTCAACTATGATTCATTGTTTTATTTATTTAAACGTTTATTTTATCTTCTTTTAAAAACTATAATTAGTAATTGTTTAGATTTGATAATTTGCCCATTCTGGAAAATAGTACAGTAGTGACAACTTCATCAGCATCTTAACTTTAGAGGTGTGGAAATGAATATTTTTCACCATATTTTGAGATGCTTTTCGTATACTAAAAAGGCGTTCGAAAATAGATTTAAGGTATAACTTTGTATTTAATAATCTTCTGTCAGAATTTCTATTAAAAATGACTGAGAATAGCTTTTTTTCGTAAATTAATGCTCGTACGGTTTGAGAGAATGATCATGCCAAGTGTTAGTATTGAATGAAACGGTAAGAATGCACATCAATGTTAGGAGTAATCATTACAAAACGTTTAAATTTAAAAAAAAATCCCTTATGCTGTATTGTCTCGACCGATGGCATAATGCCCTGAACAGATACTATGTCGTTCGGTTGGGTACATGTGTATAGAAAAAAGAAAAGAAAAGTTGAAAACAGTATCTTGATTGCTAACGCGAAAGATTGCGCGTAAAACGCAAATCGTTCGAAAACGAAAAGCATTTAAATTTTATTACTTCGATTCTTCCTAGCACAAAAGCAGGAGCATCGTGCTAGGTCACAAAACTTTGGTGCAAAACTTCGTCGAGTTTGTTGTGGAGCAAACCCCAGTTTGCCTCCCGAAGCTGCCCCCGTCGTCAAAAGACGATGGCATGATCTGGTTCGCGAGAAAAGACACGGCTGGTAGCCGTAGTAGCAAAACACATCGGAAAACATAGCAAAAATCATAAAAATGATAATAAAATAACGGCAATAACAGTGGGACCGAGTGGGGTCCTCCCTTTCCTTTTCTTTTTCTTGGCGTTTCGCGCGGATTCGGTGCGACCCTTAAGGGGCCAAAAGGCACAACCCCGATTTGTCGTTACAATCACTGTGGGGGTGCGACGGTGCATGTGCAAGCCGGCCGAAACCGAAGGAAGCGTATTGTCCATTTTATGTTTCAGACAACAGCGTGCTTTGAAGCGACCGATCTTACCGCCAATCCAGTCGCAACGACAAAGTAGTAATCGTTTTTGTTGGAGCGGTGGATGGAAATGAAAATTTCAAAATCATTCCAAACTTCATACCGTCGTTTCGGAATGGGGAAGAACGTTCGTGGGAAATGAGCCCGCGGTAAAATAAATATCTATCCATCTTCCGAAGCAATACACCATCAAATATCCATTCGGTGGAAGCCACTTACAGCCGGGACACATTGTTTGGGGAAGGTCTGGAAGGTTGCAGTCTCTTTTTTTTATTCTTGGTCCTTCTTCCAAGACGGACATTAAACGCATTCCAAGCGATTGTTTTTGCTGTCGGTTTGCTTAACGCGGTCACAAAAAAGAAAAACATGACAATATCACCGAGTGACGGAGTGACGAATGGCTTGTATACGGTGGAATGAAATCGCTTTTTTTTGTCCAACTACATTGTACAATAACCAGCAAAGAGTGTGGCATCATCTGGTTACGATGAACGGCGGTAAAATATGGTACTTAAGTTAAAAGTACCGAAAATGAGATGTTAAGTGAAGAAATGCTTTTTTGAGGATGTTTTATTTAATACTGGAAAATAAATGAAACAATAAGGAATTAAACGTTTACAAGAAAACTTTCCAAAATTTTTAGCTTGCTTTAGGTGGTAAGCATTAACACTTTTCGCTGGAAATAAAAAGGCAGCTTAATGCAAATTTGGGCAAATGTTTTCGGCAGAAAATTTCAACTCATGCATAAAGTAAAATAATTCCCCGTAGGTACGGGCCAGTAAACTTTTATCAACCGACACATGGCATTACAAGTGGCAAGCATTAACATGATTTGTTAACCAACCACTGTTGAGCGGGAGGGCGATAGCTGGAATTGAAATGTGTTCCATCATCAGGTTACACTGCCTGGCGGGCCTGGCGGCAACGGAAATTCCTGGATAATGTTTAACAGCAAATAGATGTTGTTATTATTTTGTTGTTCGTTGGACATTACTGCCTTAACAACAGATGTATTCAAATGTAGATTTTTGCATCAAATGTTACCTTTTTATATTGACAATCAATTGTTTGAAATTAAATATGTTATACATTACCCCGAAGCTTTTTGGAGAAGGAATTTGTCATGCATGGTTTAAACATTTGTGAAACATCTTCAAAAATACTGGCCACATCAATATAAATATAAATATAACCAACTCAAAACAAATACAACTATAAATAATGAACAAACAGTCTATTGGGTAAACTAATTCGTATGCGAAAACGTGGTCATTCAATGTATAAATTGGAT
Organism: Anopheles rivulorum; assembly: GCA_018908115.1. Classification (NCBI taxonomy): domain Eukaryota; kingdom Metazoa; phylum Arthropoda; class Insecta; order Diptera; family Culicidae; genus Anopheles; species Anopheles rivulorum. The sequence continues at coordinate 14,887,156 of CM032177.1, forward strand.
TTCGTTAGTCAATAAAATGTCGCAGTTTTCTTCCAAGAATGTCAGACAATTCTTTAACCCGAGTGAAGTTTGAATTTATATTCTTCAAGCAGTATAATTGTATGCAGATGTTTCTTTCAACCGTGGCAACCTTTTGCAGTATTTTTTCAAAAGTATAAAATGCATATGCATTCTCAAGAAAAATATGTCTTTTAAAGTTAAGTTGAATAGCTATTCTTCTCAAGAGATTGTTGTTGAGATGGCCAAGGATTCGGGCATTGTTAACTTAACAACGAATAGTGGGTGATATTTACAATTTCTAGAATATCTCAAGCCATTCCTCCCACAATGTCTAATACTGTTAAAGTTCTTCTTTAATTTAATCACTAAAAAGACTATCGATTTAGGTCCGTTATATCTTCCCTTAATTTGAATGATGTCTTGCAAATAATTTCATCAGCCTGAAAGCTTTATGCAGCGTCTTTGTTTTAAAGCCAGCCGGTACGGATGCAAAGGTATATAATTTTCTGAGCAGTGCAATGTAAGTTGTGGAAGCAAAACCCGATTGATCCCGTTCGTAACTCGTGCTTAATATAATCAATCGTCGATTCCGATCGTTATGAATGCATATTTTATTCCGCCCAGGAGAAATCAATACCGATGGTATGACAAAGTGGAATATGCAAAGTCTCGCCTACCGATGGTTATGTTTTGTTTGAAGTATTTTAATTAGATTGCGAAAGAATGCTTGCTGTACAGACAGCGTAGGCATGGAGGCAGTGTTTGCAGTGATGAATAAATAAATTGTCATTCAGGAAACATAATTTACAATCGAGTCGTGCCGGATGGTATCTTTGAAAAGCGTTAGAAAGAAAACCTTATGGATTTGGAAGATATAAATTCTTCGCGATAAATTTTAAAATTCAACGAATAAATAAATCACTGCTCAAGAGCAAACATCACCTACAGTTAGCAATATAAAATAGAAAGAAATGTTTTGTTCATTACATTCCTAATTGAATGCTACATTGTATTCCGAGACGTTGAACCAAGAAGGCGGTAACATTGCATGGGGTAAGGTACGGCAAGCCATAATAGCCAGCCAGCACCACCTATCTGCTACCCACAATAATGTCCATTTGATCATCGTCTTTAGCATTAGCATGTGAAAGATTCCAAATTGCTCGGTATCATTTTATGGGGCCGAATGCAATGGGAATCGATCCGGTGCGACAAGTGGCAAGCAAGGTATGAAATATGCATGAGCTGCTGAACATTACTCAAATCCAAAACGTTTACAGAGCTACCATCCCACCCCCGCCTGCTCTCTTGTCTCCCCCCCCCCCCTGAGGACTTCACTCCTCCCTGCATTCCACCCACA
>CM032177.1:14890381-14921854 GCA_018908115.1 Anopheles rivulorum
CACTCGTATCAAACGAACTGGCCGGACACAAAGCTGTTCCGATCGCTTGCAAATTAGTAAGTAGCTCGGATTGAGCCACTTATCCTATTCCCGAACCAATCGAATTACAAAATCCTCCTACCGCACACTAGCGCACGAGCTTGCAACGACGGTGCGCTAGAGAATGTGTGAAAGTGGACGTTGTGCGCCATGCGGGCGACCTGCGCTCAATATTATTCATAACGCTGTTATTTAGTCGATAGTGGTAAAAAATTAATTGGATTATGGAAATTTCCCCCACCCCGTGATCGATCGAATCGGTTCGCCGTTGCGTTTGCATTCTGGTACCAGTGGCGGAAGTCCCGGAAGGCCACCGTGTTGCCGCAGCGGCACAGAATTGCGTGCGTGTGGCGCACCCGAACCAATCCGGTGGTTTTCCATCGTGAGGGAAATTGTCTGTTTTTAAGTGAAAGCAAATTTCCCTGACGCAGCAAAATGGAAACGTGGAATGGGAGTGCAAAAAAAAAAGGAAAGGGAAAAAAGAAGCGAAAACAAGCAGGGAACCGCGTTGATGATGATGGCGATGATGGCTAGCTTCCCCGATAGCGTTAACCGCTTCCGACGATGGTGCACCGGACCGGGGCCAATTTTCGGGCTTTCGTCCAGAATGAAGTGACCATTTATCATCGTCGAGCGTTTGTGCAACGCGCTTTGGGATTTTGCTGTTGTTGTTGTTATTTTTTTATTGTTATTTTGCTATCTTTTAGAAATGGACGCTCGCAACCGCTCGGTATCGCATGCTGGCCATGCCGGTTTCAAGCGTTGCAAGCGCCGAACATGATCAAGTACAAATGGACGGTTGGCGTTGGTTTTGGTGTAATTTTAATCCGTTGCTGCGCAGCGTTTGTCTGTTCAACGTTGCCAACAGTAACCCAGCCTGAAGTCCAGCATGGGATCGGTAATCCATTTGAAAATATGATATTTTTTTCTTCCTCAATCATACCGAAACGTTGCATTATTGATTGAAAGTTGAATGTTTCGGTGGCTTATTTGATGGTTTAGCTATGCTTAGGCTTGAATGTGTTGACCAACAACAGATGGATTGTCTGCTTATTTTAGTGAAAAACAAATGATTTTCGATAAAATATTTCAATTGTCAAATAGTGTTATTTAAATTGTTCAAACTTTAAATTGTTTCTAAGAAATGTTAATTAGAATTATGATATAAAGAATCATTTTTCGTAGTATGAAAAATAATACATAAAATAAAATGAATTTGATCTCTCAACTATCTAGTTATAAAAAATAAACAGAATGATAAAACAAGGTAACAACATCGTTGTAATTTTAGTTGATTGAAACTTTGTTGGGATGTGTGATAAATTTTTCCGCGCCAGCACGGTAGGCGTAGTAATATAAAGCGAAACATTTACAACCCGTCGCGATACGGTTTGGCGCTTTCCTCCCATGGACAGAATCGATCAATGTCCGTGCTATCAGTCTGCGCCATTAATCAAAATACTTTCCATTCATCTTGACTCGATTTTCCTGTCAGCTGTACGATCGTGTGGCATATTTACAGGCTTATAGTTTGGTGCGATCTCGTGCGGTGCGCGAATTGTCGTTCGCTAGCTAAAGTATTGAAGCAGTTGTTGTGGTAAAGGTTTGAAGAAGTGACGGATAGAAGTTTATTACATGGAAGTTTGTCTCATTTTCAAGGTGTTACATGTTTTTGGAAGCGATTGATTCTCGATTATGGAAGATCAAATTTGTTTTATTTTGCATGTGTCGAAAATTGGTGTGGAGTTGAGGAAGGATTTTGTGAGAAAATCTCATAGCATAGTTCGTCAAAATGGTTCTAATGGAAGAGATTTATAGTTTGTACATCTGTGATGTTAACTAAATTAGAGAATTAAATTACATTATGTATACCTTTTAGTATCGAGTGCAGAAACTTCACAAGTCACTAGTAAGCGCATTTCCCTTGATCTAAAATCACTGAAATAATTCGTGTAAATAATCCCTGAAACTATAACATCAGTAACCAAACTCCATGTAACTAAATTTATTTTCAACGGATTTGTAAATTAAGAATTAATATACACTTTAACAGCAGCAATGCGAAAGGAACGCAGTGCAAACAGAAACACCGAAGCTATTCTCCGTTAAAACAGTGCTTAAAGTATTTGAGGATTCCCTTAATGGTTCCATCACCTAGTCAGACGGAATCAGTAAACAAGAGCCAATTGATGCCATCGCCCTTTTAATGGTTTCGCCTTAATTTGCCGCACGGCAAGTGATCTCGTACGGATTTCGTTCGGTGATACCTTCTGCACTATTAGCAAACCTAGAAGTAATGACTTCTATGGCACATTGTATGGAAAGCGGATTGGTTGGGAAGCACACCGGCGACAGCACACGGTCTTCTGCTTACAAATGCAGGTAAATGCTTCGGAGGGAGTGTAAAGAGCTCAAATACTCGTTTGATGGTTTGACGCAACATCATCATCATCATCACCAGCAGTCGTAACAGAAGTGTGTGGTAGGAATGGTACAAAGAGGACAATTGTTGGACAATCAGGGATGTGTTAATCGGGATCGAGTCGTACGATTCGGTGATTCTAGCTGTTTTGCCACTGTAGTTTGTTGCTATTGTAGTATCTCGTTTGGCAAGGCAAACGGATCTCGTCGGGAAAGCTCGGTGGACCTTTTTTTCCCAACCCCTCGTAAGGTACCATGAGACGAAGGCTTGATTGCTCACTGTCTTGGCATCCTTGGCTGCCATGGATGTGGATGTGCCATTCGAGAATGGTTTAATTGTCGTATAATTTGTCCAATGTCCGTACCGGTTCTTACCCATCCTGGTCGATCATTCAGGCGCACTCACATGGCGCTTGTCAGTTTGATTACAACGAATAAAATGGCATACAATTATGAGGGTTTATAGCTGGAAAATTGTGTACGATTTCGATGATGCGGCTGATGAACCCGGCCACCGTGGATGACGGCAAACGGATTGGCAAGGCATGGCAAATGGCTTCCGTTACCATTTGAACCATGATGCGCTCGTCGTGTGACTTCCGGGCGCGCGTTTGTCACGATGCGCTTGTTCCTTGCCGGTGTCGCTTCCGGGTCAATTTCATTGCAGCCGGTGCGGAAAATGGAGTCTACTTCAGCAGCGTGTAGCATTTTCGGCCCCGAAAGCCATCCAAACAATCGGATGGCGGAGCCTAGCAGTGTACGTAAGCTGCACTGATTTTTCACCTGCGCTTGTGTTAATGTACGGCAACGAAGGGTCTTGGTGATGAACAAACCTGATGGCACACGGGGGCAGCGGTGCCAGGCCCGGGAGTTAGTGGGCGGCAGATGCTAGAACAATTATTTTACCCACTCATTGTCACCTGCACGGTGTTGAAACGCCCTTTATATTGCTATGAATAATAATTTTTATCCCTGGGTCCTGGCTCCAACAAATGGGTCGCCGCTGAGCGTATTGAATTGAATATTGTTATGAGGAGACCAACCGTGGCTCATTCGTACTTTTTTATTTTGTTTTTTGGGCTTTTGCTTCATCCTTGTGACAAACTCCTCCTGATGGAGTTGCATTGATGCGTTTCGTACATGTGCAATGATTTTTTCGCGTATCCGTTGCCTTTATCGGACGGTTGGATGGGTTTTAGTGTAAATTAAACGCAAGCGAACGATTAATTATAACGTTTACGTTGGCTTCGCGTGGAAATAATCGCATTTTCCCGCATTGGCTGGTCTTTTCTTCTTCGCTATGGTGGGTAAAACCAAATCGTGGGTTTACCAAATAACTGGTAAAAGTATGTCATAATTTATGGCTAATTAAACACAGCGTGAGCAGAAAAGCGTAAACAGCATTAAGCATTACGCACCATTCAAATGGTTTTGATGACCGTGAAACATATTTAGCGGAATCGAAGTCATGAAAAGACTAGAACTTTCATAGAATTGACGTTACAAAATCGGGTTTATCTGATTTGTAATCAATTGATATGTAATATCAGAATGCAAGGAAAACGTTTTACACCAAGGGTTTATGTGCATATAATATTAGAATCTTCGAGAGCTTTTATCGTTTTTTTAATTGATGATTCTAATGATAAGGTGTATAAAATTTTATAATAATTTAATTTATTTATTCGTTAAGCTTTTACTAAAGAATAGAAGAGGTAACTACTCCCAATCTTCGACATGGCACCTATTTTCGGTAGGTTTACAGTCAAAGCTAAATTTCTCAAAAAAGTGTCATTAAATAAATGCTAAAGCTGTTGAGCAGAAAAGATTGATTCTATTTCTACATCGGGTGGTAAAAGTCATGATAAAATTATTTAATATTAAATTGTGACGTGATTAGAAGGAAACATACCAGTGAAAATGGCTATTCCGATAGTTTAAATGTTGTGGTTAGTTTTGAATTTCAACAAACAATCTGCAGATTTTTTGTGTTAAATAAGAGATTACGCCACTCTAGAATCTAGAAATAATGCATTAAATCTTATCGCTATATAAATAAAAAAAACATGCTCAAGTAATCATAAACTGCATTCACACCAACCGTTTACTTACTTTCCCAGCAATGCGTTACGATACGCTGTGTGTACAGCAGGAATACAGGATTGAATAACCAGCAAAGAATACGCCATTTATAACCATCCAGAAAGCTGTCATCACTTTATTTAGTTTGCAGCAAAATAATGCACTTACCCATAAGGTAAAGCGGTACGGGAAACCAACAGTTGCGGTGCTGAAACTGCACTGAATGTTAAGCGATGCTCAACACTCCACCTCAAATGCAACGCTTTGGACGGCAGGAGACATAAATCGATGATATATTTATGGACATTTCAATCCGTTTGCGATGTTACGAAAGAGCCTGGTCATGTCGGTCATGAAGAGCGTACTGCTATTCGGGCACGAAAACCTGTCACTAACGCTTGTGGGGATGAATCGAAATAGGGCAAGATCGGATGATCGCGCCATTTTATTTCGTTTCTTCGCTGCTGTTTTGCCGAAACATTTATTCGAGATGGACGAAGTGAAGATACAGCATGGTGGAAGAAATTCAATTTATATCCCATATCTAGTTTTTTTTATCTTAATCTCAAGCACGAATCCAAACACACCATCATCGAAAGGCACACCGTTGTGAGGTGAGTATTAGACGGGCAAAGAATCTCGGTGTGATGGCTATTTTGTTTCCTTTCTGTAGCTGATGAAGATCATTACACAGAAGGCAAAACAATATGCTTGCACGGAAACAGATGACTTTGGTCAATACACGAAAGGGCGCTTCTGGGAGCGAAAGGTCCCAGCCAAACCTGCCACAAACCTTTGCTGTAATCGAATTGACGAAAAAAAAAACTCATAAAGCCCCGTTGCACGGGAGTTTTCGCCCAAGTTTAAAAACATCGTTCGAACGTGAAAAGTGCGAGAGAGAAAGAGAAAAAAAAGACAGAGAAGAACATTTCTAAAGAACCGCACGGCACCCACCGGAACCGATTGAAGACGTACGACCAGTCCCTGGCAGTAGCGAAACGAGATATTCATAATTTATTCATATTTCTTTAACTTTACGAGCGATTTCGCTCGGCGGAGGTGTAGCGTGCACAAATGGGGAAAGGCTCGCCGACTCGTTGGAACATTTTTTATATTTCTTTTTCTCTTTTTACTAAAAATTTCTTTCTACGCCTCTACGCCCAACGAAAGGATCGAGAATGGTCGAAAGGGAAGGGAAGTGAAAGCGAAGCGAAAAAAAAAGATGTGATAAAACAACCACAAAATTGATGACGGTGTTTATGATGAGGCACTTTTCTTTTGGCAAAGGCTCCATTTTACCAGCCGCGATGTGGTTCCGGGCCGCGATTGAACGATGGTGTGAATTGCTTGATGAAGTATCAAAATGATCGACCAAAATACAACAACACATAAATGTCTGAAACTAGCGCGGATGATTAAAACAATGGTGAAAAGGCGCTAATGGTGAGATATAAATAACAGATGATGTAAAGAATTATAATAATTTAATGCTTTTTTTTTTAAAAGGAAAAGTAGTTACATGATTTTGAAAAGGAGGAATACATTAGTTTTATAGAACAGCAACTTTCAAATGAGTCAAAGCTTTGGTAATTTTTTTTTTCACAAACCCATCAGTACAACGCTCTGGAATCATTTCGCCATAAAGTATTGAACTTTGGTGCAGAAATCATTAGACCCGGACCGGTACGCCGGCGAGGTCTAATGGGCGAGATGGTTGCTCATTCACCAAACTAAGTGTTTGTAAAACGATACGGTAAAGGTACCATCGGCACGTTTCCCGCTGGCGCTTTAGTTCGGGGATGGGATTCCATCCGGCACTGCCATTAGACTCCAACCGAACCAAAGTGAGTGGGTGCGAACGTTTAGGATTTAATTACAGACAGTCTTTCGGCTTCCAGAACTCTCGCTCACAGGGCGAGAGCTAAAGCGCTAAACGGAACGCTTCTTGCTGACCTAAATCTTCGCGGAACGCGATTAATCAAGAGCAATCACTTTGACACGATTTTGTTATCGAATTATTTCCATTTACAGCGTGCCAGATGGGCTACTTGTGTGGGGATAGATTGAATCGTGCGGTAGCGCCACCGAAGCACATGCATGCTTGCATCTAGAAGCATGTACTTGTTCACCCAGCCATGTCTTGGAGCAGCGCGTTCCTGCTGCATATATTCACCGGTGCTCGAACTCGACACCGCCACATGAATGGATGGATTTAATTGGCAAACTTTGTAACTTTGTGCCGGGCAAGCGTTTAATGGGGTTTTGTTTCGATAGCGGCGGAACCAAGTTAGTAACCGAGCACCTTACGTATTTAAGGTCGCACACGCTGGGCGAACAGTAATTGAAACGAATTTTCTCAACCGACACCACACAAAACTGTGCAGCTTTGCCTATTTACAGTCGGCTAACTACGGTAATAAACCGTGCAGAAACACACAAACACAAGTGTTGTCGCGTGAGAGAGAGAGAGAGAGAGTAAAATCAATTCAGTTAATGAACAGCGAACGGAACGACAGAATTTTCGAAAATGCATTAGAAATTGAAATCTGGCACGCGTTTTTGTTAGCCGTTATCGCGCAGGACACTTTACCGCTACCGTTTACGTGTTTGGGGCCGTTTTGGGCTGTGGATAATAATGCCCAGTGTGGTGTAATAAAATGAATAATTGATAGCGTTTTGCAATGGTATGACAAAATAACCGTGTGCGAACGGTGTACCATGTGGGGAATGGAATTAAAGCAAGCGTCCTGACATTGCCCTGATGCATTCGATAGTAATGAGTTCCTGTTGGTGTGCCGCCAGGTCATACTAATTAACGGCAAGGGAATGCAGGGAAAGTATCTTTCTGGCCCATCAATTCCAATTGCTTAGAGAACTGTGTGTTTGAAATAAATATTTTTGTATTATGGTTATGGGATGTAATTACTTGCTCACAACTGTCATGCGAAGCACTCCCTGCAGCCATTAAAACAGATTCAGTTCTTGGGTCACTGTTTGCACTGTTTCTATTTGATGTGATTTGAAAGCGAAAGATACTCGTCGATACTTACACAACTTAACTTTAATGGTTCCACCGTGTTATACTGTCAACTTCGCAGGCTGCCATTCTGCTGGAACCACCGACGCATCGTGACACAAGCAAAAACTTCATAGCGAGCCCGGCGAAAGTTTCGCCGTTTCAACGTCATCTGGTTTCGCCGCTGCGATCGCTTTTAAGCTCAACTCAATTAATCGCACCAATACGGTCGCTGACGTACCGTTGAAGTACACCAATTGAACTCACAATCGGCAAACTACTCACGCCGTTGGATAGACACGAACACTTGGGTTTTTTGTTCACCAATCCGTGCAGTTGGACGCAACGGTGACGGTGACGGCGAGTGCAAGTAGTAGCAAGCAGTTGAAAAAACTTTTTGGCGTGTTTTTATGCGATGGGCAATGGTGTGTAGTGTGTTTGCAAGGTGACTGCTGTTAATTGAATATTCTTCGATCCGGTTCGCTGGGGGATGGTTTCGTTTGACACCACATTAAAACTTGAGCTGGAGTAGCAATGGTTATCGTGGTTGTGTTGAAGATTGTCTTGAAATACAAGAAGCAATATCGAATTAGGAGATAAAGCAAATACTTTAAGATCTTTTGGAACCTTTTGATTCCATCTGCATCGTTTGATGTTACTTCGAAAAAGAGAATTTGGACTAATTCCACGCTACTTTAGCTGATACGATTAAGTTTAGTGTGTTATTAAATATTTTAATTTACATTTTTTCGTGACCGAATGTACTCCTTGGTCTAGACAAAAAAGACGGTATATTGACATATGAGTGCGTTGTTTTGATTTGAGACTCGAAGAATCGTAAGAATTACAATAAAACAAATATATTAAAGGAAATAAAGCTAACAAAAATAAATTTTAAATGAGAAGCCTACTGAAAGTACTTACGTTTTGTGCTAATCAATGCACAGAATAATTATTGGTTACAACTTTTAAATTGTTGTTTCTTGAAAAACACGTTTGAACGTTGATAGAATTTCTCCAGAGAATATAATTTTATAATTTAACGATATTTTTATTGAGTATTTTAATGGGAAATTCGTGAAATGATCAAGCTTTTGTTGACTTAAAAATTTGAAATTGATTAATTCCTACCTGCTTACTGTATATCTGACTATAATGGAGAAACTTGTATTGTGATACGAGTAATTTGGCAAACGGGCTACGGATTCCACTTTACCTGTAAATCGAACTTATTAGAAAAAAACAATCTATTGTTTCAATATTACAAAACAAAAAAAAGTCTCATTTTCGGCACACCCATCACATCCGATCGATAATATTATATTTGAGTACGGTTTCGCGGCCTTCATAAGGCTTAGGCCAGTGGTTGAATTTTTATCCATTTTCCGCACTAAAACTGAAAAACAAAACCATTCCTTTCATTCGATTTAAAAGCCTTTCCTCATTTTCCATCGATGCATGAAAAAGAACCTAAGTTCCCTTTCCGGCCGTTGATCACCATAAGTATTGGAGTGGTTTTTTTTGGTGGTGTTATCCAGCTGTCATGGATGTTATGTATTTCCTTTTTTCGTGCACCCTTTTGTTATGGTTTCACACAGTGACCAAACCAATAAAGCGTGCATCCGTACGTTTTATCAAAACTGGAACTGATTTATGAGCACAAGAAGCCCATCGATACGCTGGGTAAAATCTAGTCGGACTTGGGGCTCCCTCGGAACAACGATAGGATGCTTAGGCACTAGGTTAAAGAATTGTCCTGCTGTACGAATGCGAGGTTTCTCTTCCAACTGCTGATGTGTGTTGATTGGAATTGCAGTGTGCGCCGAACCAGATAAAACAGAAATCATTATCATCTCACTGCTGTATCTCGGCTAGCGCCAGCCGTTCAAGCTTGAGCCACTTCAAATTCGCTGGAAGCGATGGAAGATAATTAAATTCAGCTCGTCGACGCACGGTCACTTCAAAGGGCGCTCGGGCACCATTTCGAGCGTACGGGTCATAATTGAACAGGCACCCACACCGATGTGCTTGTGTGTGTGTGTGTGTATGTGTGTATGGAAACGCCAGCTAACAAACGATTAGTGATCGTGAGTTATGAGTGTCAAGAGCAAACCGAAGCCAGCACGGGTAAATTATGCTTAATCCACTTGTGCAAATATGGCTGCCCATTTCTGGACGTACCCGGTTGAAGTGTCGTGGTTAAGAATGGAATGATTTTATTCTCGCTCGCATCGTCTAGAACGGAATTTTCCAGATGAATCACACACGCTAAATCACTAGGTATGTGGAAAATCCTGCAATAGAAATAGACACCATCAGGAAGCGCAGATGACCAGCGATGGTTAGAGACGCGCTAGGTTACGCCATCCTTACCTTACCGGAAACCTTCTTATCAGTCATGCTCAACCTCAACAATGCATGAAGCAGAAAAAAAACACACATACACACACACATATACTAATAAAACAGATCTCTTCCGAGCGAGCTAGAACGTAGAAATGAAGTATTATGTGGAGCAAAGCGACTATCAACGCATGGCAGGAACCAAAAAAAAAAACAAGAAAAATAGATATAAAAGGATCCAGATCCGGGATTAGAATAAATTCCATTCTTGGTATCTCACACTCCCAGTGCTGATGCTTTCGGATGGGTTGATCCATGCTTGCTGCCTCCTTCCTTCTGATGCCATTCCGCCTTTTTATCATCCCCGTGCTTGTTACCCTTTTACCCGCGAAACATGTGCCGCGTGGCCACCCAACTCACCCACCCACGTGTCGGCAAAACGCCACCAACGTTTGCTGCTACATTTTGCTACAGTTCCAGCAATGATTTCACACACACTCGAAAAAAGAACACTCGTAGGCTAACGCGCGAGTGTGGGCAGCGGACGAATGGAATGGCAGCTCCCCGTTATGAAGAGTGGAAAAATAATATCCTCAAGCGTTATTATTTAATCACGAAAAGCTTCGGAATGTTTCGGCAAAGATATCTCATGTGGCATGCTTGGGGTGTGTGCCGGAAAAACTCGGCGTGCCGGGGACGACCTGATTACCCTGGCTGGCGCGCTCGCGCTGTCTCTGTTTCGGAACAGCAAATGGAACGAACGCCGCCGGGGGCAAAGACGGTACCGGTGCCAGCCCGACGTATCTCACCCGACTTGCGCCGTCGTCCGCAGTGTGGTGAAGCATTTAATTTATATAAATATATATTTTCTGTCAGTGAGTAATATCTCACCGCTCGCCTATGCAACGCGATGCGCAAGTGGGCACTGGTGTGGGTTTTTTTTTGTTGTTGTTGCTGCGGGAGCTTTACGGTGCTTTGAAGTGTGGATAAAAATAGGTTAAACGTCGTGCTGATGCCTGCCTGGTCTGTACCGTACCAGACCGACCGGCGAGATTCCGGTAAACCCGGTAACACGGGCCCGAACTTTGCCCTTGCATCAAGACATTAATCCAACGACGGCTGGTCACGTGCGGAACTAATGAAAGAAGAGATCATCGGGTTCAACTTTATTTGTGCTTCGTTTTTTTTTTGTTGGGAAAAGTTCTGACGGCCCTGGCGATGGCGTCAACAACGTTTGGGAAGTTTTGGGTGTTCTGGTGCAATTTTTGGCGCTCCAAACTTCTTCGACGAAGGAGTGCTGCTGCGAACTCTCGGACTCGAGCCGAGTTTTAGGGAGCAGAATGGAATGCTACTTTTGGTAGAATTGTTTTGATACACACGGAACACTGCATTTTGGCTTTAATATTAGGTGAGATAGAGAGAGAGAGAGAGAGGCCGAAGGTATCTGTCCTGGGAACCAAATGGTGTTTGTCGAGAAAGAAAATAAGAATGGGAGGAAAAGAAAAACGTCCACAAGATAAAGTGAGCTCGCGATAAAAGTGGCTTCCTGTGTGCGGAAAACTACTGATCGGGTCATAAAACAAGCTGCAGGGAACAAACGTGAGAAGGAAAAACACACGAACGCTAAACGTGAAGCGCTAAAGAAAATTGGTTTCCGTTCGTGGAAAAATCTCAGAATGTACCGCGTGACCATTCGCAACCGTAATAGATAAGGGCCGAAGCTCGGCCGGGCGCTGGCGAAAGGTGTGAACCGGGTGCACGAAAAAACTATTCTTCGCAGTGCCAGAAAAGAAAGCCATTCGTGGTATGGGGAGTATGTCAATGAGCTGGAAAAGTTTTTCTCGTAATGCCGCCACACAGTCGGACACGTGTGCGGCGATGAAATTGAATTAATTCCGTTTGAATGCAATGCGATCGGTACGGTGCGATTCGCACATGACGGTTTTTTTTGGGTTAAGGTACCACAGACCGGTGCAATTGGCATGGAAATGCATGGAATGCACCATCGGTGCAATGGGAAAAGTTTGCAAAAATCTTACCCGAAGGAAGTTTGGTGGTGGTGTAAAGGAAATGAATTCGTACGGTGTTAAAGGTATGCAAAATTAAATGTGTAATAATATGTGATGGTTGGTCGAGGGGCAAAATTAGCTGGAAAAATGCAATTTCATTCGTTACGCTGACATGAATACTGATTTTACACTGAATCTGTTCTTTTTAGTTCGGATATTTTATTTTTGATTTTTTATTTTAAATAAGTTTAACATCTTAAACTATTCTTTCTACAGTGCGTAACATAACATTACCGCCACATGTGAATTTTTTTTGTAATACATTAAATCTTAACGATAGATAAAAATAATGTTTCACTAACTAAAACAGATGAAGTTATACGTTTTGCAACGAGTTTTGGATACCTTAATGCCATTTTTTTCTACGTCGAATTTTGTTTAATGTTACATGATCGTAACAATTTTTACGACACTTTTAAAATGATTTACTTTGTTTATCGTTCAATTTTGCACTAACATTGCTACTTTAAAGCAAAATTAAATAATAATGAAATCCAAAATATACCAAGTATTTGAAATGTTCACCTCGTCGAACATTAAAATACACGCAAAATAGATAAAAATCATTCGATTATGTAGTACGTTCGGTTCGTTTAGACTTTTATATTCTGAAACATTTGGTAAAAAGAAGGTAAAATATATGTAGAATTTTTTTTGGAAATATTGAAGAAGCCCGAATAATACATATTAAATATTGTTTTGTAAATTTTCATTTTAATCTATGACGTTTGTTTTGTTGTAAAAGCTTACAATAATTTACTTGTGTGCATTTATATCCCATTCAAAGGTATTTTTGTATACTATTCGTAGTAAAGAGAATCGTTTAAAATTATGCCTCACATGTCTTAGAATTCCAAACCTATGTAATTGAGCTTTAACACTCATGGCATCACTTTAAAAGCAAAACCCTTTGCGAATTACAGAAAAATAAACATAAATTTCCAACCCATCGAGCATCGTTTCGGTATGAGATGAATTGGCTTCTTAGGAGTTTCTCTAGATAAAAAGAAAAGAGAAACGACAAAAAAAATACAAGTAAACATATCCACGAAGCCAGAAAGGATTTTAATGTGAACGATTCACATTTTTAATTAAATCGCATTATTTTATTGTTGCAAAATGGTGTTCGAAACCGTACGCGCCCGCTCGCTCGCAGCTTCCTTTTGTTGGGAACGCTGAGACGATGGCAGCTTTCCACGAAGAAAGATGGCCGGGTGCCGTAATCTTCTTTAATTAAATGAAATCTAATTTAACGATTCAAGCATCGCGAAAAACGGCATCGGTTCCAAAGCAACAAAAAAACAAAAAAGTAATGGATACGACAACCGGCAGCGAATCCTCGCCCGTCCCAATGACGATGTCTCTATGCGGAAGAAGTTGACAAAGATGCTGTGCGAGCAAATGGCTGCGGTATGCACGATACCAGGCATATCGATTGTTGCCCCAGTTGGTCGTTTCCCTGCTGTGTTGCTAGCGGTTGAGTATGGTTTCGGCAAGCTTTTTTATGTCTTGTCCGCGAGCATAATCGCACCGGTTTCGTCGCGAGAGCGCACCTTTTAGTGTGGGAAACCTCACGAACATGGTGATAATTGAAGGCTATAATTGTTTGCCACAATGTTTATCACCACGAGGAGAGCACGGCACGGGTGGCAATGGGAGTGCACTAGGAGCTGCGGCCTATTGAATCCGCTCTAATGGAACACTGGTGCAAGCTAGCGAAAGTCGATAGCATACCATGAAAGTCTTGAGCGTGCGGCGAGATGCCTTTCATTAGGTGAATCCGATAGATTAACTTATCGTCCGGGGCCCATCATTCGGTCCAACGCTGCAGCAATGCAATGGTGGCGGTTCTGATTGATGCACTGCTGCCTTGCTGCACGGTGCCAATGGCACGGGAATCCGGCACCGGTATCAGATGGTCACTCGCGACGAGCAGTGGCAAATGTTGGAGGTTCATGGCGGTGGGCGTTAAGCGGATCTCGGATTGCAAGGATAATGCTCGGTTAGTCTTATCGACGTGGAACTGGTGACTGGGACGGCACTGTGGCGGAAAGCAGTTTCAAATAAAATCGAGAAAGATAAATGATACCTCGTTTATCAACGGGCGCGCGTTGCGAGGCCCTTGGTGCAGGAGAACGGCATTGGCTTGCCGTATGGAATGTTGGCTTTCCGGCAATGTGCTCCACTGGTTTCGCTACTACCGACCTCAAGCTTCCCATGCAACCCATGCAAAGCTGTGATCATTTTTTCTCTATCTTCTGCGGCATTTATCGGCCCTGTTTGCGTTGCTCTTTATTCAGTGGTGTGTGTTTTTTTTTGCCACAGTGTGTGTGTGTGTGTGTGTGTGTGTGTGGGTGTTTGACTGTTGGCATGCCTTATAGCAGCCAATTTTATGCTCACTTGTGCACCAGCCAGCAGTGAGAACCCGCAGAAAGGAAAACCAACTTCCGGGTACAAGAATGTTGACCTGGGTACAAAACCGCAGCACGGCAACGACGACGACGACGACGACGAGGACGAAAACCGGCTACTGGCCACAGTCTGGACCGTGTTCCGGACCGAACAGTCGGAGCGCTTGGATGCCAACCGCAAGGAATAAGATTAATGAATGTTTAATGAATTGTTTTATTGCATGGTAATCGTGTGATAACGTCTTTCAATTGCCGGAAGGTATGAAGCGGAAAGATTTTTTTGGTTTTGTTTCCCTTTTTGTTTTTGGTTTTTGTCGCAAGAAAAAAAATTCACCAAAACGGCTTGATGTTTGCCGGTGGGAAAAGATTTGTGCGATCGTTTGTGTTATTTTTGTTCGTCTACGACAGTTGATTGTTATCACCTTTCCTTGACGGTTCGCCATAATTACCTTTTTATTTTATTCCGCTATGATGAGCTTTTCCACATTAATGTGTCAAATTATGTGGACTGACATAGTTATGATACGAGTAAAAATGAGTTACTATTAAAGTAAAGCTCAGTCATTGGCAATAGAGAGTACATTTATCTTATATCAGGATTAAACGATGAAACGATTTCACTACAATAAATTCCACGTATTCATTTTCCTGGGGCTTCGTTTCAACAGATTTGCCCATTGCCAACCAACCAGAACGCGCTGCTGACAGGAGTATCGAGCAAAAACCCATAATAACTGCTATTAGCTGATAGCTGCCATGATGCTGAAGGCTCGGATTATGGTGATACGCAGTCGACACTGAATGATATTCTGCTATTACAGTTGGTTTCATGCGCAACCACACAAGGTGTGCGATCATATTTAGCTGTGACAGGTGTGAGAGAATTGAGATGATACAGTAAAATCGGTTTCCAAACGGTTCCGGTCCTTGCACAACCATTTCCATCACCATCATCAGCGTGGAGATGATAATGCTGGGAACATACTGCTGCTGAAAGCAATCATATATCGATACAGATAGGACAAGGAGTCACTGGGCTTGTGCTGTTCGTTTAGGGCAGGTAAGATTACTCGGAATGTGGTCTGCTGGTGATTAGCTGAAATAAAGCAAAGGGGAACGATAAACGATGGTGGTAGCATCAATGCTCCAATTGTGCTTACCACAACAAAATAGATGAGACAGGTATGGTATGGTCATAACATGATTGGACGAATGATTTTATTTCCGTTATAGATATTTATTGAAGGTAAAGATTTGCTGCATTCTTGATAAAGATTTGTCAAAAATTTAGTGATTTTTTGTTTTATTCAGGTCCTTAATTATGAATCCATAATTTTTAAAAAATTGTAATCATGGAGTTACGACGCAGTTTTAACAATCTTTTGTTGAATAACTCCGCAATTCAATTATGCAATCAACAATCTTTCAACAATCTTTTGTTGAATAACTCCGTAATTCAATTATGCGGATTGAATTGATTTTAGACAGAAATATAAATGAGTGACAATTTGTTAAAACATTTAAGGCGGAATTCTTAATATTATGAGTAAAATGTTCAATTATCTATGGAAAAACAATTTATTTAGATTATTTTTTTTCATTTAATAATGTAACTATATTACAACCCCTTAACATGAAGCGTGAACGGAGTGATATACCTGATATTCAAGTTAGCCGAATTTCTATAAAATGAAGTATCTGTAGTAGGGGCTGGGTGGTGTATTTGACAACGGCGCTAGTTCCTAACACGACCGGACCGAGTTAAAATCCCATTCGGACTGTCCCCCCGTAGCACGATCTGACTAGCCTGCTACGTGGTAAAATTAGTCTAATACGGCCAGGCCGTTCTAACATACAAACAAACAAGTATCTGTAGTAATCGTTCAATGACTGTAGTTGTTAAATCCATTTTATAATGATATCCTTCAGATATTAAGACCATTTTCTCCAGCTATTGTGACTCACTCAGGAATTTATGATTTAATTAGACGAATTGTTATACATTACAATGATTGAATTGCTATTCTACGATACTTTACAATAAATATCCAGCCAATATGAATTTAGTTCAGTTTATTCCTTCGGAAGGCATAACAGAATGACGCCATTTTCGTTGATTATACCAGTTTGCCTTCTTGTGCGAGTTGTAATGGCTCAAAGCATGTGCGATTCTTTAACATACTTTATTGAGAGTGCTTTCCAGAGTACGATATCTGTGCTGTACCTTGTTGGACTCGAGCATCGCAAAGTGTTTGCACCATTGCTTCAATTACCGCACACTCCGAAAGTTGTATTTGATGCAGACAGGAGCCTTGGTGTTATCGATGAATCCTGTTTAGTCCTAATGTTTCTGGATATGCAAAATGAGGTTAGTAGTCTATAATGCTTGTTTGTTATTATCGATTGTAGCCTTCCCGTACATTTATTATCAACTATTGCAGGCAGTATCGAGCGTGGTTGAATCGAAATTTGTGGACATTGGGCTCAAACCTTGGAAAGCTAATATATTGATTCTTGTGGAAGCTCAGTACATCGAAGATAGATACTCTGCACGGGTGCTCGATCCGTTGTTTAGAAATTTAGGCATTTCATACTGGGCCGTCACAACGGAGTACGGAAGTAGCTCGCTAAGGTATGCAGTACATCTAGCAGAGCGAACCACTTTCCTAGAAGGGCCAATGGATTTTCAAAAGGTATACACCTACCGTCGGATTGCTGCAATCGATCGTGCTAAGATCAACGTTCAATGGTTTTCCACATTCCCGTATACATTTAAGTCCAAGGGCAGGATGATAGGTGGGATTGATTATTTCATATTTTCGTGGCTATTCGATTATCTGCACCTTGACAGTGACATGACAAATGTTATCATTGGTAATTCCGATTCGTTACATACCTCCCGCATGATTTTAAAGCATTTAATTACCCAAAAGATGGATGTAATGATGACTCGAAAGCAAGCCGATTCAGAAGAATTTCCCATGATTGTGTTGCCAGAACCAATGTTTATAAGTTTGGTAGTTCCGAGAAGAACAAAGCTTATATATTTTGACATTCTGTTAAATCCGTTTTCTGATGGTTTATGGTTAACTATTGCCTGTGCTGTGCTCATTGCTCATACAATTAAAGTACTTAGTTGCAGTGATACAAGGTTGGGGAATTTTTTAAGACATCTGTTTCGATTTGCGGTTGTGAGAAGTTTATTTGAGATTTGTGTGGAGATCGTGAAATTCATTTTGATTGAAAGTTATTTTGCACAAGTTACAGCATATCTGCTAGCGCAGCGTTACCAACGAGATCCGGAAACTCTGGACGAGCTTTTCGCTACCGATATTCCCATTAAAATGATGAAGGAACAGAAACCAATGATTCTATCTCTCGCACCAAACGTAAGCGAGGCTATCATGCAGCGGGCCACAATCGTTTCATATGTGCGAAAGTTATCAGATCAGCATGCATATCTCGATACCGCAGCACGTGCGCACTTTTCAATCAACTGGCTGCTTCAACCAGATAAAATTACGGGTCGTAAAGTGTGCTTTGTGCTGCGTGAACCACTGAAAATGTATCGGACATCTTATTTGTTCGCTAGGCATGCCGTTGCACTAAGGGATTACTTTGCGATTCAACTCGAATGGATAAGATCGTTCGGATTTATGAACTTAGCAGATCGTATCAATACTAAGCTGGTCGAAAGTATTGTTGACCGAGTTGTCATTACAGAAAAGGTGATTAAATTCGAAAATATGGTTCCATTTTGGTTGTTTTTGGTGATCGGATGGATTGCCACTGGGATGGTTTTCCTTGCCGAATGTACTGTTGCTAGTGGTTTAAGATGTTTGCGAAATTTTAAGTAGATGGTTGGAATAAGGGTCTTTTTATGTAGGTAAGATGATGAATCATTCAAGGAAAGCAAGGCAAATACCTTTTTTTGTTGAGGAGAGTAACCTCTTACATACAACTTTCAGGAAAAAAGCCCTGACTAAAAAGAAGCACCATACACAGGTTATTATCCGATTTGCCAAAACACCTACGGTCTAAACTCTCATGGATTCTCAGCACCTATTACCAGATCACACAAAGGTATTAGATGTCAGTAGCAGACTTTTTGGATATATCCGAAGATATCTTGGTTATAGTGTTAGATGTAGGATCTTCAGAACATAACTTCAATAGTTTGTCAGAACACTATACCAATGTTGTTGATGACGCTGCAGATGCTGCGCTGCTTGTTAATCACACTTCTTTACCTTTACACATTACTTCTACGATGTTGAACCAGCAGCTTTATCAATTCGTGCTCGAAAATTGCAGTGTACTCACAAGTGAATATTAAGTGCTCCTCTGATTCTACAGCCGTAATACAAGTTGGTCACATTGTAAATTCAATAAACTTCAGCAAAATAAAGAAGTTTGCTTCATCGAATCTACGAGACAATCAAGTGTTTGTTATGTTTTTTATAGTTTCGACATTGTTTTTTATAGAATGTATTTCAGCGTGTTTGTGAGTTTTAATGAATAAGTTTGCGGAACAGGAATAAAATTAGTTTACGCAGCGGCAAAATTATGTAAAATAAATGTTTGCTAAAACTAATTTACTTTTTTACGAAAATTTTTATAGATCCACTATCACAATATGTATGCTTTAAATTATGCACGTGAAGTATTAACAGAACAATGTGGCACTACTCTACATAGTGCTCGCTTAGTATTTAAAGCAGAGAACCACCTCTAATAGAGTCACTTATACTTAAGTAAACAGACATGACTCGCTCGTGTTGCACACTTTCACAGCGAAGGAATGTGAGCTTTATTGCCACAGCGAGTAGCAAGTTAATTTTTTACAGATTTATGTTACCAATTTGAAAGCGTACTTAGCGCCATGGAGCAAATGTTTGAAGGTTAGCTATAAAGTGGGTGCTATTGAGCTTCGCTCGTCCTTGAGACTTGAGAATGCCTCGCGCCGAAAAAGGGCCAACCAGCCGACGATTCCAGTTTTCGTGGTTGCACTTAGGTCGGTTGTTTGGAGAGCAAACATTAAATGTCATAACAGTTTTAATTTTAATTGCTTTCGGATGGTGATGATTCGTGCGGTTTTCCCGCGGCACGTACGGCACCAGGCACGGTGTTGAAAGGCCAGGTTTGTGATGGGAGACAGGAGTGAGTACTGACGGCAGGATTGTGGAAAACTTTTCCACTTCGTTCAAGAAACGTTCTTTCGGGTTTTATCGTCGTCACTTCCAGTGGTGATGGTAATGAGAGCATTTGGTGCGCTTTGTTGGAAAATGCGCCCCAAAATGCAGCTGAAATTCATTACTCACTTTTAACGTACTGCTGGACAATGTACGTCTAGATATTGTGATTACAGTCGTCTTGCCGTCTTTTGGTGCGTATTAGTAGAGCGCTGCATGCTGAATGTTGAAGTTGCACACGCGACATGGATCAATTATTGCAATCCCGATAAGTCTCGCCAAAGCTCGTTTGGAGGCGCTTTAATGCGGCACGAGCCCAGCATGCGGGAATTAGATATAAGTCGTCGTAATGACTTCAGCGTAAACAAGCATGCGTGTGTTGCCTCGATATGCTCGATAAACACACGCGACCGGTGCCGATGTGAAAGGAACAGGCACGGCGTTGGGCGGTTGGGCATAATCTTCTTAGAGGCGAAGCGTCATGACTTTTGCCGGCGAAAGGTTGTGCTGGTCGTTTGCCGATAACACCCAGCCGCACGGTCATCGAATGATCGATAGGATCAATCGATCTGTTCGAACTGTTTTTGCTGCAAATGCTGGGCTTGTGGCGGATGTAAGCCGTACGAGCAATTAGAATGGAAATGTTGGTATTGTATGGCGAAACTTAATCTGCCTAACGGTGGCGTACGGCGAATTGATGGACAGCATAAATAGTGATAGGAGGTGGCTTTTTTTCGTCTGTGTGTGCATTATGTGTTTTAAAGCACCGATGTGCAGATTAACAGGTTAAAATGCAAATAATTCTTCAATTAAATCAGACCGACTGGAAAGTAAGGAAAGAATCCTTTATTCTGTTTATACACAGCTGGAAGCTGGTGAGCAGTTTGTTGGACAGAGATAATCTTCCATACCAACGAGCTACGAGCATTGCAAAGCGAGCTTATTGGGCCGATCGTGCCTATAGCAACACACCGTACACAAGAGAGCCCGCATTGGTCGAAGGTTTCGATAACGAAACAAAGAGCACTCGGATATTCGTTGAGGATATTGGAACAAAACTGATGTAGCTCGGCCGTCGTTTATCATAGTGGTGAATAATTAGGTTTTGTGTTTTTTTTAACGAAATTTGCAGCATCTATTTTATTAACGAACATTGAAAAAAGCAGCATAAGCTGAGCTTTCAACCTATTCAATGAGGAGAACCATTATTTTCATACACATAATCCGCATTGTGTTTGGTAGGCTCGAGCACATTTTAGTGAAGCTTGAAAATTCAGATTTGTTGTATTTTATTAAACATTATTGAATTTTTATCAAATTTTACAGATACATTTATGAGCTCGTACCCGATTGGAAAAATATTTTCCAGCCCGCAGTTATACTGCCAGCTTCCTAATGATTGTGACTAAAGAATCGGAGCCACTTGAATACATGATTCCGATACGATACGGTGGTAGAACCGTTGCGAAGGATGCAAATTATCGGAGAAACGCATTTGCTGATAGACCCACTCCATCCACTTGCGACTTGATCACCAGCCAATCCTCAAAATGAGCTCAAACGTACATTAGGTACGTACGGAACGGTTGCGATACGCCTTGGATCGTAGCCGGCAAAAATGGTTATGAGCTCTCGCTCCGAAGCGAATCGTTTCTTCGGTTTCGGCCGGGAGGAATGAACAGTGGTTGTGTGTGTATGTGTGTGTGTGTGTTTGGAACGGTTTTTCAGCCACTTCCACGGTTGCCGGTTCACTTTCTTACCATCGTTAAAGTCAATGATGACGCGCACATCAAAAGGAATAATTTAAGGGCAGGCAAAAGGAAACGTACGGGTGCGATGGGTGCTGTCCACAGGCTGGGCGGAAATGAAGGAAAAAGCTACATGAGGTCGGTCGTTGGCGTAACGAATCTCATCAATGCATTTGCGCACAGTCATAAAAAACGATTCCGGGGGAAAATAAGAAAATCACATAATGATGTACAAATTAACTTTGCACACGCGATTCACGAAGCAAACAGCACACACGTTCGGCAGTTCGGCTCAAAGGCAGTTCGGTCTCGCAGGTGCAGAAGCTGTGTCGATGCTGTGAATGCGATAAAAAGCTACCATCCCTTCTGCTGCTTAAAGTGTCTTCAAGTTGCCACGTGTCGAGTCGGAGATTGAATGCGTGTAAGTAAGTAAATGAAAAAACAGTGATCACTAGCCCAAAGCAACGACCGTCCAGTACTGGACGATAATATTTATGTTTTGATCAGCGATGGTACAATCGCACCGAAGCTATCGCTTACAGTGCGCGTAATTGTATCACATTTAATCCTATTTGGAAGCTCTACAACATTTGGGGACAGTGTGCTTTGTAAATAGGAAATGAGATCAAATTTCGCAACCGTGCGTGATGTTGGGATGCTTTTTTTTCTGTTGTATTGCCTTTGCGTCTTCATTTCGTACAGTAAGTGGAAAAATATTATTGATTACACATGTTCGATGTCTTACTTGCTTCGTATCCTGTGCATTTGTGTCCCAGCTGTCTGGGCAAACGATGAGTTATTTCGTTGAGTGAGTAGCCTTAAAGGTACAGCGATACAATCGGTGCGGGGATTTATTTCTTAGGGTTAATAATCTTTTTTTTCGATTTCCTTCTGCTTGGATTTACTTCACCTTAGCTCGATCTTCAGTTTTCCGTACGACCCACATTCGTGATTGTTTTTGGGGCGAAATGTTACAGCCACCCGTCCGGTGAGATTTGTGCTAGCTTTGGAGTGGTTTTATGTGCAGTATTTATGAAAAGCTTTTCGCGGGTGGTCCCATGCTGTTTGAAGGTGATGGATATAGAATGGGGGGCGGGAAAAAATAAAACTCTCTGGATGGAATTCATCATTCGGAAAACCCCTTTTCTATAATCCCTTCCGATTGCGTGAGAATCCGAGCTGGACAATAGCTGGACCGCCATGGATGATGTTGTGAGTTCGATTCGATTGGGCATGGGGTTTGGGTAATCCAAGTAAAAGCGCAATATTCCACCTTCTACCATGGGAGATACGAATGGCAATTTCTTGTTTTTGTAAGCTTAACACAACATGTAAGCCATTGTTTGTTGAAACATCTTTAGGATCTCTGGTGTTGGGTCTTTTTCATGGCCTTATGTTTTGTATTTTTATCAAGTTACTCAACATATTTAAGCAATTTAAGTTATTTAGAGATTTTTAATTTGTTTTATATATATTTGACAATTTTTTAACTTTTCTGGAGAAATTTCAGTTCACTGTTCACAGTTATTCTTTTTGAATATATTTCTTTCTAAACAGCTTTTCTCAACAAAACAAAAAGCGGACAAAGCTTTCCAACGGCGCTGCTGGCATGCAATGGCTCTGACGCTTGTTTGACTTTACACGCCTTTTTGCTTCCCTTTTTGCGCTTCGTATTCCAACACGAAACACATCAGAGATTAATGATGCCTAAGTTGTGTGGCTTTTTCACCGCTCTATCGTACCACCGTAACGAAGGACGAACGTTCGATTGGAAATAAACGCTCCGAAATTGTACCATTTTTTTTTGCTCTCTTTCGTGTTCCAACCACCCAGTTTGGGATAGATATGTGTTTTATTCCCTCCCATCTTTGTGCCAAATCTTCATAAATCTTGCATCCATCACGCCAAACGGTGGCAGTGGCATGGAATCGGCTCAACAAAACCCCTTTTTCGTGTGCGATTATAGATGTTTATCCTACGAAACCACGTACCTTTTGCGTGGCCGCTTACATGTTTGAAGGTTTTTGGCTAGTTGCTCTTCGGATACATGGGAAAACTGTACGGCCACTTCACACGGAAGCAGAATAAGCAGTTACATGCGTGCGGGTTTGTGAGCAAATCCTTTATTCACGCAACTTCGGTTTTTTTCTCCTCCACCGGTGATGCTAATAGTGTTTGAACAGTCGTCTGACGAAAAGGTAAAGAAAAAAAGGTAAAGCAGCAGAAAATCGCTACAAAATATCGTTTAAAAATCCATTTATCTTTTTGGAAATTGATTTTATTTCGCAAAGTGGCGTTCGCACCATTCGAGAAGTGTTGGGCTGAGTAGATCGGTGTGGCGTGGTATTACGAATTGGAGGGGCTGGATCCATGTTCCATGGAACGCTAAAGAGTGAAGTGAATTTTTATGTGACATTTGCTTTCGCTAAAGCAGCCGCACAAGCAGCTCTGAAGGCTGCACGCCATTGTGAAGCAATGGAATGTTAATAAGAAGCACACACACATACACAACAGCAACAACAAGGAAAAAAGAAGAACTCGTATAGCCCAATATGAGATCCTTCTTTTGTCATTTATTATTTCACCACACTTATTATTCCCGAAAGGCGGCTTGGCGGCTAGGACAGCAAAACGGTGGTTGAGGGTTGGAAATGATAGGTGGGATGGGCAGGATTGTCCCGAGAAAGTGTCCTCTTTCCGTCGCTTGTCAACGCACAAACATTGTGTTATGTTCGTTTGTTCGTCCGAAAATCTACGTCGGACGTCAACATATTGAGTGACATGAAACGTTGTTGCCATGGTTCTTCGTTTGGTTGGGATTTGGTTGGCTACTTTAGGTAGCTGCTGTGGGCAGACCGGGAAAGCAGGGAACGGGGTCGACAAGCTTAGTGGTCGTCTAATACCGAAGACGATGAAACCTGTCACGGCCGGGGATGTTTGGATGAGCGAATAAACAGTGCTGATCCAAATTAATTGTCCCGGTAGGTATGAATAAATGGACTTGAAACAAAAAATCATTAGAAAACCAAAGAGAATCATATTATTATAACTAATAAATAATACTTCTATTTAAGAGCCTTTTTTTTTTTTATTCTATGTTAGAACGGCCTGGTCGTATTAGACTAATTTTACCACGTAGCAGGCTAGTCAGACCGTGCAACGGAGGGACGGTCCGACTAGGATTTGAACCCGGTCCGGTCGTCTTAGGGACTAGCGCCGTTGTCAAATACACCACCAGGCCGCCCCATATTTAAGAGCTTAATAGAAGGCTTTTTAAATTTCCAAACATTTTAATAGTTGGAACACCTCATAAAGCTTCCCACGTTCATTTGGCTTTTGATCTATTCGGCAACAATTCGGCAACCACTTTCCTGGACGACCATTCCGTCATGCTGCGCGTCAGCTTCTTGAAATGTTATTTGCAACGTTGAATGACTGACGGCGTCGCGGAGGCTTGAAACGATGAGAGGTCGTTTCCCAACGCACTCGGTCGGCCAGTCGACCTGTCGAAAGGAAATATTTATAAAGTGAAAAAAAATCTCCTTTCCCATCGTGACACAGTATGAAAAAGAAACAGTTGGGCAAGAGCAGGTTTGGAGTACCGGTGCCGGTTCTTTGCCCCGTGAATCTGAATTTTAAATCGCTCACCGAGTGTCACCGAATTTCACCCACGGCCCCGTTGTGAACGTTTTCAGTTGGGGGGCTTAAAAGCACCAGGGAGAGACAGAGAGAGAGAGAGAGAGAGAGAGAGAGAAAAAGAGAGAGGAAAAAAGAGGCGAGATAGAGCAAAGAAAATGAGCGCAACATTTACATAAAATATATTATCCTTCCCTTTTGTTGTATTTCTCGCTTTATCCTGCAGGCCCCGCCTTGTAAACCCGGCCACGTGACACTAGTTTCACTTTTCTCATGTTATTTTTACGTTCGGGGATGGATGTTTTTTTTTGGTTGATAAATGTTGATGACACATTTTTCATTCTAAAGTTTTTGTTGTTGTTGTTGGTCGTTTTTTATTTCAGTACTGGAAAGGTTTACGAGCAACTGGGTAGGGAGTGGCAGTTTAGTAGCAACGCTACAATCAACGAGATAAGTTCTATAAGGTCTTACAAGTTAAGCGATCGCAATCTATGGGATAAAATATAATAGTTTCTGAACAAACGTGTCATTTTGTTAACTTTTACCTATTTTTGATGATAAGGACATTTTACAAATTTTCTGGAAAAATGTTGTTCATTAAGTATATAAAATAAATATTCAATAAATTACATAGCAGGTGAGTAAATCTAAATTTTGATGTATCTTTTTTTCTCGTTTCAAATAAACTAAATTTATTTCCACTTTTTACACAGAAACTCAAATCTAGCAACAAAAAAAAAAAAAGTTCGCTTTAAGCATTGTGTCGAATTTTTTTATGTTTAAACCATAAAACTCGATGCACCACTAAAACCCGGAAGCGGCTTCATTCTTTCCCACCAACTGCGGTATATTGCAACTATGCTTCCCTGTATGATTCAATTGATCTTCCAAATTTCCATTGACGGGTACCTACGTGACGTCGATGAAGCCGGCAAAATGCGGGCTTTGATGTGGTTTTGCTTTGTGCAGCCGGTTTGCTGGTATGTGTCCTTTGGATGTGAACCTTTTCCATTGTTTGCCGGCATTCCCGGGCATGCTGGGCTTTGATAGCGGTGCAGCAGGAGCATTCGTTCTTCTGAGCGTACGTTGCCGATGCGTGTCATTGTGCAAATGGTTTGCTTTTACTGTCTGCCGCAGGTTGGGCAACCATTTAGCGGCATTTTATGATTATGTAGAGCATTTGTTTTATTTAGATGAAGGACTGATGAACAAATTATTGAATGTTATGCTCACTATTAAATAAGAACGCTATTTATTAAATGTTAGTTTTAAATGTCTTATTAATCTTATGAAAGCGAAAGAATTACTCCAGTTAATGATTTCTTTAATCGTAAAGTTTCTTATAACAATTACCCTAATTATAGGTTATGGTAAAGCACAGAAAATTGGTTCAAAATTGTGCATTTACAGTGGGGAGAAAAAAAGCGAAAGAAATTTGACAAGTTGTTCCAAATCAAACAGCAAAAGCCAAATTGAATCGGCAAAAACAGCAGCAAAACAACTCCCGATGGATTACAAAACATCGAAACAATTTCATTCAATAGAGCAAAACCAGCCAACTTTGCCTACCATCAACGTTCGGTACGGCTTTGGACACACGCGCACAAATAAAAACCAAATATTGAACCAAAGTATGGTAATTTGAATAACAAAAGGTACCACCAAACAACGGCACCCATAAGTGAGAAGAGGGCACCATTTCCCAGCCCAACCCCTGGTGAAAGTAGCAAATGATTTTTGGGATGGTTTTTGTTCTTTCTGGTCCAGGGGTTCGCAACGGTCGAACTAAGCATGATGTCCAAGGGAAAAACATGAAAAATGACTACAAATTCGTCGTAATGGGATGCGATCTGATATGGCTCTTATGAGCCCATGCCCGTGCCCGTGTACCGAGTGTAGCTGTTGTGTGTATGATTTCGGGTGTGTTTTTTGGTTTGCTTTCTCCACACGGTGACAATATCAGGATCACATACGTTCCATCGTAAGCGATACTGGCGAAAGCGTCTGTCGTCAACACAAAGCCAGGATGGCACACCAGAAAACGGAAACGTACAGCCGGGCAGAGGACAAACGGAACATACTATTTGCGCTTTTTTTTCTCTCTCTCCATACCCTGGCTCCAGCTACACTTTTGCCGGAGGCAAATTTTTTGGCCGAAAGAAAGAAAATTGAGCCATCATGTGTTAAATGGGGATACATGGATGAGGCGAGCAAGGGGGAAAGGAATGTGATGGGTGGGGGAGGGGGAGGGAGGTAACGTATGCCGTCGTCTTTTTGCCCATGTTGCGTGCGGTTTTTGATGGGCAGAATGTGTGCCGACTGACGGCTTCGCGATGGGAACTATCTTTTCATTAACATCAGTGCCACATGACGCTGATGATACACTCATTGGGGAGGCATCTGCCAGTTCGGCTCATATCTGTTGCAAATTGCTCCCTGATTGCCGTGGCATATTTCCATCGAACAGCAATAAGGGTACAAAAAAAAAAACAAACAAACAAACCGACCCAATACCCAATGGTTCAGCATTGGTTTTTGGTATGTTTGTCAAATGGTGAAAAAGCGGATCCAACCAAATGCTGGTACCAAATTATTTCTAATTCTTTTTTTATTTTAAAAACAAGGTAAAGGATCTCGTGAGTATAAGAGCAACTACTTTCTTCCCAGCTGAGATTGAAATATAATTTGTATTTATTTAGTGTTTCCTTAAGAAATAGATTTGTCATCTTACCGTTTCCTCAACAAGTAAAATGAGCTTCTTTTTGAATTATTAAATACTTGAACGATCAAATTTAAATTGCTGGTTTAAAACAAATTTACTTGCTCTCACATCTTTTTGATGTTGACCAGTTGTAGAATAGTTAAAATTCGTTTCAAATGACTATTAACCCATGTTTGAGGACACTTTGGATGCGTGAACAAACTCACCTATATCATATTCGCTCAAGTATTGTTGAGTAACTTGGTATCTCGTGATTAAGATCCGTATTGATCATATCTGACAAAATGCAGAAGTCCTTTACTCTTTTTGACACATGGCAGAACCTTAGTATACTAGCTCTTCTGTAATTTCTTGTCATGAGGATAGGTGTCGGTTGGTTGGCTTGCAGTACCTAGAGTTTCAATAAATCCTAATAATGGTGGCATTTAAACCTAAATAAGTTTATTTAATCTTTTATCTTTATTACGCCATTCGTTAGACAACCAGACATCGATGAATGAATAAATACATTATTATCTTTGCAGAATTGTTATCGTTTACTTATTTTCGTACATCTATCCGTCTAATTTTGGTTATTTAAAGTTTTCATTTAGTATTTACTGAGTATCCTTGCTTGATTTGGATTTCCACGTAACTAATGTTCATCTACACGTCCAATTTATAAAATCTGTAATTGTTATTTTTCCAAAAGATCATATGCATCATAAACGGTTCGAACCGATTGGTGTCAAACAACATTCAACAAAATTCATCTTTTTAATTTAAGATTTGGTGTTTCTCGAAGTGGTTTTACGAATCTCTTCCACGCCGTCTTCCAACGATCACTTCAACGACGAAAACGATCACCGCAAATATCCACAGTACGAGGAAAAACATGACCAATGGTTGCAATTTGTCCCCATGTATAACGTTGGCCGTCTGTTTTCGTTTCAGTTGCAAGGTTAGCCGGTTTACGTTAATACGATAACAGTTGAACGTCTCCTGTTCCCAGTGCGTAGGCAAACCAGCCTCATACACCCGTTGTTGGTAGTTTAGGAATGGCTGTCGAATGGGTAACTTTGGTTGAAACGCATAAAATGGTACCATTTCAAACACCGTTTCATCGAGCAATTTGTACGGAACATCTGCAACTTCGTTTACCAATATTTCAATGTTTAAAGCATTTCGATTATCTACAATGGTTAATCCTTCAAACAGGAATGTTTCTCCGTCGTAGATCGCTAACATATCCTTCAGTTTGTTTAAGTGGGTCGTGTTGAAATGGTTATGATACAAGGTAATGTTGCGATCGCGTAACTCTTGGATGGACGTGGCACCAGGATCGCGAGGTGTTTCGGTGATGTAAGATATGAGTTTCGCTTCGTACGCACATGTTAAAAGGAAGCACAGCACGATCAATGCACTGGCTATTATTTGTTCGGAACGTCCCGTGAATCGGAGCTGCCGCTTTTCGAACCCAAACAGCGCTAGACAGACGAGATTGTTGGTGAACAATCTCGGTGTGATGATCTGCAGGAGCTGGAAACTGGTGCATATCGCTATTATTATCCACCAAACGGGCTGTTGGAAAGGATGCAACAGAATCTCCCATATTGTGAGCAAGCGCCCCTTGGGAGTGATTATTGCGATTTGTTCCATCTTGATGCATGGGACGGTGTACTTGCTGTATTGGTGCGAAAATATTCGATTAATAAAAAAATCCTTATGGGTGTACCGAAAGTAACACATCATCGGAGTATCATTTTTGTTACATTGCATTTCTTCAATAATAAACTGCATTTTAATGGTGTCTGCAAATAACAGGAACAGCGATAAATCAATGCCGGGTGTTTCTTCACAGGGTGTTTTAGTGTAAACGTCTTTCATGTATACTGCCGTCAGAGATCTGGTTTGTGTGGTTTGTAAGCGATCGAAGAACATCAAGTCGGAATCCGGAAAGCCTGTATAGTTTAAAATGCGCAGCGGTCGATAGTGAAAGGCATACACCGCGTCCACGTTGGTGGCGATCAGTATCACATTCCAGACGCGCAGCATCGCGAGAAAGTGTCCAATTTCCATTGGTTGATTTGCGTCCGTGTTACGCTCGAAAAGCACAACCGTCTTACACTCGAAGGGTATGTTTGCTACCCAGAAGTTGATGTTGTGCACGTTTTTTGCAATTGTTTTGCTGTCTAACAGAATGCAAGCCATGTTGGGTTCTTGAAACGTGGACAGGTATTTGCCTCGTTCATCCATTTGCAACAGGCTTATGTAGTTTGCATTAATCTGGCTAGCTAATTCACTTTGTATCGTTGCAAATGTTACGCCATCAGTTAACTGGAGCAACCAACAGTTAAATGCACCCACATGAAGCTTTTTCTGCTCTTGTTGTACGAGACGATTCACATACTTAACTATATCATCTTGACGGTCGGCGTTAACTTCATTCGAAAGGGCAATAGATAGAATTAATCGAAGAATAAGGCAAGTGGTCAACATGTTGGATTGTTTTCTAAAATATAACTAAACGCGTTGATCCCATGGTCGTTGGTTTCATGGCAAAATAATTCCGTTTTTTATCTTATGGAAATCTAGGCCTTGCCTAGATGTAATTGATTCTCAATGACTAATTAGAAATTGCAGGGTTTTTCAGTGCATTTGAGAAAAATTTAGTCATTTTCGAAAACTTTTCATGTTGATTCGAATGGGGATGGTATGGGAGTGGATTTTCTCTTTTTTGTTTAAGAAGTTTTTAAAAATAAAGGAAACTCTAACAAAAACTGCTTTATGGAAAGACTTACGCAATTTTTTTTCCACTGGAAAACCCTGAATTCCATATATGCTTCTGTCAGTTTGAATAGAATTTTGTTTAAGTGATTGCGCAGATGAGGGTGCTAGTAGCTAGGAGCTTTACACCAGAAACTTGTAAAGCTCTTTCGATAATTAAGCCCATGTATGTCTTTAACCGAGTCGATAAGAAGTAATAGCTTTATGAATACAATTATTTCAATTTTACTTATTATTAACCCTCGACTGAGCACTGGCCGTTCTTAATGAATAAAAAAAAACCCTCGACGGCTCATCGTTTATTTAGTTGAGAATTACGATTCATTCAATTAGTCATTAAACATTACTTACACTTTCAAGTGCATTTTTCTTTCGTGACTATCAAGTTCCGTTTTCTTTGCGTAATTTGTTCGCAACATTATGTTGCTTTTGGTATGTTTTACAATTTAGTCATAAACTAGATTGTCGCTTGATGGATAATTTAATTAGTTTGTGTGGTAGCTTATCGATTGCAAAATTTGCCGTATTTGTTTGTGTTTGATACAGCAACATTTTGCTGGATAATTCCGTCGATTTGATTCATTCGCTGCGATCGATTATCTTAGTCAAACTCATATTCACAAAATTAGCATCAGAACATGTAAGAGATGTAAGTTATAAAGCTAGCTTGCGTCACGGAAGCTATCCCCTTGCTTTTGTTTTCAGCTGCAAACCCTGCTTAATAGTCATTACAATATAACCCCGAAGGCAAGATTGTTTGCTGTGGGTTGCGTTTGCACGTGGCCGATGGGTCGAAATTTAATTATATGAGTAAATTTCTACCAACCAAACAGCTCAGTTGGGCCGAGCAGCAACCATCCCTTCGAAGCGTCAGTGTTTGAGACATGTTGTGCGGAAAGCATAACAGATTGACAGGCCCTTCACTTGCCATTGCGTTGGTATTTTCTTCCACAAATGATAAGCGATAGTCACTTGAGCTTGATTTTTACAGAGATTTTGCTTTGGAGGGTAAATAGAGGGGAAAAAAA
>CM032177.1:14943970-14972253 GCA_018908115.1 Anopheles rivulorum
CCCGCCCCGTCGCTCTAACAAAAACTCCCCCCAAATTCCCTAGCAGAAGGACGTGCCGAACCCGGGGATGACAATAAATGTGCGCTGTGCAACTGATGAGTCCCACCAGACCTGACACGCTTCTTCGCGCACTCTAGTGCTCTGGTGTGTTCGGTGGCAATGGTTCACTATCGCTCATTCCGGTGGCATGAGTTTTAAGCTCAGCGGGGAAAATGATTCGATGAATGGAAAGCGATTTGCTGCATGCTTTATGCTGCTGGTTACGCCTCGCCTTGTACTAGCGTACGATTTTATAGTTCTAAATTGGGACAAAAGCGTTGCTTTTGGGTTGCGCGATCGAAAGTTGTTGTTTGTTCCTTCATACACTCACTGATCACAGGAGTGGTATTTTATGTAAACTCTGAAGTAGCCTTCATCAAAGCTTAAGAAGTCGAAATACAGTGAAAAATTGAAATTAAACGATATCAAAAAGAACTATTTTATAAAGTTGCAGAACTATCATACTGGAATGAAACTGTTATACTGTATTTTAAATGTTATATTTGGCTGATCATTTTACCAGGAAACACAAATTACTTGGCGATCCATAATTAAAAAGGGAGCCTTTATAAAAGTGAATAAGGTTCACTTTCGCGTGACTGTGGAGATTTCTTTTCTTCTCAGATACTTACAAGGAAATTCTTTTCATGGTTTTGTAAATGAAAATATACAATAATTATGAAAAGTTACGCATCGATTAAACATTATTAGTGAATCAAATTTGTCATACCTTGCAATATGAAAATATGAAGGGTAAGAACATTGAAATATAATACAAATATGTAACAAAAAATAAGTTTGAATCAGGTACGAAATTAATGTTGAAGTTCTTTTAACATAAGGAAAACATTTTGCTTAAAATTTTAATTCTTGCATAAATTTAAATGTTAAGAAAGTATTTGTAATGAAATAAGTGTTAATGTGGCATTTCTTTCTCATGTGATAGTGGATTTAACAAAATTTACTGTAAAAAAAAACATAAACAAATCATTGTGCAACCATCGAAACATTAACATACCAAACGGGTTTGAAGCTGTTTCTGCGTATTTTAGTTTCTATGCCGATCCATGTAACGAATGCTGAATTGTGTTATCAAAAGCTTTTTCTTCCATTTCTTTCCACACTTCAATTCACACCATCTCCCTCTCTCTCTCTTTCTTTGCACACGAAACATATTCATACAATGAAGCACAAATACACACGCACACACAATCAGATCGGCGAAAGCTAACAACGATCGATGATGTAACTAACGTTCCGTTCCCTAAATGCATCGTTTTGATTCTGTTCGCACCGCAAACAAAAGCAAGGAAAAGCAAAAAATAAAGCACTTTAAGCTCATCCATTCAGCCGATCGTACTGCTCCATGCTTATGTACACAACTGTCACCTCGTTGCACTCGTTCACTCACATCCAATCACCACCATTAGGCGGCCATCTTCCTTCGTTCACACATTGGCCGGAGTTTGCAGGACAAGCTCACAAACACACAGCAGCGATCGTGAGCAAGCGCGATCCACAACATTACAAGCGCGATCGTCCATCAGTCCAGGATGAGTTCGTGATGTAGTGAAGTAGTAGAATAACGTTGAAGAACTTGTTTGTTTGTTTGTTTGTTTTTTGTTTCGAGTGGAGATAAGGAGAACAGAGAAACGATAACAACGGGATGTCGACTGCCGGTAATGATAAGTAGCTGTACGGTATGGTTAAGTTGTAGTTGTTAACGGGTAGTAGCAATAGTATTAGTGGTAGTAGTAATAGTAGTTAGTAATAAAAGCCATAGGTCAAAGCATTGGGTGAGTATTAGCACCATCGGGAGCATGGTTTGAATGGTTTTGTTTTTGATGTTGATTTTTGTTAAAATCGGGCGCAGGCGTGTATTTTATGATGTTGCTTTCTTTTTTTTTTTTGCATAATGCCACTCCGGTTGTGTAAATGCGTCACCGCAAACTGATTCACCACGAG
Organism: Anopheles rivulorum; assembly: GCA_018908115.1. NCBI lineage: Eukaryota > Metazoa > Arthropoda > Insecta > Diptera > Culicidae > Anopheles > Anopheles rivulorum. Next base: position 14,945,975 of record CM032177.1, read on the forward strand.
CGGTGAAACCTGAAACGAACCCACCTCAAAGCGACTGCTGTCGACAGCAGCACTGCTAAACGGAAAGTACTCTACTTTATATTACACTGAACAGTCATACTAGCTCTTCACAGGTGTGTACTATCCCACTGTTGTGTCTGGTGGTCTGCCCTGCGATGACGGAGAAAATGAGATGTTTGTGCGGTCGTGTGCTCTCGCCATGCAGCCCACTTTACGTAGGTGTTGTCGATCGTCACGTAACCGAGCGTGGCGCTGCTAGCGTTCGTTGATGGTGTTGCGTCCACCGGACAAACGGTGGCACTAGCGAGCCGCACAGCGTTAGCAAGACCGTCGTCACGCCCGTGAGCAGACTGACCGTCAGCGATGGGATGGTATGCCGTCGGGCGTAACTGACCTCCGGCCATACGATCTGCACCTCGGCCATCTTAAAGATGCTGAGCAAACGGTGAGCGGACAGTTCCACGTACTGTGTGTTGATCTGGTGACTGATCGCTTCCAGTATCCTGGTGCACTGGTCCTGCAATGATCATGCAAACAACAGCACAAAACAAAGGTGCACGTTAGTAACACAGTTCGGTCGGTTCGGTGTGGAGCGAGCAATGGTTTACCTTTTCCAGCTTTAACAACTGCATCGGTGTGAGCTTCGGGTCGAGCGGTAGCCGGATCGAAAGAATGATGTTTTCTTCCGTAATGTTGAACAGTGTCAATGTACAGAGTGTCTGCGAGAAGCAAAAATGGAGTCGGAGAGTAAATAGTTAGCAGATGTGGAGGACTTCGTATGTCAGTGTTGTGTGGCCAATCTTACCGAGTTATCGATATGCTGCAGGACGTATTGCTGTAGGGCACGTACGGCGTCCTGTACTCCTAAGTTAGTGTGCGGTCTTAACAGTGCTTCGTCGGTAGAACTATATCCTAGCAAAAGAAAGATGCCACCTGCGGATGGTACGAGAGGTATGTTTTGGTTGGTAAGATTCGGCAGTGTCTTGAAGGTTGTTAAGCGGATAAGAGATTTACCAGGTAGTTGATACTCTCCCGGTGGTGGCCTCATGCAGATGAAGCGTCCCGAGTAGCAGAGGCATCGTCCACGGAACGCTTGGTATGCCGGCGCGGCATGGCTGTAGTAGGCAAGGGCTGTCCGGCAGGGTGCCAACGGTACGCACAGGGCATGACAGGTGAGGGCAAGTGAGTCTCCACCACCACACGTACACAGCTCGCTACATTCGGCATCGTCCAAGATGTAGAGCTGGCGGATGGAAAAGAGTTGACTTGAGTGTTCATTTGAGAAGCTGAAAGTTCCGACGGACTTACCCGACGACTCTTCCCTTCTGCGATCAGCTGATCAGGCTGGTGAGATCTCTGCACAACGCAGTATCCTGTAACAAATGGAGTGGCTGATTTAATAAAGCAATCACGATCTAGAGCCCGATAATCTTCTCTTTACGCACGTATTGGAATGGGTGTTGTCGGCGGTTCTGTCGAGGTCGTTGTGACGGTTGTCGGTGCAAGCGTTTCCACCTCTTGCACTTCCGTGCTGGCCACGTGTAGTACCTGCTCGTCGGGTCGTTGATAGATTTCCTTCTCATACTGCCCCGTCAGCTCATCGTCACTGTCCGTGTCGATCGGCTGGTGCCGATTGCCGGATGACCGATCGTACTCGTCCGGCGGTGGATACTGACGACCTCGATCGATATCGGTTCGTTCAATCACACCGTTCTGGTTGTGCACCAGCGTTTCCGGCCGTGTGTCCGGTGTCTCAACGTAGTTCGTCTCGACGGTATGCATTTCGGTCGGCTTTGGTCGATACTGTAAGCAAAGCGAGAGGGAAGATCTTAATGCCGAAACAGAGGCACTTATGTAGCACTTTATTGGCCATGTTTTGCGCACTTACCACGGGTTTCGGTTTGGTTGGTGGAAGTGTTGGTGGCTGTGTGACACGTGTCGTTCGCATGGTGGTTGTTGTGGCGATGGTAGTGGTTGTGGTTGCCATGGTGGTCGTAGTCGTCAGCAGTCCCAACTCCGCCAGCCGCTTCAGATGAAAGTCTTTTTGTGACTCAACTGAAAATGCGTAAAGAATGTCCAAATTGGGTCAGATCCAGGGGATTGACGGACATTTTCTCATTTTATTCGCACTCACCGACGCACGGGTTGAGCCAGAGCAGTCGCTGCCAGCCGAGACAGTCGTACAGCTGCTGCATGTCCGAGCCCTGGCAGGCACAGGTCGTCCTGAGCGGTGTGCCCAGAATGCCAAGCATAGCCTGCCTGCAAGCACTCGTCTTTCCGGCACACTTCTTGGTCACACTGTCCACCGCACAGGACTGCTCGAACACCTCCAGCCGGGCCCGGCAGTCTTCATCCTCACGGCACAGTTCCGCGACCGCGTGGCACGCCGGCGGCGCATTGTACGTGATGCCGTTGCCAGCCGATGAAGACTGCTGGCTGAGGCTTTCCGGTGGCCGCTGGGCGCACACTGGATGCAGCTTTTCCTGCGCGATCATGCAGCTGTCGTGCCGGTTCGGTGTTTTGCTGCGGTACGGAACGATGAAAGTTGAAGCACGTGAGCGGGAAAGGGTTGAAATGGAATGCGACAAATGCACGCAAGGATGTCTGTGAAAACCTACCGGCACAGACAGAACGCAATGTCCAGGCTGAGATCGTCGTGGATGCTTTTGTAGAAGCTCTGCAGCGACTCCATGCACGCGTTCCGGTTGCACCGATGCTGATCGCAGTGCATCAGTACCGTCTTCAGTGCGGACGAGCAGACCTGATCGTCACGGCACGAGTCCAGCGCCAGGTGGCAGGTACTTTGGAAGTGAATAAAACTCATTTCCGCCTCCTTCTCTTCGATGTCGTCCGAACCGACTGTTTGTTGTTTTTCAGGGGAAAAGTTGGAACAAACAGCGAAACAGGTGAGTTTGGTTGGTAAACATTTAGCAACAACGGGGATAGGTTAGAGTAGTGCCGTCGCTAGAACGTAATCATCTGCACCGGAAGTATTGCAGTAATGGAAATTGTCTCATTCGTCCAGGCGTTCGAGTCGGTAGCGTATGTTTGTCTGTGTGGTAACGATTGTAGCTGCGATTTGTACGCTGCGACATGTTTTATACTGCCATATTGCGCACGACTGTATAATAGTTGTTAGCAGAGAAGAATAAACACACAAGTTTTAATATACAATAAGGAAGGAAAGAGAGAGAAAGAGAGAGTGAAAAAGGTAGAACATGTAGAACCAATGCCAAAGAAGACCAAACTTTGACGGTAAGAAATGTATTAAATCTGCAAGGCAAAAGTAATTCCAGAAAGAAAACTAGTAAACGAGCGAAGTGTTAGTCAAAGAGGTACGATTAGAAGGAGACAAAAAGGAAATGACAGAAACGAAAAATCATTTAAGTAGTATGATAAAGATTCGAAACCTTTTTGCTGGTTACCGATTTTGCTGACGATTGGGATGAGTGTATTCGGTACGAACGGTACGCGGAAAGGTATGATTATTTTAATGCGAATGTACAACCGAACGGAGAAGGTAAATGCAGTCTGTACAGGATGAACCAGCGTAAACGCACCAAACAAATACAAAAACAAACCCCCCCAAACAGTGACGATCATTCGCCCATTCGTTCGTCGCAACAAACGTTTCGGGCGACGAAACCCGAACCATCGCCGATTGAAGTCGCTGCAGAAACACACTGTACGGTGGGAGATAAGCATTTAGTGGTTAAAAATGTACACTAGAACTAGAACACTAGAACACTAGAAAGTAAAAGTGTACGCAACTATACAGAACAGATCGGGGAACAATAGCAGCAGAAACAACGCAAAGGTGGGCAAGGCAAAATTGTGGAATTATTGAGAAAAACAAAAAAAGAAGACGAAAAGCAACAAAGCTATTCTAGCGTAGAAGCAATTGCTAAAAGTGCAGAAAGATTGCAGAAATGATGAAGCGCATGAATGATCGCGAATGGTGATGTTACGATTGGTTTGATTTGATTTGTATGTTTTTTGTTTTTTTTTTACTTCGTTATTTGATTTGAAGTTTTCGTGTGATCTTTATAGAATTAGTTTTCTTTTGTTTTGCTTTTAAATAAGTATGAAGAGAGTGTTTTCTTTCTTTCTCTCTAGTTTTGGAAAAAAGGAAGTTGTAGTAATTAGCATCGTTTTCAAATTCATCTTATACATAAACAACGGTTCGAGTTTTATTGTTTATAGTTAAGCAAAGTTCGATTGTGTGCAGCATTGTTTACAAAATTTGCCCATTTTTGTTTACCACTTGCTTGTAACCACAATTATCGCTTAAATTACAAACTATCCGTCGAAACTCCTAAACACGCAACGATCAAAGACATGCTCTACATTTGGCAACGAGGCAGCATCCGGTGCTCGTTCCTTAGTTGGTCGTACTTTGAAGTAAGCGTTAAGAACAAAAAACAGTCGTGTCCCCGTTTTATTTTTCCTTTTTACCGTAATACTCATTCCATCCCTTTTTTACCCCCCCCCCCTCCCCTATCCCTTATTCCTCTCTCTCACTCGTTTGAAAGCTTCGGCGTTAGAGTGGAAAAATATTAATAAATAAAACATAAATTTGAAATTTAGCAGCAAATCGTTTGACGAAGGACGCCGGTCTCGCGTCCCGTGATGGCGCAGCTGGATCGAGGCTATTAAAGCTGCTAGCTGTGCTGGCTGGGTGTGTGTGTGTGTGTGTGTGTGTGTGTGCGAGGCGACAGTGTAGCGATAATGGCGTCCCGGCTGGATGCGAGCCTGTGGAGATGAGTGAATGCTGCCTGAGCGTATGGCGCTCAGTAGCAAAGCCCGGAACAGCGTGTGGACGCAGCTGACGTTTCCGTAAAACCGACGGATGACGATAATGCTGCCCACCGTCTATACTTCCCGATGGAAATGATTTCCTCTCGCTGCCTTACTACCTTCCCCCAAGGTCCCATTCCCGACCAGCCAAACCACTAGCCACGACGGTCTGTCGCCTTCCTAGCATCGTCACCGTTCGGTTCGGTTTTGGTGAAGCATTATTAGTGTGCCAGCCAAATCGCTTAACGTGCGTGTGTGTGTGTATGTGCGTGTTTGGGTGTGTTTGGGTGTGCGGACGTTCGTCATATCTTGGCGAGAGCAGTCGAGAGGTATCAGCAACGTGGTGTGTTGCTGCATGTGCCCAGTGGAAGATTGAATAGCCACGGAATGTGCAAAGCAAAAGCAAAGACAGCACCCGGAAGGTCCGAACAAATCGTAAGAAAATCTCGACCAGCTCGACCATACGACGATCCGATCGCGCTTTGACGGACAGATTAGAAACAGCACCAAAGTCCAAAGGAAAGAGAGCAAAACAAAAAAAGAATATAGAAACGACCGGTCAGGCGAAATGCAAAAAAGAAAACGAAAGCGACAAAAAAAAACACGTGGGTGGACGATTTTAATGAGGAGAAAATTAAAAACTCAATAAATAAATTTGCATTTAAATCCGCAACCGCAAACCTGCACGGTCCGCGCACGTTCGGCAGCGAAGCAGCTGCTGAAGAAGATGGGAAGTACTTGAAATGCATGGGACTTGTGATGGTGGTTTAACGAGGAGGTTTTTCTGCCATTAGTGTACCAGGACAGACATCTTGGAGTGTGTTTTTTCTTGAGTGTGTGTGTGTGTGTGTTGTTTTTGCTCTTGTCGCTTCTTATGCCCTTTGCGTAAGGTAATTAAATTAAAAAGGCAAAAAAGGTAAAGGCAAGTTATAAGTCGCTTCAAGTAATTTTGTGATGGAGACGGATGGATTGTGGAAGGGGATGTTAGAGGTGGGGGGGAGGCAGTTTTTTACCACTGAATAAATTTAAATTTGGGTTGCAAATGTATGCGACCCATTCAGCAGCACCATCAGGTGAAGAAGTAGTGAACCATCGCCGTACTGCGGCGAATGGCAGCTGCGTGAGGATCTACACACTTGTTATTAATTGGTACGAGAAGGTATGATTTGAGCTATGATGAGATTTTAGGGAAGACTTTTGCAGCATACAAAGAACCACAAAAAAGATGTTTCCGTAAATGTCTCTTAAAGTGATGGCTTTATGGGTGAAATATTACGAAACTAGTTGAACCGAAAAAAGACCCCTAAACCACTGTGTGTTTTTTTTGTGGGCTTTTATAGTGTTGCCCATTTCCATTTGTTAACTTCGGGTCCCATAAAACTTGGTATCAGGAAAAGAAAAACCGTTGGTCAAAAAAGTACGCTTTTGGCCTACATATGTTTTACCACCGGTCCCACGTCCCGATTTCCCTTTCCCTTACCCATCCACCCACTCGTTTGTAGAAAATCAATAAAAACGAAAGAAATAAAATTATCGTAAATCATGGGCTGAGAGCCAACGGTTGAGCGAAGTTGGTTTCAATGTAGCGCGGACTGTAATAAAAACATTACCGGAAGGCAAATTTTACTCCCGAACCCCGCACCGAAAACAATGGCGAGGGTGATGGTGGGGGGGGGGGGAAAGACGAAATGGAGGTGAGAGGGCGGGAGAGAGGGAAAGTCTACCACATCCTGAAGCTAGATTTACAACATACGATTTTGCTAGCGCTGTTAGCTGCGACGCAACAATATTATTACGCTAGCGCTAAAGCCAAGCTCGCTGCTCGCAGTCTAGTTGGGTTGAGGTTGGTATAAAATTGAAGGAAAAACATTCACCGGAAACTAGAAACCAAACTATGGTTGGTGAATGGGTTGGGGAGCAAAAAAAAAAAACAACAGCAGCAACATCCCGTTGTTCCGTTTTGTGCTAGAAGTTATTTGAACAAACTGTATGGCTGGGTTTTTGTGTGAGCATATTTTAAGAATGATGTCTTCTTGCGTTTAGTGTAGGAGTGAAATGTACTTCACTTTGTTTGGTGCACACACACTAAAAAAATCCGTGTATTATGTAAGGCCCACTGGAACGTTCGAAATAAACGCATTTGCCATTATGATGCAATGGCGGTTCGTTTTTATGTTGATGTTTTTAAACTCATGTTGTGCAATATTTGTGGACTTTCGTTCACTAGCACGTAGAATTGTGTTTTTTTTTTCAAATAATTGAAGACTTTTAGAATTAACAAATTTTTAGTATCTTGTATTCGTTATTTCTTTGCACTACCATTTTGACTGAATAATTTTGACTGAATGAAACTATAGAAACCATCCATATATTACGAAACGATTATAGACTTGTAATAGGCGCTTTTATTATCAGCTTAGACATTGAAACTTTGTGTCCACCGGGTATAGTGGAACAGGTATCCAAAATACCTTCTCGCTACTAGTGAAAGGCCTATTTCACATTAAATAATGGACTAGTTCCAGTGTCTCAGTAGCAGAAGTCATCGTAGAGCTTGCTAAAGAAACATCGTTTCTACTATGACTTCTGAATCTTACAGAGTTTTCGACCGTATTATTGACATGCTCTTTTCAATGTTAGTTTATTCGAGGACATGAATAACTCTTTTAGTAAATTATTGAATTGTATCGAAAATAGCATTGATTTGTTCTTGAAAACTTTGGAATAACTTTCTTTTTCTTCTGCGATAACTGTTGAGAACGCTGTAATATGTTGATAGAAATCAATTAAAGTTCAAACACCTCAGTGAACATGTCAAATGTCAATTGCCGCAGGATTCGAGTGCTATGAGCTCTTCATCAACGAGACAAACGTTGACGACCCCACATCCATGATCGCGGAAGAGATTTTTTGGGTTTGTGTTTTGTGGTGAGAGGTTGGATATAGAGTGATCTCCAGAGGACGAAGCGTTTTCATCAAGAGCCTGGTCTGGGCCAAATATTATAAATCATATAAGAAGACGTTCTAGAACGTGTGGCATAATTCAGCTGGTGTTTTGTCACAATTCGATAACCTTCCACAGATCTCTCAGAAAGTTCAACATAAGAGTTGTGGGAAAATTTCGCACGAAGGATCTCCTCCAATATTTAGACTTGCATTACAAGAAATGTGGAAAGATATGTGACATATACTTAAAATTCAAGATATGTGTGCATTACCAAGCCTTTGAATCTATTTTAAATGGAAAATCACGAATTTTTGCAAGAGAGTATTGCATTACGCGGACTAAAATTGGTTTTGTGACTGATGAGACGGGAACATGTGGCAATGATTAAATTCTTAATCTTGTGTTTCGTAAAAAATTAATGAGCACTTATTATTTAGTATTATACCATTGGATGTAAAGGACCTTACCAGGATGTTTAAAAACACTTGAATCGGTTTATTTAAAGTTAATTTATAGTAAAATATACCGACTCCCTATCGTCTACAACAAAATTACTTCTTAATGAATATAGGGGTTTTCAGACTACCTCAACAACGAATCACTTACAGTCAACGCAGTAAAAAAATCGAAAATCGTACACACAATTCACATATGAACCTTGCCTTTTTGACAGAGGAACACTACATTCACACTACAATGTCGCAACTCGAAAAAGTACTCTTGACTAATCTGTCACTGGCATACTGAGTGTTTATAATGGTTGTTTCGATACTATCAATATGTCGTTGCTTGGCAAATAACTTTATAATAGTTGTTTTAATACTGTCACTGAATTCATGTATAGCGAATGACTTTCATTAAAATTTATAATAATTAAATTTGCCATAGTTGGCCATTCTATAAGCTGTAATAAAATCTTTACTGTAATCGTACATTTGCTATAGTTGTTTGTATAATTCCCCAATCAATATGAATTCAATATCAACTAGTCTATGCGTACAAGCTCGTTCAATAGATCATATATTCGCGTTTCATCATTTGCATGTGCACAGGCTGAGGGCTTCTATGTATAGCTTCTAAAATTACGCAAAAATAATACGCATATTGCACTTTGCTCATAATGTGAAACAAAACCATGAAAGAAAATCCTAACCATCGTATGACAATCATAACCATTGTAGAGATAGAAAAAAAACAACATCTTTTCGTTAAACTTACGATTAATATTGACATAATAGATAACAAAAAATATGCAAAACGAAAAATCAAAAACATTTACAACATAACCACACACATCAGTTGCAAAAACAAAGGAAAACAAAAACCAACCCAAAAAGCACATACTGCATTTACATGGTGTTAGTCTGTTATTAATAGTTTTCATTAGCGGGATGCACAAGTGAAAGGTAGTGTGTTACGTGTGTGAGTGTGGGTGTGTGTGTGTGTTTAACTAAAATCGTGACTTGGAACCGATAAGAAAACGGGAAGGGGGGGCTGGGAGGGGGGAGGGGCAAAAGGAAAATGCAAACCATAAATTTAACCCATCCAAGAAAACTTACCTTCCCAGCACAGAAAGTACAAATCGTGTGTGTTGGTAATGAAAAATGGGCAGCTGGCGCAATAGTTGTGTACGAATCGGGTCGGGTGATGATGGTGTAGACAGGCAGTGTGGCCAAGAAAGCGTCCCCAAAAACGTCTTGCTTGCCTTGTTGGGTTCGATATGATCATCTGCACTTTGGAGCCTCTCGGTGAGTTTAGTGTATGTGTAGTGAGTAAGACCACCGGCCGAGCGTGGAGCGCACATTTTGTATAACAATCTTCATGCTGCACGGATGGGATCACGGTAGCAAACAACCAGTCGAAACGGTGAATCAACAGATCATCGACGAATTAGCATCAGGCGTTGATCATCATCGACAGCAGCTTCCGATGCAGAGTTTAAAGGGAACCTGATAACCACCGACAATTACACATACACACACATACACACACATACACACAGAGACACAAATCGATCAATGATTCTGGAGAACTTACACATACATGTACACACCTACCACCAAACGAAGAGAGGACAAACGCACTGCATTAAAAGAAACACACAGCAATAAACAAACGAAAACAAATGAATCAAACGTTGAAATATCAGAAGGCTAACAGGGAGACTGCTGGAGGAAAATGAACGAGAGTGGAAGATCAAATAACGCTATCAACACATTCAGATTATTTCAGCGCGGCCTGCAATAGCAATGCACGGTTTGTGTGCATTAATCACCAGACAGTGGAAAAAAATCCACGTGAAATCGAATCCAAACACACATTTTCAGCGAAGGTATTCACGGTAATTGTTGCATATTTTTGCAGCAATGAGAATGGGATTCGTATTGAATAATTCATTTGATCGATTCAATTAATGGAAGTGTAAGCCACAATCATTCTTGTTGTTGTTTGAAATGCATCCACGTTTGCTGCACCAAGGAATGTGCAATGTTTGGTTGGAATCATACGTAGTAATGTTGTTTTGCTCAAATACAGCCTTCAAGTGGTAATATTAATATTGTTAACTCTTGCTCTATATGCTAAAGAAAATCAGCGGACAAATCTCCCTTCAAACGATGGACAGATAAATAAGGATCAACGAGAAACGGCTGAAAGAATACACTCATCTCAATCGCACTAGGCATCGGACCAACACGCAGCATAAAGGGACTATGGAAAACACACACGCATAAAAGCAGCATAACAGATGAAGTATATCCGCGAATAGAAACGCCGGTCGCTGAATGTCACCGCTTTGCAGTTACTTCCAGATGCAGCTACTTCCTGATGCAGGTTCTCCGGTGTTAGGAAAAGGTGCAGACAGTGAGACAGAGAGAGAGAGAGAGAGGGAGAGGGTGCGAGAAGAAGGGTTGCGGTAGGACAGAGGCAAACGCAAACTGGACGGTTCCTGTGCGCGGCTGCCGGACGTCCTGTGCCCGTCGAAGGGTACCTACATTGTTTGTCCATCGTGTGCTCGTAGCTCGAACCGTCAAGCTCGATCGCCGCATCTCCATTGCCACCGTTCATACTGATCAGAATATTGTCGACCGGTGCGGAACCGGCCGACGCGGCCAGATAGCCACCGGTGCCGTGGCCCCCGTTGCCACCGCCAGCACCGCCACCGGTTGCGTATTCGTACTCGAACCCACCGTACGAATGCGGATGCTGGTGCTGGTGGCTGCCAAAGTGGCCGCCGGCACCGTGCTGATGCAGATGGTGGTAGCCGCTGACGTTGTACGGATACAGTGCCGTCTTGTAGTGCTGCGGATAGTAGGCATGCGATGGCGCAACCAGCGGCGTCTCGATCAGGGCCATATTCTGGTCCAGCAGACGGTGATAATTATCGTCCACACCCATTGCCCGCACTGCAACGACGGAGAACATGGGTGGAGGAATATCGATGTAGCAGAGAGAGAGAGAGAGAGAGAAAGAGAGAAAGATAGAGAGAGAGAGAAAGAGAGAGAAAGAGATAGATAGATAGATAGAGAAAGAGAGAAAGAGATATATAGAGTGTGGTGATGATGTGAGATGTGTAGGACACACAAATAAGGCGCGCGTGTGGCAGCAGCATCTTCCGTGGCAGGTTAATTTGTTGCGTGTGTTGGTTTACAAAATGAAAGAGTGTGTGTGGGTGTGTGTGTGGGGTGGCAAAATCATACGAGCGATTGAAGGTAGTTGAGGGTTGAGGGCGCGACCATGGCAAGTGGTGTGACGCAACCAATGCTTCGGGTTGCCATTACGCTTAATTCATGAGCTTGGTTTAAGTAACCGTCTGCGGTCGTCGAAAATCAACAAACGCTGCCAGTTGTCGAACCTGCATTGCATGGTTTCGGGGATGTGTGTGTGTATGTGTGTGTGTGTGTGTGTGTGTGTGTGTGTGTGTGTGTGTGTGTGTGTGTCTGTTCTGTGTGAAATGATCGGCCACCGGATGCTGTTCTGTGTCCATGTGTTTGTTGGCGATGGCGGTTTAAGTTGAAGCGGTTTAACCCACGCGGAGTAAATCTGAAACAAAATAAAAAATTCCCACACTCCACGCACCCGGTTGCGACGGGGGAAGGTAAACATTTGGCCGAGCTGTGCTATTTGTATTGGTGGTTTTTTTCTCTCATTTACTTTGTTTTGTTTTTGCTCGTTTTGTTTCCGAGCGTGCGTTCGCAGGAGAAATTGTATGCACTCCATTTCGGAAGCGTCAGAACAGCGACACACCATAAAACCTACGTCAGATGTGTGGTTTTTGGGGTTTGATTGTGTGTATGTGTGCGGCTCATTGCTGTCCGCCGGTCATGCCAACAAAAATGCCCCTGTTCTCCCTCCCACCTTCCCTTTTTTCTACCGTCGCCCACAAGGGTGGTTTGATTTACGAACCGAAAGTTGACTTTCCATTTCTGACCTCTGTACGTTGACTGCGCTGCGCGTTCGAAGCAATTTATTTATTTTTTTTGCGAAACCGATATTGCATTTAATTGGTATACTGTATCCAATTGCATTTTTTTAAATAGCAATTAAGAACAAAAAAAAACCTCTTCTTGGTATCATGACCAATGAAATTTATCCCTTTTTATATGTTTATTCTTATCTCGTTGGCGATTTTTTTCGAAACAATAAAACCTGTTTTTGTTCGTGTGAAAGAAAAGCAAGACAGGTTAGCTTTATGTCTAACTCGAACACTTCAATTAAGCGTTACAAATATAATTCGACTCTCTCCTTCCTCTGCGCGAATATCTCCTTTCTTTCAAATAACTGAGTCAAACCATTTAGTGGTGAGCTTAACGTGCTGCATTCGATTAAAGCTTAAATTTCTGCTTGCACCTTACTTCCTCATCGCATTTCCCGCCAGCATTAGCAGTGAGCAGTAATATATTAACACATCAGATTCGTATCTAAGCCAGTTTATGGCAATAGTTCAGTAGGATCGTTGAACACGTGTGTAATGATTCCATTAGCAGCTGATACATTTGTTTCAATACTGTTGACGGGGTGTGATAACGCGACGAGTCATTGATTCACGATACGTAAAACGGGTTTGAAATGAAATAAGCGTTTTCAATTTGCAACGAATTCGCGAGTTATAGTGGAAGCAAGGGTATAATTTGGGCAAATGTTGCAACAAGCTTACAAAACATGGCATTAACCTTGCACATCGTGGTAACGTGCATTTGGAGATTGTTATTGTTGATTTGAATGACAGTTTGATTGAAATTTTACCACAATTAGTACAACATGGCAGTTTGAAAATTGATAATATTTAAATAAAAATAATGGAGGCGCCCAGTACTTTATGGCAAATAATGGAAATGGTTAGTACTGCTGTCAAGTGGCCTATTTACTAGATTAAAATGAAACAGAATTTTCAATTGAATCACGTTTATTTCAAACTAAACGTTCAAGTTCACAAGATATAGCAAATCTGCTATTTAAATGAAAAATGGATAAACGAAAAATGGTGGAGACGCCGAGTCTTTCATGATTTGTTATCACATAACCATTGAGTTTTAGCATTTGTTCTCTTTCTTCTTTCTTTTATGATGGTAAATCTTTTCCAAGAAATTGCAAAGAAAATTTAATTTTCTTCATGCTGATTGTATTATTAATTTTTAACAATTGTGTATATACCTGTGGAAAGATGATTTATTAATAAGGTTTAGTGCGATGAATCATTTAATGCGTGGCGGAATGACATCATGATAGTGCTTCACCCATCGACCAGCGCACTGAATGCGCATTGTGTGCTTGCGTGCGTACATTCGGCGTAGTGCAGGTGCTGCTAAAGTGTTGTAAAAGTGTTTGTAGGTTGTGGGTTTGTGCGTCAATAAAGTGCAAATCAGTCACAGTCGGTTGCGTAGGTGAACAGTTAATAAAGGTGCGTCATACAAGAGTGATTTCGGTGCAGGTGATTACAAGGGCACATGTTGTTGCTAGTTAGTTTGATAAGCATTTTGATGAGATTTTTATCTAGCAAACACGGAGAGTAGTGTGCACTCAAACGCGTATAAGAAATGGAACAAACGAGTATTTTTCTTTATATTTCTTCCGATACTCAAACGCAAAGAGTTTTTGTATCGATAACGAATAGAAGGACAAACCAGAATAGACTGGAATGTTAAGTATTTCCAGAAACCTGCTTTTGAGTGCACCAAACATCGACCAATACTCTCGTGCCAATCAAATGCTTATGCAAACACTTGGCAAAGGACCGGTTCTTCGGTGCTTATCGTTATGCCTTTAGAGCTAGAGCTAGAAGAAGGAACGGTAATACTGAGACCAAAGAAATAAGAAATGAAAAAAACAAGTACACGTTGGAAAGAGAGACAATGATAACACGTTTCTCACCAGTCTCCGGTTGCTGCTGGAGGTCGGATGGGACGGACATGCTATCCCATCGTCCCATACCAACGTGACCGGTAGGTTCGGCGGTACCATTCTCGCCGTGCCGGTACTGATGCTGCTGGTGCTGGTGCTGGTGCTGATCAGGCCACGGCGGTGCGATGGGTGCATTATTACTGCTACTATGAGTGGGACTTTGGTGCTTGGTGTGGTGCATGCTGGTGTCAAAATTGTGCTCGTATCTAGTGCGATAGCTATGCTCCGTTCCCGAGTGCGGACGGGCATGGGTAAGGGAGGTATGGGACGAGGAGGAGGCTTGATCTGTGTCCGGGTGGGTACCGTTGCCGGTTGTGCCCGTACCGACCGGCCCATCGGGCAGGTTAATGTAGTCCACGGTAGCGTGGTAAATGGCGGAACCGAATGCCGACGGTGGGTACTTCTTGGAGGGAAATAGAAAGTAAGGATAGGTGCTGGTGGGTGGCGGATCTTCAATGATGTCGGAGGGAAAGAAGTTCGGATAGATGGAATTAGTAGCGGTGCCGGAAGATGTATCTAGTGCGGAGGGAAGCACATCTGCAAGAAGACGAATGGTGCGGTAAAGAATACAGTATACAAAATATATAGTATAGGTTGATTTATGGTTTCGTTTTGTCCAGACAATCGCTGATCATTGAGGGGATGTATTTTATTTTTCGGTTTCTATTAGAGATTCTTTTTTGCGAATAAACATGTGACTCAAATGATAGATTGCCGATGATTCCAGACAAATATTTACCATAGCTAGAAACAATGTTAGGTGCAATGGTTCAAGTACATTTAAAGGTTTAGTTGTTTGATTGTAGCCATAAGTCAAAACACTCGGGGAATACCATTGGTCAGTTTAAAGCCTGTTGAATACTTCTCATCCGGATATATAATAACTACTCTCCATGTTCCCAATATTCTACATCAATTAGGGGATCCTTTTGTGGGCCACATATCTCTTATCCCTGAGCGTATTGCACCTGTCACCTATGCGAACCTTCGTGGCTGGGTGTAAGGTAGAACTTTATAAATCGTTAAAAAACTTTTACTAACCGATAGTTACAACACATCTAACCTTTCGTACGAAGCACTTACCCGTGTCGGATGTTGTGGCTTTCGGTGTAATTTTGTTGTCTTAGAAACAGCAAGACCCTAGCCGTGCACTGGGAGAAACAGTAGAAAAACTCGTTTCCCAAAGGAAACAACATACACCGGAAAGCGTGTGTAGAGGCTACCAAACTGTTTCCCAACGAGCCAAAAGCCAGCGTCATATTCGTGCACAAGCCGACCAAACTATGAAAGCTACAAATTGCTTTAATAGATCACGTCATTTTTATGTATCTTGGCGCGGGTAGTAGCAATAAACCCACTTGGTATGCTTGTGTGCAGGTTTACTTTAGCTGACGCGTCTAGTTCCGATTGTTTTCTGCTTCCATTCCGGTTCCATTTTGTTTTTTTTTTTACGTTGCACCGTTTGTAAAGTTGTTGTAAATTTCTCTTACAACCAACCAAACCAAACTCCCGACCCAGGCCGCGGGGGGGAAGATGTTTCTTTATTTGTTCATTTCCGGTCGTGAGCTTTCGGTTCGGCCGGGAAAAGTCTTCATAAAATTCATCGCTCTTCATTCACGGATGGGTGAACGGTAACAAACAGAAGAAAAGGATTACGAACACCGGGGGGGCGGGGGGGGGGTGGGGGGGAGATGGCACATTCTTGGCGCTGGGTGCTTGGTCTGATCTACTGCTTCCCGTCCGTAGCCGCTGGCTGTGGCAAGCGATTTCTTATCGAAAAACCCCGTTCCGTTTCCGGCGTGCTGAAGGTGGTGGGCATGAAAAAGTTTCGTGGCAGGTTTATGTTGGAGCTTTGCTTTTTTTTGTTTGCTCTCGCTTTTTGCACATTTCTCACAGGCGGATGCGGATGTAGCAATGGTGTGCACAGCGGGCTGTGAAGCGAAAAGTGAGCTTTCGTACATCTAAATATGTTACGGTGGAAGCGTGCTCGTTGGCTTTCTCACACCATCACCATTGGTATCAGAAAAGTTGTTTTGCTGGTTACAACTCATTCTGGAGCAAGATTGGTTTTAATTGGTATGTAAGCGGCAAAAGTTGTTGTTTGCAGCGCGATGTACGTGCCGTTACCGGATTTGTTGCAGTAGTTGAAGGAACAAAAAAGAAACGTACCAACTTTAATTTGAATCAAATTAAATTAACCTGGTGCATTTGATGGAATGTCTTGGGGATGTTTATGTTCATTATGAACACTGCAAAAGCACAACTGCAACTTTGATACATGTTTGTGTTGTTTGTATCTGCTGATTCGGAGAAAGAAACTCCGAGCACAATAAACCATATCTACAGCACAGCAAGTCATATGCAGAAACAATGATGAAAGGGAAGATTTACCTTTTTTTCCTTTATTTGTAACTACATCTTTGTAAGTGCTTAGCTCAAATGCATAGTACGCTTGTTTAGTTTTTCTTTGTTTTCAAAAAAGCTATTATTTATAAGATAACACTGAACTAGCAACCGTTAGTATTTTATCTGACAGCTATCGTTCAGAAGTTTTAAACGTTTCAAACTTCAGGCTGACGTCTGAACGGATTTAAAATATTCGTTGCGCTATTTGACATAACGCAAAGCTGACGCTTGAACCTTAATTTCAAAGGCTTTAAAAAAACACTCCCAATGATGTTCGCTTTATTCGTTTGAACTTTCATTCGTTTGTGATAAAAATCGGTTTCAATGCAATAATTATGAATATCCACAGGTAGTAAAATTTCAAGATCCTCATCATAATGGTGTCGCTCAGCATAAAGCGTTCATAGGATCACTTTAATAAATATTTTACAACTTTCTTCTTTCCACTGAGCAACTTGATAGGGCCCTTGTTGTGCAGAATCCATGTGCAAATCGTTCGTTGTGCATCGTTTCGGTTTCGTTTGATGCGTTTCTTTGATCCTTGAGCGCCTTGACATTTTGTGCCTCTCGTTAACCTGTGTTCGTTCGACTGCACATAATTTTGCAACTGGTCGTAAGTTAGCGACCATTGTGTTTCTGGGATGGTTTTTTTTTTGTTGTGTGTAGCAAATATTTTATTTCTTTACTGAAAACTAAGCTTTAATTTTTTTGAAATTGAATGCACAATATGCTTGTTAAAATTGTACCATTTCAATTGGTTTGAACTTTTTAAATCTTTAAACCATATGAACTAACACTCTTTACTAAAACGTGTTAAATGTACAACGTGCTTCAATTAATAACATGCTCATTATTGTGACACCGAACACAACTACCTTGCTGTTGAGTTTGCTTCGTGTGCGCCATAATGCAGCAACACTCGCTGCGAACATTGATGACATTGTCCAACAGCTTCCCATTGAACATTCATTGAGTTGTCCATACTTTACTGACACTTGTGAGATTGTGTCGGATCATTCCAAACCACAGCCTGCCCTGTTCCACTTCCGTCCACTTTTCTGCTCGTTCCTTGCGCTGTTGAGCAGTCGTTCACACCGTACCGTGGCGATTAGTCATGTTCTGGTACGGTTTCCGCACTGGTGACGGTTTCACCCATTCTTCCACGACAAAATCGTTGTGTATGTGCGATGTGCAATGGTTCGTCTCAGCGTGTCGTCTCAGTGAGTGCAGTCAGTTTGGCGCTGCAACGCCGTCACGACTCGTCAAGACCGCAAAGAAGTACACCACTTTGTCTCCTGTCTAATAAGTCTCCGGCTACGCGTTGCGATGGGGGTTCGGGCCGCACTTGACGCGATCGTATCTTGTTTACTTTGCGCCTTTGTAGCCATTATTGTTCGCCGGTTTCACGGCGTTCTCTTCGTTAGTCTGATGACCCACGACACGTCCAGGCACGCTCCATTGCGCACCGTTGCGAAGCACCCGCACTCATGTGCCGGAGCTGGAACGTGGCAGCTGGGCGATACCTGCTCGGAAGCAATGGCACGTTCCGCCCATTCCGGCCAGCGGCACCGAGCGCGTACGCCCTTCGAATGTTTCGTGCGTGTTTCGTCCACTTGGCCAGTGCTTTTAAGAGGATTTGACGCACACAACTCTCCAGCCAGCCATTTGTAAGCGCACCCGCACCGCAACCCAACCATGCGTGACTTATTACCGTGCCTGGGAATGTTGGCCCTCCGGTTAAGGTAGGGCAAGCCGCCGAAATCACACGCAGCTGCACGTGCAGTGGGTGGGGATTTTCTTCATGCGGGGGATGTTTAAAATTTTCATTACTTCAACGCTCCCCTTTTTTCCCGTGAGCGCCATCACCGGCAAGACCACCGACGCCGGATGGGACGCAAAACCCTTCGGCACTGTGTACGGTCGACCCGGTACCCCGATTGGACGATGGGGTTGGGAAGCGCGAGTAACCCACAGCGACCGGGTTGGGCCTCCCGTGACCCGTTAAATCTTGTTTTTATGTGTTGCCCACTACCAGGAACTCAATTATCCTTCCCACGCCGGGCCACGGTGTGGCAGCGGTGCAAAGCACCGGAAGCGCCAAATGGAAGGAAGCGTGGTTCTTCATGCCTTTGCCGCCTGAAAGGCTTCGCGGGCTTTCCTTCTTTTGTGTTGTGGTCCTCGTGTGTTTGTGCCTCCGCACCGAAAGGACAAAAGGTGCGTTCGTTTATTTGCGAGCATATATTTTTGCTTTATGCCGCGCGGGCGATGGCGATTGTGTGCGCACCGCGTACGCAATGCACGTCCCAGGGCATTCCATTGTAATTGATTCACCCGGGAGTGGGAGTGGGTGTGTGTATGTGTGTGTGTGTTGGCCACAATGCGCTTTGGTAGAAGGAAAAAACAGGAACAAAAACAAAAACAAAAAAGCGGACAACAAACAGGCCTCCGCGTGTTGTGGAACACATTTCGAAATTCAAGCTATTCCACAAGATAGAGCCCCTGCGGGAGATATTCGCCGAGACGCGCGCGCGTAAGGGATTGCCGATGTGAAAAGTACACCGGCACCCGCGCCAAGTATGCGTCCGTAGGTGTAGAACTCGAGTAGTCTATAATTCTTACCAGTACCAGGGTTGAGGTGTCGCTAAGGTGACGGTACGTGAAGAGTCGTTTGGACATTCGCACGGCAGAATTGGGAACTCCGAGCAATAACCGGTTGCTAACGGATTGAACAGGGATTTAGGCTTGTCGGCGTGTGATGGTTCGGATCGGATTCCATCCAATCTTTTACAGCACTGTAATGACAATGGTCGGTAGTCCTACGTTGAAATATCTTCCCTCAAGAACGAAACTTAATGCAGGGTTGTGAGTGTTTTCTACAACTTGCTAGCTACGGGGCTCTCCTTACTTTAATGTGATAACTTTATCTTGCTGGAGTTCTGTTCTCTTGCTAACGATTGATTTTTGTAATATAATCTACTGCGCCTATGAAACAAATCTTATATTAATAGCGACTCTACCATCGAAACAATCTGCACCCGATGGATAAAAATGAAGATTCTTTTTAAAGGCACGATACCAGCAAAAGCTTCGCTAGTCTCCAATTGAATAGCACTAATTGCTGGAGGCACCAGACAACAGCAGTGGCCCGAGTCCACTTAACGCTTGTCTTGGAAATGGGAGGGTCCTGGTGCTTGGAAAGATTTTTAATTAGATCGCGTGGACAAGTGCCCATATTTAGTACGTTTCCGGTACGACACGATTCTGTGTGCAATGAATGGTACAAACCAACCTGGACGTACCCCAAAGCAAACCCATTGGGCACAGGTGCACCCGATCCCGGGCATAGATGATGATAAGAGCGTTCTTTTACACCACTAAAGAACCCTTCGTTTTTGTTCACTGCATATTTTTTTCTTTTACCGTGGGTGTGTGTTTACTTCACACTTTTATTCGCTTCCATCTTTACCGATGGTGATGAAAAACATGCTTGTTAAACGCACGTACAGCTACCGGGGAACCTCGATGTAAAATAAAACCTCAACAAAGTTCTGCTTTTAGTATTTTACGTTTTTTTTTCTCTAGAAATTTATGTTTTTTTTTGCAGACTACAGCCGAAGCATACCGACTCAGATGGCGACCCAATGGTGTTGCCGGCCCCCGGATGGAGTGTTTTGACTTATGGTTGTTGGGTTGTATGTTTTTGTGTGGAACTTTATCCTTTCATTTGTTCGTTGCATGCTGCCATTGTCACACGATCGACAGTCAATAAATTTGGACTGTTCGATTTTAAACTTGTTGGCCTATTGAAGCTAACCGTACACTTTTACACCGTTGTTAATGGATAAATTATCAAAGCTGTTTTTTTTTTGTATTTTCGGTTCTTTAAAAAAAATTACCTTTTGAAAGCTAAATATCACCATTTTAGTGAAATAATGGAAACATACAAACGGAAAAATATAAACAAAAATTTTTTTACTGAAAAAAAGTTTTTACTGAATTTTCTTTTATAACTCATTCCATTTATAACACTTTCAACATATATTTATATCATTGCTTAACTTGAAGAACAATTGCAAAAAATAACCATAAGTTTAGGAAGGATTTTCGACTTGGCTGCTATCATCATTCAGCTTATCGTTGAAGATGTTGAGAATAATTGTCTAAATTGCTGTCGTTTGTTGAAATTTCGGTGAGATTTAAAATGATCTTTTGCGACTTTCTTATACAACATGAAAAAAGGTACGGCATTTATTATTGAACACGATTCAGGAAAGCTCATACGCTTAACCGGCGATACGATGAATGATGATTGTTGATGTGAGAGTGTGCTTTTCGCTTTAACGTTAACATATTGAAATTGTTAAACAAAACCAAAAGAAACAAAAATGCAAGCTATCGGTGTGAAAAATGCCCGAAAAGCAGCGGGAACAAACAAACATGTGCAAAAGCATACGAAAGAAATCATACGACAGTTTGCTGTCGACAGCAGCAGCAGCAGCAAGAGAAAACAACCCCTTTTTCGGCTACGGAACAATCGTATAGCCGGGTAGAAGGAGGTTTTGGGTGAATTTCGCACCTCGCCTCAAACCAGCATCTTAGGACGTTAGTTAAGCAATTTTTCATCCCTGTAAAAGTGTAGCAGCTCTAGGGGATAAGGAAGCAGCTAGGAAGTTGGAAAAACAAACACGAACAAACAATGGCGGATGGAGCGAAGTTTTGTTCGCGCGTTACGCGAATGGATCGACTGTTTTGGCTAGGAAGTGTGAAAGAAATCCCGTAAATATTGGTACCCGGTAAAAAGTTGACCCACACCGTGGAAATGGAATCGAGTTTAAAGTGGAAAGCAAGAACATAAAGACAAACACACGGTATAATAAAACAAACGGTTAGGCGGTAGAAACAGCAGTAAGGTGCATGTTACTACACCGTCTCCCGCCTGATCAATGGCAAACGATGGTCGTATCGAGGGAAAGCGCGTGAAATTGGTGCAACTGTAGGTAAACAAAAAACACGTATAGTAGCCCTGGGAAGTTTCGTTCTACCCGTTGTGAAGATGAAGAATTTCCTTTCCGACGGTTGTTTTTCACACGTTTCGGTGGAAAGATGTGTTTAAAGATGTGGGTGTTCCAAAAAACAAAAAACCAAAGAAAAATAGGAAAAGTGAAGAAGGCAAATCGCAACGGAAACAAACACAAAGTGAACAAGCCGGAAAAGCCGAAGAGCAATAAAACGTGAAGCGAAAAAACCAATAGTAAGCTGTAAAACGAAGAGACAAATCATCTCGAGCAGTTCGAAGTCGCAACAGTTCGAAAACGAGCGAAAGTTTTACCATCGAAGGCGGAAAGGGTGATGTTGATTTGGAGGTGCAAAAGAAGGAAGCAAAAGATCGCTTCACCATGCTGCTGGCCGGATTGGGTTAGTCAGCAAATGCCGAATGAAGCACGGCGTTTAACGAACGAAATGCAATTTCTTGCTGTTTTAAGTAGTTGCGTTTTTTGTGTGTTGTTCTTTGATTTTCTTTGATTTTTCGTTCCTTGTATGCTCCAGCAAAACTAAACCTCCTTCGAGGGTAAACCACGCGTGCGTGCGAGTCCGAACCGTTCGAAACGCCTGTAAGGGCTGTGGCTGTGTAACGCCTGTAGGGGATGTTTGGTAGCAAAACTTACCGACGCAAGGATTATGGTTAACAACGCTAAATATTTTATCACATCTGCGCTTCATGTGATTATTCGGGCAGATGCAGCCGAACATCGGCGATAATCGCAGATTAGTCCACGCCTCGTAGCACAAATCCCTGTTGAATATAAGCAAACACACACACATACACATGTACAGATACACAGATGAGATATAATTAAGAAACACGGTTGAGTGAGCAGCTAGCAGCTAGGTTATGTTATCCGTCAGCGGTTTTGTGCACGGTCGCTCACGGTTCGTTCGCTCGTTGGTGCTTTGTGTTGGTGTGTGTGTGAGTGAGTGAGTGGTTGTGTTTGTGGGTGTTTTATTTTTATTGTTGCACGCACGGTTCTGTTCGGCAAGACTTTTGGTTGGTCTTTCGGTTTACGGTGCCATTCAGCGCTTCAAGGAATGGTTGGGACTTGGGACATGGCACAGCAGCCACACTGCGGTGTTGTGTTTAATGCTTTAGTTGGGTTTTGGATCTAATCGGTTTGATTGTTGGACTGTGAATGGCTTTGTGTCAAACAATTTAAACTAGAAAAGAGTGTAATAGTTACACGGTTCTTCCAAATGATAAAATTTTTCTTTACTGTCTTAAAATACGTTCATTAAATAACAAATTCAATTTTCCAACGCGCGTTTTCGCGTAATATTATCTTTTGAGTCGAGACCCAGAATGTATCATCATCAGGGAGCGTAAGTTGAATTTTTCGTCACGTGTTAATTATTAAGATTATTTACTTGTTACTGAGTTTTCTATTATTTGATTCAAAAGTTTTCGATGAGAAGTTGATTTTAGCATAAAGCATTTAATGCTTTTTGATGAGAAAGCATAGAATTCAGTGAATTTATGTATTAAACAAATCGTATATCCTTTCTTGAGCATATCATTTTTAAGAAAATGACACTTATTTAATAACTGTGATCGATAATTTTGCTCCAATATTAGAAAAATGATTGTTTTTGGATTTTCTTAGTAAACTTATGAATTAAGCATACTTTGCTCTATTAAAGGCTAGTTTAAATTGTTTGATTATTTTAACTTAAGTAAATCATTGAGTAAAGTAAAGTAATCATTTAAATCAGATTTAAATAGAAAGCTAGTTGCATAGAATAGATAATAAACTATTCGAGTCGAAAAGTCTTTGCCCAAGTTACGTGGTATTAGTCACGAGTAACGTGGTTTTTCCAATTTAATAGTTAGTACTTGGATTATTTTGTGTAAATTAATTTTTCTCTTTCAAAGTTTTGTTGATATTGTGTGGAATGCGTTCGGGTAAATGAATGTTTTGGGATAAATTCTTATTTTATTCCTGCTTTTTAAGAAGTAATTTGAAGGCTTTGATGATGCTAAATGGTTTCTGTTAATAATACAACACAGTGTATCCTCCTGTGCCACGTCCAGGAATCGTACTATTCCCTGTAGCGAATGGGAAGCAGATCCAACCGTTGCGTAGCGTATCACACAGTTACCATACCTATCTTCCATGCGGCATTTATTTTCCCGCACTTTACAGTGTAGCTTAAAATCTTCAAATAATTTTATACACTTTCGCTCCTGCTGGCACACGGATAGTGCATGGTTACACGTCGGTAATGCATCCACCGGGTAGGGATCTTTTTCTGTAAATAAACATAACCAAAAAGAGAGAAGAAAAAGAAAGAAAGAGAGAGAGAGAGAGAGAGAAGATGATGGAAAGAGAATAAGGTTAGTTAGAATTGGTTTTATGGGACGGTTACAATATATAGCGACTAATTTAATCTATTTCAAGCATTCCGGCAGAATGTGATCCCAAAGAGATGGTTAAAGTACAGGTTTGTGGTACTTAAACTTTCTTTCGTTTCGCACGTGATGTGTCCTTCTTTTTTTGGGCCGTTGATTTTATCCGGACCATCTAGTAGCATGTTTGCATATGCTCAAAACCACTCAAACATACATGTGATCATCACGAACGACAGAGTGCAGGCATCTCTTCCTACTCACGATCGTCAAGTTGTCTGGTTTGTTTGCTGCTTGGCAACAGTGCGCTCAACAGCACACTGGGAAACAAAACCCGATGGCCAAAAGAACCCCCATACTGCTTGCACGGGCACGAAGGGCATTGAATTCTGATTTGCATAATGTTTGCCATCGGGGGGTTTTGTCCTGGGTGCGCTTGAAACCGTACGAGGCTAACACATGTTTTCGGTTTCAGCTAAGCATCCAGCAAGCGTGCTCACGGGCACATTGGAAGGAGGTTCAATTTTACGACCCCCGAACAATCGATCTGACGGCGGTGCAGCGGTGCCTCCTGGCGAGTGAACGGTTTTTTTTTTGCAGTAAAATTGTCTTGTCTCGGGCTGCGGAGACTCTTGCTTGCTCGATCGTTCTGAGACGTTCTATTGATATTAAAGATGTTTAGCAGTCGGTAGCGGAGGCTGCCAGTTCAAAGGCACAAGTGCCAATCTCTTTTGGCAAATGTTGCTTGCGGAACCACTGGCTCGAGAGTGGTTTGAGAGTGCATCCGGTGGGTGTGGTCCGGGCGCACCACTGCTTTCCGCTGGATTTGCTTGGCAGGACGCGTTTGCCGACTGCTGTGTATGTGCAGTATGTGTACACGTGTGTGTGCTTATCCGATGCTCCAGATGCATGACACGGTTACGATGAATCGAAACACTCGAAGCACACCCAATAGTGTAGCATGTGTACGTGTGTGTGCGTGTGCAGTTTTTCATCTTTTTCATCCCATCGATGCCCAAGCGGTGCAGCGCAATGAAGTGTGGTCAGATAAGGGTTAAATAAATATGGCCATCCTCAGTATCTGCAACAATGAGCCATCGAGAATGGATTTTTGGTACGTACATAAAATGCATCGAGTAGGATACTCCTGGGAAAAATGTTGTATTGATACGTGCGAAAAAGAGACTTGCTGTTTAGAAAATGGAAGTTTTCCACTTTAAATCATCAACGTCGTGTCGCAGGTAAGTTGAGCGGAATCAAACAGCTTTTTAACATATCGTTGCAATTAATTGTTATTGTTATATTATAATAATCGTTATTTTAAATATCATTATCATTATTTTAAGCCATCATTATTATGAGTGAGCAATTCCTAGTTGGAAGTTCGTAACATATCAAGATTTTTATTTCTGGTGAAAGATAAAGTGCTAGGAAAATATGTTGGAAGGACATGTGTGCTCTTTCGTTGCGATTTTCTACGAAGGACCAGGCGTCTCCATTACTGAAATTATTTAAAAACGACCAGGCGTCTCCATTTCAGTGTTTGGAGAAAAATTGAGATGCAAAAATTTCCTGAAGGCGACTGCAACTGTCACCTTTCTGAACCGACCTTACAATTCAATACAATTGCGAAAGCAATGGCAGCCTACCTTGCAAGCATTAAAACAGCTTCAATAACAAATTTTTAATATTTATATATCAATAAATACTAAACCAAGCAGTATTTCTCCTATGCATATTAAAATGTTTTTTTACTTATTTAACCAGTTTAAAACATAACTGAAAAAATAAATATGTCAATAAGTTAAGATACACACCTCGCACAAGCATTGTGGTTTAAGAAAAGATGTAGTAGTTCTTTTCAACCTTGAATGAATGGTGATGAAACGTTCCGATACACAAAATACAATCAAAATTCTTTAGGCTGTACGAAAATCTACCCGTTCAACCGATGCCCCATAATATTTGCTTTCCATTGTCGTGCAGAACAGGAAACGTACAGAAATTGCAAACATGATCAAAAAGCACCGACAACCGGATAGTGCAGGAAAAAATAGAAGCATTTTTTATTTTTTCGCTCGCATCGTTCGCGGCACTTTGTGCTCGATTATTTTCAAACAATAAAATCTTACCACCATATTCCGCTGCCAAACCGTCAATGGGTGGAAGGTGTGTGTGTGTGTGTGAGCGTGCATGTGGTTTTCGTATTGTCGTGTAGATGCTTTTCCCACACCGCGCCGCATAGAAATGGCAGAAATGGCTGCAGCAGTTACAGGAAGGAATCGAAAACTGCACTTCCGGCTCTTGGGGCGGGATTTTTTCTCTCCCCAT
>CM032177.1:14995223-15034433 GCA_018908115.1 Anopheles rivulorum
AGACTAATTTCTTCCACGTAGCTGGCCTGTCAATCCTAAAATTAACTTAAATGCATTAAACATACAAATTACACAGAAACTGTGGGCAAATATAATGCAACAAAATAACGCAATCCATGCACCGTGGTCGATGGAAATTCAAACCAATCATCTTCCGGGAAGACATGCTGATCAGTTCGATTCATTTCATTTGACAGCAATTGATTCTGACCGATTTCTGCCACAAGGCATTGGGAACGATTTCCCATTTCGTGGAAGATGCTGCACGTCCCACCCAGCGTTTTTCCACCTCTTCCAGACGCTCCGGCCGTTCAGCGCATTCATTTTGTGTCGGTTGATATGCAAATTTATGCTCGTAAAAGTTTTGCGATTGTAGCAAATAAATGTCGACCGTAGGGCGTAGGGTTGCAAGATGAGCACTGGCCGTCCTTCTAGCCGGCACCAGCTCGTTTGCATTCGGTTATATTTTACTTCGAAATCAAATCGAAACAGTCAAAAAGCGCACGGTGTGTGGGTGTGGAAAGTGGGCGCACCAGCGTCCAAAAAAAAAAAAAGAAGGAAAACTGAAATTCGGCCCAGAGTGGAGAAATAAACTCTGGAGAAAACATGCTGGCGATGCAGTTTTCAGTGGCGAAATACATTGATACACCGCCGGCTGGTTGGTGTTATGTAGGATGTCATTTCGGGACGACCGACCAATCAAACACACGGTTCGCATTTGCTTCCTCAGTACCATACCAGGACAGGCTAGACCAGACCAGTCCAGACCAACCCAGGCCAGGGAAGTTATCTTCCACGAAAGGCAGTTACATGGGAAATGGCACATTGCCTCGGGAAAGAAAAAAAAACCACCCCCGACTCAATGCTGCAGTCCGATTACGGACAATGCTTACGTAAGCGGTAGTGGAAAACGGAAAAGTCCATCAGTACCAACCGCCTTTCCAGGATGGACGTACCGCTGGGTGACAGTTGGGTTCAGTTCCACTATCAACTGAACAACACAGTACGGCAGTGAGCTGTATTCCTCAGCCATTCTCTTCAGCATGTAACGTCTCAAGAAGATGGTTTACCGGGAAAGCAAATAAAGCTCATACATTCCTGCGATCGATAGCGAGGTAAAGTAAAATCAATACCACTGCCAGGTATTTCCAGCCACAAGCTGCAGCCCTTTTGCGGTGCACTTCTTCTGCAAGTATGTACCCCTTTCCGAGGGCAAGGTGCAGTTCGGTTATGCATGAAGGTGGGTGAGGAATAAAAAAAAAGTAACCTTCCTAAATAATTGAAGATAGTTTGATATGCAGATGTAAAGGACCGGACCGACCGAACCAGGTGTCTCCAAAATGCAATGCAAAAGTTGATTTACGAACTGTATCAATATGAACACATTTCTGCTAATGGAGAATGCCGAAAGTTAGTTCGTTTGCGTTAGTTATTCTGTTTTGGTATTTATTGATTTTCAATACAGAGGTTTTGCAGTGTGCGAAAGTGGGATAGTGTGGGTGAGCCATTTTTGGATTCTTTGCAAGTTGAACTAGCACATTTAAAGGTAGATGTAGAATTTTTCCACCTGTTTTGTGCTTTTGCAAGATGAAATCGATTCTGTACTAAGCTTTCTCAATTCAGGGTGAATGTAATGAGTTGTCTTTACAACTCTTTTAGTTGTCAAATATCTTTATGTTCAAATATAATTTGAAATTTAACAATTTGAAATTAAACAATTTAAAAAAACAACAATATTAAGTGGTTATTAGACGAGTCCGAATCTATCAAAAAGATCTTGTCGTCTATCTGTCAAGCCGAGCTCTGAGAAGGTATTTGGCAGATAGATGCCGTACCCCAGTGTAATAACTCCCCGGTCGAAGAGCAAACAACACCCCCAAAACCCACAGATAATCTTAATCGATATTAATTTTTAACACTTTAACACAAAATTAAATGATCGATTACACATCCATAGAAAGCAAAACAACGCAAATGTAAACAAATCGCCGCTTTGACAGATTAACGAATGCCCAAAGCAAATCGGAATCGAGCATGCTCAATTCCGATTTTTCAGACCGGCATCTATCTGTCAAGGGCGATTTGACAGATAGAAGACGAAATCATTTGACCAAATCGGACCCGTCTAATAACTACATTAAAGACATTTTAAATGACAGTTCGCCGAATCACCGGGTGTCGGATTATCCGTGCAGCTCGAAACTGACAGCTTGAAAAGGTAATTTGACACAACGACTGCAATACCCGTTACGATAAAAAATATATATAACGATGACATAATCAAGTTCGAATGTGACCAATTTCATTTGCGACGATAAACCTCTCAGCAACATAATCTGTCTTATGTCATGCGTTGTAACACCGTATTTATCTCTAAGTGAAGTAGCTGTATTATCCGTGTAATCCGCTTATCCGGAAAGCGTTGACACCGGATGATTACGGATAATCGGTGTTCCACTGCATCTTTCGCAATTGTTTTTCTCTATTGTGGCTTCATACCATCCAATTAAAATAAATATGGGCTTGAAATAGATGAAAGCGTTAAATTAGGAATTGTTGATACAAGAAAAACACAAATAAGGTTAGAAAAAAGGGGCAGATAAGCGGAAATTCTTCCAACTGTTATTAAACATCCAGAGCAAAGGTAACATTTGCATAATGGGTTAATGAATAGCATACTGGAAAAATGGAAATCATGCCCAAGATAAGATCAATGCATCGAAGGACCGGCTTACATTCCAAATCCGATGAATAATCTAGAGCTTTGCTGCAATAAGGGAACAACTAATAAGAGCGAATATTGCACATGTTCAACATTACTCGAGCGTAAGCATTGTGTAAACTATTCACACAAAAAACACACAGAAAAAATCT
The DNA here is from genome assembly GCA_018908115.1 of Anopheles rivulorum. Taxonomy (NCBI): domain Eukaryota; kingdom Metazoa; phylum Arthropoda; class Insecta; order Diptera; family Culicidae; genus Anopheles; species Anopheles rivulorum. The sequence goes on from CM032177.1 coordinate 14,998,098, forward strand.
CCTTTTGTCCCTACTTTCAACAGGTTGCATTTGCAAAAAAAAAAGAGTAATACCGTCCACGCTGGCAACTTCCTTTGGTGCGTAGGTTTATGCTTCCTCTGCAAGAGATTTTTCCAACCCCTGGAATGGACATTCCACTAAACAAAAGTGAACAGGCTTACATGTTATTTTGTTGCATTCTAAACAGCCGACTTTGTCCAACCTCCGAATGGTACGAGCACACGAACGGTTCCGTGGAAAACATGTCGAAATTTCATCATCCACAGATTACATCCCAAAATCTGTTCCATCAGCCCCTTTTTTTCCCCCCCATTCGCTCGCATCAAATAGACGACTCGTTTCGGTTACTTCCATTTTGATAGGAAGTTCCCCTTTCTTTCTCTCTCCCTTCCTTCTTTCTCTCTCTCTCTCCTCTTTCCCACCCTTTTCATCAGAAAAGCTCACTGCCATGATGATAATGATGATGCTGATGATTCATTTGCATATTATTTTCAATCCGGCCATCGGTGAGCCAAAAAAGAAAGGAAAGAGATAGCTGATGCAATACTTCGATATTCGCATACAATGTGCACTGTTTGGGCAAAAAACAAGTTTAATCTCAGTTCTCAAACAGTGTGTGTGAGTGCGGATGTGGCCGGGACACTGATCTCACGTTCTATTGACACTGTTTTCGCACCGGTACCTCATTAAAATGTCACCAAACGACACCGAGCGACCGGAGTCAGCACTGAAATTGACACACCAAGTTGGAGACGGGTTTTACTTTTTGTAACCGGCAGCAGTATTGTTCGACAATACCATACCTGGTATGTCCCTCCCTGTGACTTACTGTGCAACTCGTCATCTTCATTCATGACTCTATTTAACGTCCCGGTCTCCTGGGTTTCCCGAATCATTCGGATCGTTTTTCCATCTTTGGCACACTTTCCCAACATGGGCTTTCTTTATTGTCCGGCACCATTTGAATGTTGAGTGGAGAACCGTGTGCTTTTACACCAGTGGGCCAGATTTGCACTACCCTATCGACCACATGTCCAACCGTTCCTGTACGGTTCCTACTGTACCGTGGAATCATCCTTCCAGCTGGTCCGGCTGTTTGGCCATTTTTATCGGAAAAGTTGGTCCCGTGCTCGAGTTTTGCACAAAACAAAAAGAGAACATCGTCTACAATAGCGTCCAGCAAAACTCGTCGCCGTTTTGGGGGTGGTAAGAACTTTAGACACACACACACAATCTGGGAAGGGAACACATAACCCAGGGGGAGGTGGGCGAAAAAATGTGTCCACTGCAAGGAAAGGGGTTGGTGGGTGGTGTTGCATAAATTTGCATACATTTACCGCATGGCACCATGGCACCGTTTTGGCAGCAATCTGGGGGGAATGTTTTGTTCCCCCTGGTCCATGCACAGCCCAAGGCACAAGCGGACACCGGTGAACCGTTGTTGCCTTTTTTGTTTCGCTGCCGCTGTTGGATGGATTGAGTTGATCAGAATCTTGCGCGTCAACAAGCAGGAAGCGACAGCCCGGCTTACGGCCTGAAGTGGCCTTCGTGGAGTGGGTACCAGTACTTGAACTTGATACACTTTTCCCTTCCCATTGCTGTACGCCAGGCTTTGTTATGTTTGGGGCGTATAGCGTACCGAAATCACCCGGCACAAGAAGCAATACCACTTTCCAGCCATTTGACAGCGAACCGGGCGGAAAAGCCTTATCTTTGTCCCTGTCGTTCCGGATTCACCCGGTGCATTTGTTCCGCCCGTGCCGTACGTATGGTTCTACAACGGCACTGGTAACGGATTTAACCACCAAAAACACACACACACACACATGCATGCATGCAGCTGTGGCTGGTACGTGTGAGCACCGAAACCGGTTATCGTATGGCCACGGTGCGCACGGGAAGTTTGTGGGTTAAGGGCTTCTTTTGATGGAGAAAGAATATTAATGACTTTGAAGAACGCAACCCTTGCTGCTAAACGGGCAGACATTAGGCGGAACGTCCTGGAGTGGCAGTGGTGGTGGGCCACTTGAGCGATCGTTTAAACTTTAGCTGCAGCCGCTGCAGTTGCAACATCCGGTGCAAGGAGCGCACTTGCAGCATGCGATAGACGATTAGGGTTCGGGCCTGTGCTGTGAAAAAGCCAACCCACCACCCACGCAGTGACCCGGGGCCGTATCTTTATTTCTAATCAGCATTGTTTGGGGAATGATTTAACCAAGCGTACAGCCAGAAGGATCGATTAAAGTTTTGTTGCATCAAGTTCCTACCCACTATGATGCGTTTATTAATCTTAACTTATTGTTATAAGCATTGGCGAAAACTGGCGAAATCTCTGTATCGATTTTTCGGCCCAATTGTTGATAGGACTTTAAAGTTGTGAAATATTGAAGCTTAAAGGTCCAATTTTCTTTTAAGACTGTCAGTTTTTTATTCTCTTTCTCTCTCTCTCTCTCTCTCTCTCTCTCTCTCTCTCTCTCTCGCTCTCTAAATTACCCAGGTAAGGTACGAGCTACGCCACCTCATGGAGCTTAGATTTTCCCACAAATTTACATCGTTAGCGTTGCCGCCTTTGGGAGGAAAGCTGTAGCGAGAAATGTTCCTTTATGCACCGTGCACCGTGCAAGAATGGTGAACGCGTATCACACGCAACTCCAGTCGACTTCCAGCCCTTGAAACCACCACCGTACGGACGTACAGCCGTGCAGACTTTGTGGCGTCTCCTTTAATTAAACTACACCCCGTTTGTTGTAGGGTTTGCATCTGCGAAAAACAGCCTTGTAGCATGCACAGCAAGGAAAAATGTCGGCACCACTACCGAACAGACCCAACCGCGAAGAAGTGCATCAGTACCGTACCGGCACGCTAAGGACCCGGTGGGAAGGTTCCGTGCATTCAAGTGGTTGGAAAAATAAGCGCTGCTACGTCTTGTTAGAAGCGCACCGTTCCGTGCTCGAACTGGGGAAAAGCATTTTCCACCAGCGCATTTGGCTTGGTGTGGGATGTGTGTTTTACCTTTCTTTTTTTACACCATTGACACAGATGTAGGAACGCAGAAAACACAGCTAGCGCCCTATCATTACGAACGACAAATAGACAATGGTGCGATGTGACACTCCACCGGTGACAATCGTTACCGCGCTTTTGTAGCGTTGATAAATAAAGGACAATTTCAAGACTTAGGAAGGATGGAAATAAATGTAAAAACCAGTAACAAATATTATGGATAACAAAAACAAAAAGGTTTAAAAATTAATTAGTGAATGAGAGAGTGTACAAAGTATGCGTTGTAAAACATACAATAATTATTTTTTAAAAGATCAGTACACACGGGACGGGCATCATTAGCCATTGGTTAAACATTCTGGATTGTTGTGGTTTTTGGCAAAAAGAAACAGCTTTACTTACCCGGTACTGGGCCACAGACGCGCGGTATAATCTCCAGAATGGCTGAGCATGACGGGTCCTCGAAGCACAGCTGTCGTGCTAATATACAATTTAAAATAGCTATTGCAGTCTTAATATTCGATCCTGCGAATGAAAAACGAAAGAGAGAGTAGACGAAGAATGAAAAACGTGAAATTAGTGAGAAAAGTTGTGTAGTTTTAGAAAATGAACATTTTTGTTGCCCATGAGTGTGGTCATAATCTGGACCGTGCGCTACAGAGACGGTTGTTAAGCAAATTAATAGCGTTCTACGAGCGTTAATTACCAACATACACAAGGAAGGAAGGCCAAAAAAACGATCCTATAATCCTCTAGGAAAGCTTTTGCAGGAGCGTTACTGGATACCAGACTGGTTTGCAACAAGACTCGCGTGGTTTTTTCGTTCACTAGCGGACCGTGAAGTTTCAAAACGCCGTAACTAGTGCTGGTGCCGGTATTTGCATCGAGCGTGGTGCAGCTTTTGACGTGATTTGTCACCTTACTCTTACTGTTTCTGCCTTAAATCTCAACTACTTGGGCACTACTCGTCACCTCGGCTAAGGAGGGAAGCCTACTATCGGTTTCCACACTCACATTCCTGTTCCCTTTTTGCCTTGTATCACCGTTTCTGCCCAACTCCCAACGGCTAAGCGTTATTGCGTGCGATATATGTGTACCGTGGTTCAGCGATAAAGGTCCGAACAGTTGGAAGTGCGTGGACGAAGCACATTAGCCCCCAGCTCGCCAGTTGACGTGACTGGTGAGGCTACACACACACATAAGCTGATGATCGGGAGGGTGGACTTTAGGCAGTAATCAATTCACGCCTTCGTGCAAACGCGGTCACCACCGGAAAGAACCCGGTGGTTGGCTGTTGATTGGCGGTGCTAAAATTAATACACACGGTGACACACACCGGGGTGGTGAAGGGGTGGGAATAGGGTGGACCTGTAGTGGTTTGCTTCGAGGAGGAGGGAGGGCTAAAATGGCCGGAAGGGTGAGTAACGGTGAGACGCTGCCAGTGCTGTTATTTGTAGCGTGATCTTTTGCGTTATCGGGGCTTCGTAGGAAGGTCGAACGGAAGGCAATTCTTTTTACCGATGTACACGTGTGCTTTACCATTTTACATGGCATCGGAGTAGTAGAGTAGTCGCACATTTTGAGCAAATTAAATAATACTCTAACGGTGCAGAACACCACACGAAAGGGGGAGCTTTGTTTTCGACACTTTTTTCTTTTAGTTGTGGACAGCTCATTTTTCATATCGTGTTCTTTTCTAGTAGTACATTAAATCATTTATTTTTGGTAAGGTCAGAATAATTTTCGAGGGTATTCTGTTTGTTGATTTAATTTTTTGACATTGGTTTATATATTTTTACAACTTTTCTTTTTGATGTAATTTGGGTCAGTGTTATTAGTCATCAGATATGTATCGTTTTTACACATTAATTTGCACATATGTAAGAGATTTTCCTTAGTTTAAGCTTTGATTTAACAATAATTTTAAGAGTTTCTTTAAACAAATAAATTACATGGAATATATGAGAATTCCCTGCAAGCCGAGCCAGAAATTGCGAAAGTTTGCAACCGAAATGGATAAATACTTTTGCCAATCAATGTAGTTAAATGATGAAACGAACTTACGAATTAAGAAAAAGGAACGATGGAAAGGATTTCATGGAAAGGATTGCATCAAATTTCAACAAATTGTTGGTGCTTGAAGCAAAATGATTAACTTGGATGGTCTGTTTGTTGGGCGCAGAAGTACTGCCTTTGTGTCTAGATTTGCTGCGATCCTGATGAGATTTTGGAGTGGTCTCCTCGTGTGAAACTGGCATAGTCAGGCCGCCCCAAAGTTAGAATAGATGATGCCGTAACATTTTCGTATTCGCCGTGGCCTTAATATCAGACCACTACTTCGTGAATTTATTTATTTCCTTTATCTCTTGTCTAGTCTCGTCTATGACATTTAGAAAAATTGCAAGTAAATATTCTAAAATAAAATAAAATAAAATCACAAAACATTAAAAAACAGGTAATTTATCAGATGTCAAATAAGATCAACGACAGATTGCTCATCAGTTCCTAATTTTAAGAGACATGAATCATATATTCCATACTATTATTTGCAAGTAAAGCTGTTAAGCCTGATTTGAGAATGACGACAAATTTTCCGTTTTTTCGTGCTGAACAGGGGTTTTTCGTTATGCTTCACTTGCAAAGAAACTATTTTCCCTGCCAGCCATTGAGAAATAATTGAAGCATGAATTTTCACTGAATAATCCGTCCTTGCTTCTCCTAGTAAAACCAGAAACACTCATCGAATGTGTCTTTAGCACAGTTTCAAACAAAAAAGCTTCAGAAATCATTTTATTTGCAAAACTTTTAAAATCACCATAAACACAATGAGCCCCATAACTATTAAGGCGTCACCTTTGGCAACCCTTATGCTAACATGATTTTTTAAAAACCATTCCAGATCAAAATATTTGTGCTTTTTATTGTTTCTCTCTCGCACTCCAGAATCTACCCAGAAACACTGCACAAGCAAACGGTCCCTTTAAAGGTACAGGTTCAGGTGTTTTGAAGTCTTGAAGGCGTAGTTAACAACCACACAGTACACAGCCGTGGTTTTTTTTTCGTGTTTTGTTCGCTTCATCAAGTCAATAATAAATTTAACGATCATAACAATGCCACTTTACGACTGGGTTGATACAGCAGCGAAGAAGAAAGGAACCAGAAAAATAAAAGAAACAAACGAGAGAAGGAAAAAGCCAAGCTACATTTTACGACTGTTACGAAAGCGACGGATCGATCGCTTCTCCGCCAACAACAATGGTACGGTATGCTGAAGGTGAACCCAAGTCATTCCGCCAGTTGTGGCTGCGTGCCACACATCCAACAACCGATCCCGACGAGAACGTTTCGCGCTTGTTCTTTCGAGTTCTGGTGTGGGGGATGGTAGGAAGGTAAAGATGAAATCACCACGATAAGACGCAATCAAACGAGCGGTAGAAACCAATTGGTACCCCTTTTTTTGTTGTTGTTTCTCTTTTTCTTCTCCTCGTGCTTGCCATTTTGTCCCGACCATTTGCTTTGTTGCGTAAATTGGCACAAAACCGCAGAAACCTTTCCGTGTCGTGTACGTTTGTGTACGTAGTTCGTGTTGCCAATGCCTTCCTTCTCACCTCATCACCTTCGATTATGCAAGCGTATTATTTTTTTTCGTTCCTGTTGTTTCGCACCAGTTTTAATGACTTCCTTTACGCATTTTTAGAGTTGCGAACCGTGCCAGCCTGCCAAGCAAAAGTGTGTCTTTGTGTGTGTTCGGTGCCCTGTGAGTGACTAATTGATTCGGGACTTCCGACCGTAAAGCAAACATTCTACATTTGCCCACAGCACCGAAGCGACTTTCCAGCCAATGGTCGCTGTGAGTGCTTTTGCTAAATGACTTCCCTTTGGGGAGCGACAGGATTATCGACCCGGTACCGGAATTACAACCAAACAAGCACAAAGCACCAGTGAGAAAACTCTCTCTTTCTTGCTCTCTCTTTCTCGTTCTCATAAAGGGTAAACCAGAGTACCGGTAGTTTACACTGAGTAGTCAGCGTCGTGTGCCGTCCCAAAGGCTTACTTGCGCTGTGTGGCTACATTGTTATCCCATTTGAACTACTTCATTACACCCCCGAAACCCACAGACAGCAAGCACGACCGGCACGACCGCGATCGAACCAGAAACCTTCCCGCTTCCGGTGTGTTCATATGCGTGTGTGTATGTAAGTATGTCAGCATTTCTGACAACAGTCAGTTCATGAGCTTTTTTGGGAGCATCCTCACAACCGGCAGGCAGGTGGAGACGTCATGTTTTCCCCGAAGGGGCAGTCTTCACCAAGAGGCAGATGGTTGGGGATGGCAAAAACTTTACCGTTTTTGCCCATGCAAACCATGCACAAAACCCGATGTCTGGGCTGATGGTTACTCCAATGTTGGCGTGGAACGTGGGAGTTTCGCCCCATTCCAGCTCCTTTTTCGTTGGCATTTGCCTGGAAATCCGAGGTCGAGGTTTTACAGTACGGAAGCATAAAATTCACATCCTTTCACAAGTGGAGGGGGAGTGGGGGTTTTTGGGGGAACACGACAGGCAAGTGGGCAAGGAGGCCAGGAGTATGGTGGTTCATTCAAGCGTGTAATAAACATTTTATCACCTCATTAGAAATTGGTTGTGCTGGATGGTTTTCTTTTTTGTGCACGGCGCACAGCACCGAAAGTATTCGGCAGTCCGGGATGGATAGTGACCATTCGTAGGTGCTTTTGTGCGAAAAATATGTTTCCTTTTGCCAGCGTTTTGCTGAACCATACCGTGTCTAGATACTGAGAAAAACCAAAACTAGTGCTCTGCATCTTACTTTTCAGAATCCGCAATCCCATCGTACCCGCTCTACACTATCTGGCACGGGCTGAAAGGAACGGTGTGTCTTTCCTGCTTTTGCCGGATGTAAGGTATGGTGTGCCTCAGTGCGTTCGAAATACGCTTGGGCCACCGGTAGCAATGGCAGCTGTGGCCAAACGGCACAGGATGTGAAACAATCCGTTTGCTGTAACAATAGCACCGGTGCTGGGTGTTTAGCTTTCTCGCCGCATACCGGCAACAAACGAAGCATGGTCGGGCATTGTTTTCACCGGGTACCAAGCAACCGGAGATCAGCTGCTCCCACCGTTGCGACTCTGGAGCAGAGACGCTTCTTGGAATGGGGTGATGGGAAACGGTTGGGAAAAGTCGCCCCCTCCACATACGTGCCACATACCTTTCCCCGTTCCAACGCTCCAGTAAGCGGATCATGTGTAGCTGATCTTTACGATTATGGTATTTGCTGCTAGTTTGGGTGGTATGTGAGCTATAATGCACCGTTTCTTATTACTTGTTTATTTTTGCAGTGGGAAATTTCTCACACCGAACTTCATGCGGTAAACTCGGATCGGACAGTTTATTAATGGAATAACGCATGTTCCGCCATAATGAAGAGCAAATATTACACACAGTTTTTAAGGCTTTCTTACTGTATTAGGATTTTTTTTAAGTTATATAAATTGAGCAGATATAACATCCGTTAACCTAGACCTAGAACAAACATAATGTTCTCCCCATTTGAACTGAAACGGCATGTTAACACGAAGAGAACCAAAAATAAAAAAAATGTCCTCAGCTATGGGCATATTTGAAGATGTAATTGTGAGGTTTTCTGGAGAGCGATTTATTTTCTAGCAATTTTGTCGTTTTTTATCAAAGAGGACTTTATTTTATGTTTTAAAATCTGTTATAATTGAACGTATAAACTGTATCATGTCGTACAAATTATACAAAATTAAAACTAAGTTTATAGAACATGACATTAAGTGAATAATGATGAAGATACATCCTAAGTAAATGGGGGTTGGACAGGATTAAATTTGGAAATCCCACGTCTGTAAGTAATTTATATTACTTATGTCACAGGTTTATCTAAACCATTTGTTTGAACATGAACATGATTATCAATTGTTTGACATCAAAGAGACTTAAAGTTTAAAGAGAACATACACACACACATAAAGAGGACATAAAGAGAAAGTTTAAAGAATTATGATAAAACATTATTTAGCAGCATCATTCACAGCATTTAGCAGTGAAAAATGTTAACATAAGTAGCTCATATGACGTATATTATCATCAATCAGTGAGTTTATAAATAGCATTGATGTTTGTAGGTGAATAGAGAAAAATTCTATTCTCTTGTGGGTCGGATAGTTAAGTTTATTCTTCATTTGTACAGATTGCTTCGTTTATTGTCGAATTTCGCTTGTTACTAATCTCTATCGTCTGCGCTTTCTGCTTCACCCTTCCGCTTTCTGGATCACCCTGTGGCGATGACAGTTGTTGTTGTGTAAGGCTGTCAAAACTGGCACCGGAAGGACGTGACGTCAGACGATTCTGTTTCGTACCTTAAGTAGGGTCCACCAGCCGTGAAAGATAGTTATATTTGGAACTTGCACTTCGACGGACACACAATTAGTGTATAAATGAACTGTATTTTCTAAGATCCTACATATATTATATTTAAATAAAGGGGAAAATATAACGCTTCATGTATTAGTTTATGGCAATAGTTTTTAAAACATTTGTGAAAAACCTAATACACGATTATTTTAATCACATATCAGTTTAGCAAAGTTATACACTTTTTTGTACAAAGTTTTGAAAGACTTGTTAAAACTTCTGAGGTATATAATCTTACCAAACTCTCAATCTTAGCTATATATTCATACATAGATCATATACAGTTCATATGAATGAACTAGTTTTCCGTTGAAATTATAACTTAAATGATCTTCTTCTAGCTTTCTGGAAAACTTGAACAAAAGTCGTTGCAAAATTCGACAACTTGCACCAACAAAGCGCCATACCGTGGTGGGTCTTTTATGTCGCCAACAAGCTGTGTGCATCAACATTTTAAAGTGACACATGTTCCTTTCCCCAACCACCAACCACCCACACTGCTTCTTTTGCTTAAATTTCACACTTCATTACACTTTGTACACCAACGAGCAAAACAAAACAAAAAAAAGTTAGTAAAAACCGATCCCTGCTGAATCGGTGTGCAAGTGCTTGCAAACTTAAGCAACAAAAGCCCAAACCGTGCGGTAATGTCACACCAACAATGCTCGCTCGCTATCTATCTCTAATAAGAAGCTTAAAAGCCAGTTTCTCCTGGCGGGGTGGGACGGTGGGTGAGCACCTCGTGGTGTGGTGTTAAAAAACTTTGTCACCGAATAGCTAAAAACATCATAAAGTGAAAAGGTTAAGTGTGTTTTCCTCTCCAACACGCAACACCCAACCAACCTTTGGCACGCTGCTCGTCGAATAGAACTTGCGGCAATGGAGCCCTCGCAAGAACGAACCAAAAAAAACAAAACAAAACACAAACCTGTAGCCTTGAAGTCGTTGCAGCTCGTCCAACTCCCGTTTGCTACGCCCTGGCTAGTGCTGGCGTGGTGCCTTCGCCAAACCATTGTCTCTAGGTAAGTAAAATGTGCTTCCCCGAATGGTGGGATGGAAGCTCTATGCAATTGCCACGTACTTCCCGTTCACGCCAGTTTGCCACGCTCCATGAGGCTGGGTTTTGTGTTTTTTGTTTTTCGCTTTTGCCGAGGTTTTTCATCCCCGGTTTCATGGTTCTATTCCGGGAATGGCAACAATATGGGGTGCGTTTATGTGACTGTCGGCTCATTTCAGCAGCATCTTTGCACTTGTGTGCGCCGTGTGGCTTGTGCTTTGCGCAACGATTTTCTTTCTTAGTTAGTTTATGTGTTGCTTGCGAAAGCACAGACAGCTAAAAAGCATTATTTAAAGCAATTGTATGTGCTTCCTTCTACTCTTTTAAACTTTTAAACCAATAGAAAAGACGCTTTTAAACGCTTTCTTATTGTTTCTGTTTATAAATCGGAGTAAGCTTATTTAAAAAGTTTAATTTATACGATTAGATTTATACACACTCTTTCCCCGACTCATTCCATCTGCCATCTAATTGTCTAATTCATGAACAAGCAGCTCAGCCCAAATATCTATAATCGATGATTGCTATTTGCGTTACTTAAAGCCTTCTGGCACTACCAAACCAAAACCCATCCGTTTACCTTTTTCGGAGCATTTATTTGTGTTGGAGCGACCCCTTTGGTATCAGGTACCGGTGACTGCAGCACATTGACCACCAAAGTCAATTAAGTGAAAGCAATCTTTTGCGAGAAGCTATCTTACAACCTCCATGTTCGTCGACCGTAGGGAGTGATTCTTACAGCAGTTCTTCAACGGCTCACCAAAACAGACCACCACCAATACCGATCGTGTGGCAAAAAGGGCAAATTAAACAAACGAGTTTCCCTTCCCCTCAGCCCCCCCCTCCCTCCCCCACATCCCCCAAATGGGTAGCACAGAACCACAACAAGGTCCCAGGTTTGCCTTTCGATTTCATCTGCGAGCAGGGGAAAAAAAACAACCCTTTTTTGATTTTCCTGGCCAAAATGCGCCAAAAGGTTTCTTCGACACAATTGGCTGATGAACGGGGGGGGGGAAATTTGCTGATCACCGGGCAAGAACGGTGGTTAGCGGGCAGGGGACGGACGAAGTTGGGTCACTCGGTGACGGTCGTTAAGTAAGAATTTAAATAAAACTTGGCCCCCATACCTCCAAACATGGGCAAACATATCCCCGGGTTTTCATGCTCGGTTCGCTTTGGCTGGCTGGCTGGGTGGCTGGCATGCAGAATGAGCAGTTGGGTGTGTGTGTGTGTTTTCCCTTTTATTTTGCCATTTGCCTTCGACATTTCTCCGCAGCCTCTGGCAGGTTTTTTGGGCAAATTTACGAAGCACCACGTTGGAGTTCCCTTCACCGATGCTGCCCCGGGACCGTTTCATCGTTCCAGTTTATGTTGGTTTAATTTGATGGGATGGTATTTTCTTAAGTGGAACGCTTTCTTAAAACGAAGAAGTAAGGCGAAGCGAGCGCAAAAAAAACCAAACGAGCTCTCTGCGGAATTTGTGCGAAGAAAGTGGTAAGGCAAGTGGGAACCAAAATAAATACGACAAAAACATCGTATTTCACACACACACACACACACATACAAGTGCGCGAGTGTGCGCGCACTTTCACATGGACACAGCATCATGTAAACAAATTTTGCACGAGTCGCGCAATAAAAACAAAACACGAAAGCGGCAAAAGGCAGCCAGCGCGAATTGAGTTGATGAAGACGACGACCACATGACGACAATGGTGGTTTGCAACCTCCCCGATCGCGTAAGGACGGGGTTTTTCCCCCATTCCCACCCACCGGCACCAAGGTCACCAGCGAGAAGTCGGGAAGAGGACGACGACGCTGATGGGAAACGATCTGCTTTGGTGGTGACGGTGGCGGATGGTGGTTTCAGTAGCTTTCAGTTAATCAAAGAAATTGAGGTCGACTTTTTCCCGAAGTTGGTCCCCTTGTTTGATGGTCTTGTGAATTTTAAATGCCAGCACACGCGTTCCATTGTTTTCTTTTCGGGCCGTGGGAACCTTCAACCTTCCAGCCAAATGAGTGTGTGAGCCGCCGCCGCGAGAGAAAAATGGAACCCGGAAAATGGATGGCTCGGCTACTAAGAATTCTACGTGGCAGTAAAGGAAGGCGAAAGTGCGGCTATTTGCCATCGGCGAATGAACCGGGTGTACGGGCGGTGTAGAACTTTACAAGAAATCAACGAAAGCACCAAACTCCAAGTGGAAAGAAGTGGAAAACGTAGCATCGCAACTGCGCCGTAGAATGGAAGAGTTGCTGGCTTGATGTGGCCGTTAAAAAGCTGATCCTTTTCCAGCCTTTCCAGGGTAATGCTGATGCTGAGAGAGAAAAAAAAGATGTTATCCACAAAACAACTCCTCCACAAACAACGAAAAACGAAGTGCCTCAAAGAGTTGTGTACAGAAATTTGATTGCGAATTCGCAGCCGGGCAGGGCGTCGTGTAGGACGAGCCTGCATGAGCTCAATTTGTAGCTGTAACGCTGTAAGTTAACAACTCGAAACAGGGTTACGGTCAGACAGTGTTGACCCTGTTGGAGAATTGATTTTTTCGGTTCACTGTGAACCGGCAAAGCGTCTGTTTGCTGGTGGAGAAGAAAATTGGAATGGAATGCTTCCCAATCTGTACACTTGCTTCACACATTGCTCTTTGCTTGCTTGCGAGCAGCAGCGATGTACATGATTTATCCATTAAAGTGTAATAAAATATTAAATTAAACCGGCCCACCAGTCCACCCGAGAGAGTGAAGCCAAGACAAGTAGTTGGAGATGTTGTGGCGTTTGGTGTTTTTATTTTCGATTTGACCATGTGCGTTATGTGGGATTTTTTACTCATTTAAGCATATTTATTTCGTCGTTTCGATAGCATCGTTTATCCATTAAATGTTATTTAAATTTTATCAATCATATTACAAAGTAAAAGCAGAATTGTACTTACAGGAAAATGTGCAGTATGTCCGAAGGAAAAAATGGAAATTTGGTGAGTATTTTCTTGACACTCAAGAAACTGATAAAAATTTTCAAATCAATTTGTCAACCAGTGACTAAGTTACCACCTAAAGAATAAAATCTTATTTCTGCGAATACGTGTGTGTTCAAAGTTCAAATACATATTTCTCAGAAGAAACATTTAACCATTTCACAGAAGTTCTCGAAAACTTGTAAGTTGATTGACTTGAATATTCTATTAGGTGTTGTAAACGTCATTTTCTAGAGGTTGACGAATCAAATTTAGAATTGATTGGTAATTGGTAGAGAGGCAAATGATGAAGCAATTTCCATAAAAAATTGCTTCACATGTTTGTCATTTTTCCATCAAGAAACAGTTTAAATTGTCAAGTTGGTCAAGTCAAGCAGACGCTAGGCTTTTCGTATTTTTATATTCTCAAAAGTCGCTGGTGAAAACTTTGTATTTGATGCATCGTTAATAATGTAGAATTCTATTGATCGTGTTTGTTTTCAGATGAAACCATTTCCTATTCGATAGACAAGAGAGTTTGCCTTTTAAATGATCATCTACACTTGTCATACAAGGTTTACAATTCGATAGGCAAGTAGTGTAGATGATAACATAATTAATCGAGTTTGTGCTTTATAATTTTAATCAATTAAAAATAGTTTCATTCAAGACTACATTCAACTCGTTCTATGGAAAATAAATAATGACTAAAAACAAAAATTTAATTGTGCTAAGAAAATTTTATGTTTCTAATTCCTCTTCTAGAAATCCTGGTATCCTGAGCCGTTCGATATTTCGTATTTTTCCCAGTTTTCCATCTATTTCTTCAAATTGCTCTTTTTGAAAAGGCAAATTAAGCCAATTACTGCCAAATTAAAACGATGTAAATTGTCCATGTCATAGAATTCCCGTAGCAAAAACTGCCCATCATCCATCTTGGCAACAATTTCTTTAATTGTACACCTAAATTAAACCGTATTCCTTTCATTTTGCTTCAAACCATACTCACACACACACACATACGAACGTACAAACACATGCGTACAGAAAAGGACGTATTTGTGTTCGATCGAGCGTAAGAAAACTAATCATCTAAACCAAAACAAGATGAAAACCCATCCCAGCACGGGCGAAAACTCGACGGTGTCGAGTCCAACTCAAACGGGGGTGCTGGAAGGTACATCGCCCGCACCGAAGGGGGGGTGAAAACTTACCATCAAGTTTTCCCTTTCTTTTGCACCAAGCGAGCCCTTTTCCTTTCAGTACATCAGCCGTAGGGTACGCCGGAGGGTAAATTGTGCCCAACATTTATAACCGGTAAAGATCGAAAAGTGAATGAGAAGTTTTCTGCCGCTACGTCGCTTCGATTCGTTGACACCGTTCCTCCGGCATCCGATGGGTTCGAAGTGAAATTGAGCAGAGAAAAACGCAAGCCCCCAGCCAGCCTTGGCAGACAGCTAGACGACCGTGGCATCTGGCAACAACAGCAACAACAACAAAAAAAAGGAACTCCACCTCACACCACTTAACCCCACAAAGAGTTTCGTCGGCCGGCGCTGTTCGTTGTTCCCCAAAGATATGAGCAATTATTAACTTTTGTTTTTGCTTCCACCCCATCAGCGTACGGGGTGGCCAGCAGGCAAGCGAGGACGGAAGAGGGTTGCTGTGTTGGGAAAACCCATCACCAGGGTTGAGTAGCACCAGTGTTACTCGGGGACTGGTCGGGCGGTGTGAGCATGAGATGAGTTTTGGGAAAAAGAGATTCCCTACGCGTATCCCGACCCGTGTTGCCAACACATTCGTACGCCACAATGCCACACGGTGGTTGACCGAGGACGAGAGCGATGACGATGATGATGATAATGATAGCGATGGCAAAGGCGATGCGGATGCTGTCCTGTTCCCCGTCCAACTCCGATGCGCACCGTTTTGCTTCCGTGGATCCCTGGAAGGAAGCAACCCCAATGGAAGTACTTTTGGGGATTTTTGAAAGCGTCCAAACTTCTTCACACTCGCACACTGGATTGGGTTCTCGTTGGGCTGACGATTTCGTTCGACTTTCTGCTAAAAACCCCGCGCACAGGGCACGTCGTGTGCCCGCTCCCTCCTTTCCCTGTCCTCGACGTCTTGTCGAGCTGGTTGGCCAACCATTTCCGATGCCAAGAACAACACCATGGTTTTGTTTTGCGTGAACGAATTTCGCCTTTCCGATGAGACACGTTTGCCCCAGGAAGCTCATCTTGGATAATAGAAAAGTTTTCAAATGTTCTCTAAACGCAGCAGCGGGACATGGTGCGCTGTGCGCGGTGAAGTACTGGGCGTACAAGGAACTCCCTCAGGGAGTTCCGACCCCTGAATCGCTGCTTGGTGCCAAACAAATGGCAGTGTGTGTGTGTGCTTGTGTGGGAAGTTTGGTTGTGGCTTTTTGTTATTGTAAGCACTAAATGATAATTGCTGATGTGTTTTCGCTGCCAGTCGGAAGTTATCTGCTGTTGGGGAAAGGCCGTTCTCCCCAAAGCACGACCCCACGTCACGATGGGAACTGATGGGTTTTGGGACATCCCGGAAGTAAAGGATGCTGGAAAACACTGGTTGTGGGTGTCATGATTTTTGCTACGTGCCACCTTCTCCACTCACCCACCCACCTCACTCGCTCATAATTTTGAGTGGATTGGGTGGGTGGGTGGTGGACAGAAGAAGAAGAACAGAAAAAATACAACACCCACCCACGACCTAGGTGATGTGGTGTAAAATTGTGACCACAGCGAGCGTCCGTGTAATAGTGGCTAACGAAGCACAGCATCGTAAAACCAATTATGTCACAATGATGGCATGGCAAACCCCTTTTTTGTTGTGTGTTTGTGTGTTTTTGTTACGGTGCTTTAATGCAAACTCGGGAGCACTCATTTTCGATGTAGTTAAAAACGAAAAGTTCTCATTTCTCGACCGGCGAGCGCAAACGCAAATGACCATTAAGAGTCCATCGTTGGAGCATAAACAATGCTGGCAAATTAACAGCCAAATCTGCCTTTGCTTGCTGCCAAGCACCACCGCCTGGGCGAGGCAGGATTATATTCTTCTGATAATTCGCTCCGTTGATTGGCTGTCGGCAATTGTTTGTGCGGGTGGTTTCGTACGCTCTTCGCTCTTCGGTACTTGATCGTTCTATTTGGAGCTCGAATAGCTTGTACACGGAGTCCTGCAAATTAGGACGAGGAAAAAAAAGGTAAACATAATCCAGTAACAAAGCGCCTCCAGCGAGCGCCCAGATGCTACCGTAAGGTATCTAATTAATGATTTAATGAGTGCAACCGTTTTTGGAAATTGTAACCCAGAAAATAATATCGTTTTGTTCTGCTAATGTAGCAAAGCGGCGTTTCCAAATCTAAAGGACGAATGTGATACAAAAGGTAAAACTTGAGCTGTAGCATTTTGTTACGTTCGAAACGTCAAAGGTCAATAAAAGTGCACAAATTTATACAATTCTGAGAATAGAGAAGCGAATAGAGTTTCTGTCTGTTTGTTCTGGTGTTTTCTGTTTGTGTCATATTAATTCACAGTAATTGAGAGTAAATTTTACCGTAGAACATTTCCCATACAGGGGCGGCCCGGTGGTGTATTTGACAACGGCGCTAGGTCCCTAACACGACCGGACCGGATTCAAATCCCATTCGGACCGTCCCCCCGTAGCATGGTCTGACTAGCCTGCTACGTGGTAAAATTAGTCTAATACGGCCTGTTCCGTTCTAACATATATATATAAAAAACAAAACATTTCGCATAGTAAATACGGATAAAGCGTGTCGATAAAGCTAATTACAGTGCAAAACGATAAAAACCCGTTTTTGAAATTATTTTTCAATAATTATAACTTGGATCAGTACATTACGAATGGTCTTCACGAAGATGACTTCGACGAAGAGTTTGTGCTATTAGAATTTTGTTATTTTTCTCTATATTTGAAATCAACCTTGTGATTATATTCTCAAAAACTCAAATAGCCTTATGACTATTAAAAAACTCAACCCACTTCTTACCCGATCACAGGATTAGGGTTATTATGTTTTTCCTGTGAAACTACAATGGACACTTCCCTCTCTGCCTTTAAACGAGAAAAGTGTTGAGTGATCCTATAAAGAATGGATATTATTACATTGTGAGTGTGTTTTTTTTATTTAATAAATTTGGAAAGTTTTAGAAAGAATGTATCAGAATACTGATGTTATCCTTTCCCTTAATCGTAAATCAAAACCACGTCCAATAGACAATTAATTCAGCAAAGAAAGCTAAAAACACATATTCAACAATGTGGAGAGAAAATGTATTTCGTACCCATTAACTGCAATGTAACAACAACATCTGTATGAATGTATACATAAATGGAAATAAACTGAACTAACTAGCTAACTAACTGATGTTATCCACCCTTAACGTGCCTTACATTCTTAAGACGGTTCTAAATATTGTTGTTAGAGATAGTTTACTAGAAAATATTAAGCAATTACCCCGAAAAGAAAAGCAGTTGTAACACCGAGCAGAACACTTCTGGGAAACAGCACTGAACGCTGTGAGTTCAAAACGTGCAGAATAATTAGATAAACAAACTGTAGTTAAAGTGCAGTTAGTTGAATTTTTAAATTTAATATCACAAACTAATAGACAATCAGACAAGACGTCTATATGGATGTTGTTTTGAAAATGACGAACACAGCGTATAATGAGCCGAGTGCATAAAGTCATTTATTCAAATTTCTGCGTAAAATTTTAGCTTTACAAATGTGTCATCGCGGTGCCGCTCTTTGACATTTCTGCATCCATATTGTGCCTTGGCGACCAAAGTCAATCAAGTCTGCAACGATCGGTTAACGACATCTTTACGCTGAAATTACTACAAAGGACGTGTTTGAAGAATGGAATATTATTCCAGACAAAGGGATTCTACTATGCAGCATTTAGAATGGAATGTCTTTCATTTATGTTACAGCGTAAATCGTACGCGGTTCAAGTATACAAAGCAATCTTGCAACTTGCTCAAATATACCAATAATTCCATGCTTTATTGTCGAACAATAGCAGAAATTCAATGTTTTTTTGGCGTATAATGCTTTTTTTTGGTGTGTCGCGGTCACTCAATGAACTGTGATGACTTCACTGATCAGGACATTCACTGAAGTGACATATAAGGCGCTAAATATTTATTAACTAAGATTCATGATGGATTCGTACTTCGAAACCCAAGAACAAGAGGTGGAACATTATCATCATCTTGTGTAAGTCCTAACTCTGTGAGTTCAATTAATCTACTTTATGCACTATTTTACCAAGAATTTGGATCAGACAATCAGCTTCAGTGCCTTACTATGGTTTATGTCTATTTTGAATATTCTGTTGGAATATTCATATGCATTTAGCAAGGATAGTGAAGAAGAGTTGAAAATGGCTTTATTTTACGTGCAAACCCATCAATTAGCACATTAGAAATAATCTAAAACAGACAATTAAAACATCCAACGTCCAAACTGTTGCACTGCCAATTTTATACTCCGTGTCGAATGACCAACGTCATTCAACATCGTTCGATCAAAGTGCTAACCGCCACGGTCAATGGATTTTGATTGCAAATTCACAGATCAAATTGCTGATTGCACTGTACGCAATTTAGTGTGCGTGTATTATTTGCAACAAACCGGACCGCGGTCGATAGTGGTAGTGTTTCCGAGAATCTTTGCGAAATACAAAATGCAGCCGGCGAGATGAATCTGGTGATGATCATGGTACGGTCACGGTGACCGTGATTGTGACTGGTTCATACCAAAAAAAAAGGGAGCATTTTCGTAGTTTTTCCTACGTTCGTCCATTGGGGTTGAACAATTTGGGAGCAGGATGGTACTGGTGCCGGTGCCATGTTACAAACAGCTAGTGCGTACGTATGTGTTAACGCCGGTAGCCTCGTACGGTGGTTCTGGTCACATTCTTTTGCACCTATAGCGTTCTACTGACGGGGTCACAACACTTCAGCACTAGAATCACCCATGGATTGCCTCGCCGAGAATCCATTATTACTTGAACTCCCAACCATGTTCCAGTTCCCGTTTCCCATGTGCCAAAGGCACATACAGCACAAAGTCACGTTTGCATCTGGTCAAACAAACTCTGCCCATCCAGTCCAAAAGGGAAAAGTCTACCGTGCTCATATCGACGTCGATCGCTTTCGAACTATGCATCCCCAAAAATACGCACCTACCATGGAGTCAAAGCACTGCTGGTTGCAATCTCCTGCAATCTGTCACCACGCTAACCAACGCACATGGATATCGGTGCGTCCAATGTTCCAATGTGCGCAGGGCACCGGCAGCACCGGATTTTTATCGACACCATCATCATGAAGGCTCGATTGTCCGAAAGCACCGACCATTGAACAAAACCGCCGTAGAGTTTTGCCTCTCTCGATCACAAAGCAATCCACCTGTGTCGGATTAAATGTGCACCAAAGTCGTTTCCCATCTCGCAGCAGCAACCACCCGTTCGGACTCGTCAATTCCGGGTGCATATCCATTTATCTTCCCCTTGCCATATACAGACGCACAGTCCCTCGGAAACGGTGGAACAATTGCCCAACGAATGCAGCACAATGGGGTTGGATGTGGGGGGGTAAAAACCACATCCCATCCCCGGGCACGAGGATTTCGATCGGTCCGATACAACCCCACAAAACACGCACGTTGCTGGTCTACGCATGGGCTTACGTATCCGTAGGCTTGTTCTAAAACCACGAAAATATGCGGCTTAGTTTCACTTCTTCCGATAGGATTTGGATCGGCACGGTATCGGGCCGGTTGGTGTAATTTTTGTTTCTCTCTTCCCTCTAACCATGGTTGCATCGTACAGGTGCTCTGCACCGAAATCGCTTTTACTATTCAAGGAATCTGTGCGCTTCTTGTGACCGGTGTGGCCGGTTACCACGCCAAAGTGCTGTTTGTGTTTCGCTTCAATCTCTGTGGCGCGGTTTTCGTATGCCGTACCCTGGTGATCCCCGTTGCTACCCGTAAGTTGTGGCCACCATTCGGTACAAGATACGAAAGCGTTTTATCACTCAACGACTGCCGGTGGTTTTACATTGCTATTGATATGCAAATGCGGCGCAAAATTGTTGCCAGCATCATAGCAACGAGCACCGCTTCTTACCTTCTGTGTCTGCAAATGGTCTGCAAATGTGCTGATAAGCAGCGACAGGCATCGCTTTTGTTTATTTGCCAGCTGCATCCATCAAACTGCCGATATTGCGCACACGGCCGCTTCATCATGGGTGTGTGTGTGTGTGTGTTTGTGTTGAAAAATAACGTGAAACGAAACAAGTTTTTGAAATGTTTCAAGCGTTGCATTTGCGAGCGGTTGAGATACGCCTTGAAACAATTTCCTATCAACACTACGATTATACGCTGCTTTACATTAAAGTTCAACTTGTTTTTATTTACAAAACACGTGTAAAATTGGATCATGACTTTTCCAGCTATTTTTGTGTGAAATTTAGCATTGGATTGATTTCATCCCATTTGCTGTGCAATCTTCATTGCTTACAATTTGTAACGGACCGAAAGCGCATTTTCAATTTTGACTAGCTACCCTTAACCTTTCGCCTGCTTGCATCGTACTGCTCAAATGCAACAGCTTCGCTTTTGGGGGGAAGAGCACTGAAAGTTCAAGCACNACATTAAAGTTCAACTTGTTTTTATTTACAAAACACGTGTAAAATTGGATCATGACTTTTCCAGCTGTTTTTGTGTGAAATTTAGCATTGGATTGATTTCATCCCATTTGCTGTGCAATCTTCATTGCTTACAATTTGTAACGGACCGAAAGCGCATTTTCAATTTTGACTAGCTACCCTTAACCTTTCGCCTGCTTGCATCGTACTGCTCAAATGCAACAGCTTCGCTTTTGGGGGGAAGAGCACTGAAAGTTCAAGCACACCAAACTTTTCCAACCCGAAACCCCATTGGCGTACTCTCGCCCGTTGGTGAAATTGCTAAGAAGCTGTGGGAAGCGATCGTTTGTCGTGTGTACTTTCTGGCACGGTGCATGGTAAGCTGATTGATCACTTTCATGCTGAAAGTTCGAGGTTAATGTTTTGGGAGGGGGGGGGGGGGGGGGGGGGGGGGGGGGGGGGGGGGGGGGGGTGAGGTGGTTCTTATCTGTGGGAAACTTGGTGCCTTCGGCTTCATCGAACCGTCGACCGTCACGCTGCGCGATGCATTTGCAACACACATCTTAACGTCAATAAGTTTGGTGCTGCAGTAAAAGATACCTCCAAACCGTTACGGCTCGTGTAAGATTGTACAGTGTGTGATACAAATGTATAGCTAGTAGCTTGTTGGAAATTTTGGATTGTATTTTTGTTCATTTGACAAATTAAAACGTTTTTTTCCAAAGTAGCTACAAATTTGCGCTTAATCTTGATGAGTTTCAAACAAATTAAAAATATATTTAATTATGTTTTTTTGTGGTATAATTTACTAGTTTTTTAACACACGCAGGTGTTTTATACTCACATTTATATTGTTTCCGTACATGTTTTTTAATTAGGATAAAATTAATATTTTTTTAAACTTAACTATCATGTTCATGGAATGTAAGCCACTTTAAATTCTACACAAAATGCGACTGTAAAATGTATTTTCCCCCTACTCGCTTACGGCTGCTACTTCTGATCCATATTTCACGGACTGTATTGCACGTAACACGGTAAGTTAAAGGCTTACTTACGTCATGAACCATTATAAAAGGTTATCCGTTTTTTTCATTTCTTTTTATTTTTTTGGAGCTGCATATTTTCATTTCAAACTCTTTCTTCCATTCGTTTGGGCCTTTATCTGCTTGCAAATAGTGCTTTTTCTCCATACAGTCTGCTACCCAGCGGCACCGCACCGGCAACTCCATTTTGGTTCCGTTATCGAATTTAACTCCGGCGACGGATTTCGGTCGTGAAATCGCACCGAAACTAGGTCAGCCGACCCCTGGCTTCATCAAACATGCGCCACTCGTACACAGTGCAAAACCGTTGCACTGTGCGGTTGAAGAAATTAAGTTTAGCTTCTTCTTATTCTTCGTTGTTGTTGCTTTTTTTTTCTTCTTGTTTCCTCCCATCATCAAGCTTTGTTGCCCCGGCTCGTCACGTTTTGCGTTCTCGTTTAGCAGTTTTGTGTACTGGGCAATGGGAGGAGCACTCTGAAGCTGCACTACAACTCGAATGCCAACTTGCAGTGGAGATTATGTGTGTGTGTGTGGGAGACACGTAACGTCACCACGTGTACGAGGTGGGAAAGAAGATGAACCGACGAGCCAATTGATTGAGGTCAGCTGAGAAAGACGCAACGGAACGGATTATTGATCGAACGCTAACGAGGTTGAGATGTGCTAACGGCAGAGAAAATGACGATGGGTGAATGAGCAAAATGGTACGCCGTTGCAACGAAATTGCAATTAATGCTTACGTCACCGATTCGATACGAGCTTTAAATGCTAAATAATTTAAAATTATTTTTAAAATTGTAAAACATTGGCAAAACAAATTAATGCAAACATAAAACAAGATATAAAAATTATTCCTCATTGTTATAACGTACACGAAAATACTCTTTTGGCCACAGCATAAACTGCATGCTATTGGAAGTAGAGTGATTAAATACAAAAATTTACGACCGTGTCAATACGAAAGAATCAAAGAAAACCAGGGCTCACGTTCATGGATCGAAATTATTGTCAAACAAATTTATGAACATTGCAAAAGAAGCAGCGAATCGGTGAAAAACAAAAAACCTCAACACAGAAGAAACACCCAAAATTGCAACAGCTAGGTATAAGGCCGCACACCCAACCACCCAAAGTGGTCGAAGAAACTTTGTCTCGCCACATTATGATGCCAGCTTACGAATTCGGGTTTCTTTTTGTTTTTGGTTTGTTTGTTACTAAACTTGAAACATCAAAAGTCGATTCGTGCGCCCGGTTTGGCAGCGTTTGTTTGAAGCCTAGCCAGCAAGTATGCATGGTCAGGGCCGAACTGCCGGTGTAGCGGTGGCCGGCAGACAGAAGCAACAGAAATCAAAAAATAGCATAAAAGTGGAAACATCGATCGCATCGAGTAAGAAACTGAGCCACCGTGCTGCTGCTGTTAGTGCTGCTATAGAGCTGTCGGTCGGTCGATTTTCGCTTCCATTTGTTCGTCCGCTTTATGATTCATTAAAATTCGATGAAAAACTGTTCTATTTGATTGGGTCGTAAACATGGTTGGAAAAGTTATTCCAAGTCCGCCAAGGGTCACTGCTTGGGGTGCGTGGAAAAATTTGTTTTGTTTCTCATTTTCTTCACCCCCCTCCCCCTCCGGGGGGTGGTCCCGGGGTATGTACGTAATGGGAGCAAATGCCGGTGTCGGTGTCCTGAAGCGAAGTTCAAGTGCGATTATTGTACGCCACTTAAGTGTTATTGCATTTCGCTGTTTAAGTTGATCGTTTACAATCACTTTACTTTTAATAAGCAGAAATCTGGATCTGTGTTTTATGTTTTGGTGTTGAGTTTCCAGTTGACCATTGGATTTTCTCACCTTGGATAAAGAAATACGCAAATTAGTAAGACACAATTTCAATCTTTTCCACCGAAACAAAACTCATTTTTCGCCCAACAGCTAAAGCGTCGCCAGATGACAAATGTCGAAACGATTTAACAAGCAAATTTATAGAATCCTTTGTCGCTCCCCCAGTGCAGCCATTCTTTGTTACACAGTTCAGAAAGCACAAAATCAGCTTCCAGCAACCGTTTTGCTACCTTTCTGCTTCCCGAATGGGACCAAGCGGGACTATCCGATCGAAACATAAATTGGTAGCACTATACCGATAACCAATCACGTTCGGTAATTTCTCGATTTATCACGTAACCACTTTTATGACATTTTTCTCACCCTCACCCGACACGAACTTCAACCCCCCAAGCCAACCGCCAGTTCTATGCTAACCGTGTGCCTTACCGTCGGGCTCGGGAGTTCATTAATTTCGGCTACGAACGCACTTTTGCGCTCACCACGGACCACGGTGCTGACCTCGTTAGTTCACTCATCTGCAAAACGGTGCTTCATTATCATGGGACAGGTTCACCGTCATCCATCCGCGCACAGGGTGCTGGCATACCAAGCAGGGGGGAAGCCAACGGAGCGGACACAGCAACAAGCCAAGGTGGCGCCTTTTCCGAAAGCGCAATAAAATCTCAACCGCTATCTCGGCATCACCGGGAATCGTACACACACACACACACCTTGGGCAGCTCCTTGGGCTTTTTTCTTGGCCTTTTTTCCCGTTGTGCTAGCTGCCGCGCATTGGCTGGCCGGACAAAACCGGGGGAGGTGTTAAAATTTATTGCCATTTTTCCACCCATCTTTTCCATCTGCCATTGACCGCCATTAGTTGGTTTGTTGCCGGTACGGTTGGCACGGCAAAGTTCAACCTTCCGGGGAGGGGGGGTGGGGGAAGGGTGAGGAGAAGGGTGTTTTTTCTTTCATTTTTGTTGCCAGTCCATCGATACTGAGACCATTATTTCATGCTACCTTAAATCCACCAAACCGACTCAACCACCATGGCGGTGGTGGTGGCTGAGCGCAAAAACCGAACTCGGATAAAACCTCCGGATCGGATCGGACTGTAGCGATGATATAGCCATCATGGCTCAGCTTATCGTTATCGGAACGTTGCTTCTCTCGTTTCTTTCCTTCCTTCTATTCCGTTGCTACCCCGAGATTCCAACCGTCTTCGACGCCGATTGGGTGGGTAACGAGCGCTATGTTAGTGAGTCGTCAAGACGATTAGTGACCGACTCGTCTCACACCGCACACCGCACAACGATGGTCAATATTAGCTTTTTCCACTGTACCTACACACAGGGACATATCGTTCCACATGCATCGTTACACACTGGCGCAGGGTGTAAATTGATGGAACCGGCACTGGCACGGTTAATAGACCCGTTCGTCCACCGACTGACTGATTTGTGTGAGTCATCCGAATAAACTTTGTGGCCGTGGGTGGTTTTTGGAAGGCGGGGATGGCGCCACACACGGCAATGTTTGCGCAACTATTATAGCCGGTGTTTGCCAGAGGGCCATTCGGCTGGATGCACCGTAGATGTACCGGCCTGGTGTTTGCTTTTCACAAACTAGTGAACTTTGCCGACCGCGACTGACATTCGGTGCGCCGTGCACAATGAAGCAATGATCGGCCTGGGATGCACACGAATGGTGCAATGGGTGCATTAAATTTTGTGAACGGGGTGAACAATGTCTTTGAAATATTTTGCACTATGAAATGTTAGGTTGAAGTGAATTGGCAATATCGATTTGTTGTAATTTTATTGCAAATCACATTTAAGCATTTAAACAAATGATAAAGTCTTTTAATAGAACCTTTAGCTTTGGGTTTATCAACTAACGACAGAATTCTTCTCAATGATATGTCTTCTTGGCGTAACGACCTACTATGTTATGTGGGTTATTTATTACTAAACTTGGTTTTACAACGTATAGTGAGTCTAGGGAACTTGGGTAGGGTCTAGGATAAGATTTCTCACCGGTTCTATCGTGTGAAATCCTTGTCAATACCCCATACACTCTTGCGATCTGGTGCACAAAGTAGCTTACATAAATAAATCAATGTTTTACAACTATTGCACTGTACTTCACACTATGCGAACTAGATATTTAATCTATTATAGCAATGTCATTAACGTTTATGCTGTTTTTTTCAAATTTATTACTGTATCTTTGGAAAAAATTAAACAATAATTTTAAGACAACCATAATTATTGAGGTTATTTATATTTATAGTTAATTGTCAGATCTTCAGTTCCATAAATTGTTTGAAAGTTTTATTAATGCTGTTATTTTTTTAAATAAATTGCTAAAAGAAACTCCATATTCATTTAAGGTCCCAAATAATTCTGGTAATTCAAGCAATCATCTCATAATTTACAGAAACATAAGATATATTTATTATTCAGTTTGCTTTAGAAACAGTAAACACACAAGTTTACGGAATTACAAAATAACATTTCGTTTTGTTGGAAAATTTCTCCTCAACCTGAGATGGAATTTTACAAAGTTTTATTTCGCAAAAGGCACGTTTGAGCAAATGTCATCTTGCGATTTCACCATTTAGGCTGCAGGCTCTGCCACATTATCTGCCATTTCCAAGACCTACAATTTCAAAGAATTGCTAGAAAAATACTCGTTTTTTGTTTGTTGTTCGTTCAAACTTTGCTGACTGTACATCTTCCCGTAAGCCATCGCTCACAAGTGTATCGGCAATTCATTCCATTCGCTCGCCTATACCAAACATAACGACTTTTGTCCCTCACAACCCACTACGATACGGCTGCCCAAACCCGTACATTAAGGTGTATCGATCGCAATACAGCAATACAATAAATACTACAATCGTGAAAGTTCAATCCATTTTGCAAACCAAAAAAAAAAGAAAACCAAGCGGTAACGCACCAAGCAATAAAAATCATAACAACAAGAAACAAATACGAAACGACCGGAAGAAGCTGCTAAAGCTATCGGTCGTCGGTAAAGTTTTTGGCAGCGTGCCTTCCGGTGACAATAATTTAGCCTATTATTGTACCACTAAAAGCCATCCTGAGTCACATCGAGGTACCGCAGTGCAATCGCTCTCGATCGCTCGGCCAGAGGCGAAACGTTCGTTCGCTGGTGCGACACGGCACCAAACACGCTTTCCGATGATTGCGGACATATCCGCATTTGGTGCTAGATGAGCGATAATAATTTTTCTATAAAAGCTCACATCCTTCCAGGTGCGAGCATTCACGTAACGTCTAAAGGAAGAGGCTAATTAACTTCTAACAAGCTTTGGTTTTTTTTCTACGAGAACGTTGCGTTATCATGATGCTTCCTTCTTTACGCGCTGGAAGTTGTACGGCAAAGAGATTCCGATTATGACCTCGGGGTTTGTTAAGGGGTTTGCATCAAACACCCGTGAAGGGTGAAACTGTTTTGCCACGTGTAATGTGTCTGTGTGCAGTAAATTCTCTCTCTTACACTCACACACACACTCACACACTTGTTCAAGTTTGGTACACCCCCGTCGGAAAAACAGGCAGTCCGCGAGGAAGCGCGCATGCCAGGGACAACCTCGTGGAGAAATGGGAAAATTGAATCAAATTAATTAATTTTGAAATTTATGTGCTCATGTAGCACTGCCAAACGGGACAAGGAAAAATACACCAACATATACACACAAACACATACGCACACACAAACACATAACTTCCGAGTGGCATTCTGCTTTCCTCCTTCTCCGGCACATCACATCCGCCCTGGTGTGGATTATGCTCACACGGTCTGGCTGATTCATACACGGTGTCTCACTAAACGGAAATGGGTTTGCATCAGCTGAGCCTTCCGTCCTCTCGGCGTTGGGTGTTGTCGGTGTGCCCCATCCCGGTTTCCCATACAAAGGAAGTTGACACCCGAAGTGTCTTCAAAAAGGATCCTCGACTCGTCTTATTGCATGCACACGAACCAAAACCGTTCAGCTGTGTTGCTAAGAGCCGTCGCTTATTCTCTCTCTCTCTCTCTTTCTCTCTCTCTCTCTCTCTCTCTCTCTCTCTCTCTTTCTCTCTCTCACCCATGCCTTTCTTTCGTGCCATTTAGTGGGTATGTGGCTGAGCTTCATCCCGGGGTACACTTGCTCTGGATTAACTTTTATCGCACATACGACACAACCTCCACCCCCACCCCTTCCTTCTCCCTATTCGTGCCTGTTCTTCCTTTTCCTCATTCCCGCTCGTTGAATCAATTACGATAAATTACGTTACACTCATTTTCGTTCCGTTCCTTGGTAGCTCTTTTTCCTTTTTTCATTTTCTCTTTCTGTTTTTTTCTGTTTTGTTTTCGTTTTGTTTGTGTGCGCTTAAACCACCCGCTCGTTCGCTCGCTCCCTCATTTACACACCCTCACCAATTCAATTCACCGCTTCGTTATAAGTCGCAGTCGAAATGGGAGACGCTTACGAATAACAGCTTAAAAAATGTGCACACAATTTCTCTCCCCGCACGAGAGATTCACGCACATCGTGGAAGGGAGCAGACCCGAGGTGTTACCGAAAAGGGAGGGTATCCCGCGTGACATCATTTTTATGGAGGTGAACCCAAAACAGCATGAAATAAATTACGCTTTAATGTCGTACCGATGTACGACATACATTATTGTGGCAGCATGCGGCATCACACTCATTACCGCGATGCTATTGTTTATGTACTTAGCTGATTCCCGTGTGCTGTTAAATCTGTTTTGTTTTTCTTTCTTTTCTGAACTATTCTTTTGCACAGTTTCGTTTTTGTTAAGCATGACATGTTTTAACCGGTCCATTCCTTTTAATACCATTAAAACGCATACATTGCGACCACAAACGACCAGGCGTCTCCATTTGTTGGAGAAAATTAATATTTTTCACCGTGACGCACCGGAGTAAAAAAAAAATCTTGTTTTTACTCTTAAAAGAAGATAATTGTAATAATTCCCTTTTTTAAAAAGCATTCTGTTCACCTTCAACTGCACGAAGTAATCAAAAGAACAATTACGAAAGTGTACCCCGGTACCAAGTCGCGTATGACAAAAAAAAGCAAAATGGCTTTCTTTGTTTCCCTCTGTTTTTTTTGCGTTTGAAACAATAACTTTTGCGCTTCTTTGAAAACTCATCCCCAAACCTTGCCTCCACGGGGAAAAAATGCACCTCCATTAGCGGATCGAATGGGACCAATGTTCCGTCCATCGGTCAGCACAAGTTTCCTCTTTTTTTCCCTTTGCCCATATGAAACATTCATTGCACCAGACATGCTGTCTGTCAGTTGCTCAATTTTTAATCAGCTTACGTACTTCCAGTGCGCCAGCGGAATAGTTTTCGTGTCGCCAGAGTTATTCTGGGCGAGGTACTAGCCGACAGCAGAGCTATAGACGGGAGTAGAGCCGTAGCCAGCCGAACAGGTGAGTTGGTTCCGCACGGCATTGGAAATCGATTCTTGGATCCCATCGCTGCTTGCAAGACATATTCGTTGCACGTCAATCAAAAAAACCCCCCAGTTGATCGTCAGTCTGGAGCCTTTGGGTGATAATAGGGAAAAATAATGCTTCCAAAGAATTTGACGCTCAGAACGGGGGTGGAAAAAACAGTGATTATGGTTTTGAACCCTCCTAAACAAATGATTAGATGTTTCAAAAATAAATCAATGTTTAATTTAAAATTGCACAAATACTTTGCACCAAAAAGAACTCTTATTGTAGAGGCTTTCGAACGGATTTGGTGTGTTGGGTAATTTTTGGATCATTTGAACCTGACCATTAAAGTTCGTAGCGTAGTTGCGTGCCATCCAAATAACAGGGTCTTTTGATTCGTACAATATTCCACCAGCCTTGACATTCGATATTCGACGTTGATTGGCAACATAAACCATACGCCGGGCGGCGAGCAGCACCAAGGTGTAAAGCATGCTAGCATGCGCGTCTGGGTTGGGGTCGGCAGGTTGCAGTTTAATTATTTATAATAGCATCACCAACACCCGGGCGATGTGTAGCAGAGCACATCTAAAATGAATTCGCTGCAGCACTTGCTGGCTCTCACGAAACAAAAGTCCCGGCACACCCCGGCACTGCGGGCTGTTGCTAGCGAGCAAGATAATAGCGAGCTGCATGGAATGGCTGGCCAAAACGGGCCCGTAAAGAAGCTCGTAATGGTAAGATAAACAACACTCGGAAGAGATATAAATTTCCGTCATCCTTTCCGAGGCCAGGCAGCAAAGAAAAGCACTCTCTGACCGGAGGTTAGCGCTTAAACAGTTTTTCGTGTCACATGGAGTTGGCAATTTTCTCCAGAGAACACCAAAAATGTGTTCGTTACTTGTGTGCGAGTGTTGTTTTGGCTTAACGAAAACTGCGTTATTCGTTGGACAAGCTTCATTAACGGCGTGGAAGATCTGTCTGTGTTCGTTCTGTGTGTATTCTGAAAAGAAAAAATCCACTTTATACTAAAAACTGTTCCATCCAGTCGCGTTTAGTTGACTGCCCAGCTACTAGGCAATCCTAGTGAAGTGAAGCACGGAACCAATCCCACCTTTTTCCGTTCGACAAAACAGACAGCCAAACCCCAACCCCCAAACCGGGTAGCGAAATTTAAGTTTGCGAGCGCTCTCTTATCACGACATCACGAGCATCGAAATCGAAAAAGGGTCTGGCAGCGCATTGGCCATGGTAAATATTACAGCCTACAGAGCAGAGCCCCTTTTCAATCCCGGCTGGCTGGAGGGCTTTGGTATTTCATTGAACAACGCCGGTGTACGATAGAAAAGATCTCTTGCCAGAATCAAATCTCGGAACGATGGTTGCCTCAAGCTGGCGCAATGATCTGTGTAAGCCCGGCCACGGTAAGCCCTTGTTGCTTGGGCAAATTCTACCATTTTCCCTCTCTTGTCTGTTGCCATGGCTCACCTAGCCCTAGCCGTCCGTACTCGACACGCAGCTGAATGCACCTGAAAGTAGGGAAAAATCAGTCCCGCCCGACCCGGAGTCGAGGGTTTTCCCGTACAAGACATCGGGAATCAATCCAACCCGGACCGATCACTCAGAAGTGGTAAGCTTACGAGTGTTTTCTTGCGTAATCTTTTCGCTTTGATCTGTTTCTACCCTTCTGCACCGAACACTGCGCCGGTACGTTGAGCTTGTTTGCGTATTGCGTACAGCAAAAAAGGTTTCGTTCCTTCTTATCGGGGATCTGCGTCCCACAAGAGATTTGCTCCGAATGCTGCTCCGAAGTGGGAGTTGTGTTTCAAGTGTTTCCTTGGTGGAAACTTTTCAGTAGCATACCTGACCCAAACTCCCTTCCAAATCTCAGCTCTCGAGAGCTCTGCTCTGACCAGTATTCTGACACTTTGGAGCGATTATCTCTAAACATTGGGATTATTCGCCTTGCCAAGTGAGCAGAGTTCCCGAGGAGCTGGTGTTTGTGGGAGAACTGAATGGTTTGCGGTAGTACATAGCAAGTCGGAACAATAAATCCTAAAGGGCAACCGCTTTGTAGCGATGTTTTGCGATAAGTTCCTGGAAAATTAATCGTTTCAAATTTATCATCAGTTGATGATAGCTGTAGCTCTAAGCTGGGAAAAGCATTTGACGCCAATTGGCCTTACCATGGCATCGATTATTTAATTCCCTTTATCTGCTTCAACAACGTTTCCAACGCTGAAGGATATTTAAAAACACACACACTCATACACACACACACACACGTGCACAATCTTTTGCCAACTCATTCATACCTAATGCCACCGTTGTAGTCGACACATTAAATACATTAATTGAGTTATGAGTAAATTAACGGAACCCATTCTGGCCAAGTCATTACCAGGCCGGTCCGACTTTACGCGGTACGGTGGTGGTGGTTGTATTGGGAAACTTTGTGCTAAACCCACATACCACACACAAAACCCCCACGGCAAAGGATGTGATTCATTACCATGCTGTGAAGGTGTGCCGTTCCTCGCCGGGTTTGCCGCCCTTCCTAACAAGGGTTGCCAATGTAAGATGGTTGAAGGTAATCAGCAGCATTCGCTCATGTTAAATTTACCGTGAAATGTTGCAAAACCCCGTTGGCCCTTCGATCGGTTGATTCTGCACCGGTGTAAGGTTTCGTTTCGGCCATCTGATGCTTGCACCGTTTAAAGGAATTTGAATTTGTTGACCTTTCGAAAATATTCGGCTCATCATGGCATCATGGGTGTTTGTAGCATTCATTAGCCGGCTAGCTTTAAAGCAAGCGTGGAATGAGCCAGTTGAGAGAAATTTGTACTTTTGTTTTATTGAAAAAAGGATGACCCTTAAATGATGACTTTTTTCCTTCAGTAAGCTTATTCAGATGTTAAAATAAATATAATTAATTAAAATAAACCAGTAAATACGACAAAGAAACAAACATTAAACAATTACTTTATCCAGCCCAAGTAAGGCTGACAATACGGAAAATAAGACGTCATAATGAAATGTAAATAAATAAAAAAAAACAGTTACTTAATGGTAGAAACGAACAGAATGATAGCTCAGTCAATAAAATAATTTGCATTTCAACTCGCTGTCAGTAGCAATAAAACCATCAGCTTCTCTTTTTCTCAAGCTTTTGATTACATTTTCAGTTTAATTGAGGAGTCGGAAATGTTTCCGAAAAGCTTTTAATGCATTTCAAAAAGTACTCTTAAACCAAAGTCATTTCATGATGTTTTGCAATGGCTTTGGGTTGAGTAATGACTAATCTCTAGATGTGGAAGCATCGTGGGCTTAATAACTACAAGACAACAGCAGTAACAACAGGTAGCAACACGCGTAACCGGTAAAATAAGGCTTAATGAGGTGATTTTGGTGATGTGCGAAGCAAATTGTTGCGAGGACCTATAAGCCAGCTAAAGAACTTTTCAATCACGACCTGGCGCGATGGAATGTAAATGGAATGACTTTTGAACAACAATGTGTTTCATGCTTATTTATACTGATGTGTTTATACTGATGTCCGTAAAACAACATACTACTTAACACCCCAATGGTCTGTTGAGCATTGAACAAAACGTTATTACTGTGTTATTACGCTT
Source organism: Anopheles rivulorum (assembly GCA_018908115.1). NCBI lineage: Eukaryota > Metazoa > Arthropoda > Insecta > Diptera > Culicidae > Anopheles > Anopheles rivulorum. Next base: position 15,031,252 of record CM032177.1, read on the forward strand.
TGGATCGGTCAGTGTAAACGCATATGTCAAACTCGTCGATCGCATGACGTAAACGGGTTGAGAACCAACGGGCTAACAGTTTCATGTAAATAAACAATCAGTTGCGAACAATCCAGACGACCACGAGGTTTAGACTTTCCTTTACAAATAGTGTTTTTTTGAGAAAACCCGTGTTCTACCCTACAGTAAACGTGAACAATCCTTGGGTGGTTATGAATATTGTACCATTTCATTCATTCTTTTGTTGCATCCATTTCAAGAGATGATGAACAAATTTCACAAAAACTCCTGTATGATCCGATTAGTGCAGTTGTTTTGTACTGCACACTCGCACTCATAATATTAATGGAGCACGGTGCAAAAGAGGAACGGCCATGGTGTAGTTTTCGCACTGCACATCGTGCCGGAAATGCAATTGCATCGAAAAATTGGTGGAAAAGGTCCAAGAAATAAGAAAAACGAATGCATGTTGCACGAATGACCCATCTGCAGCCGATGGTAGTAATGAGTTCCGGGGTTTTCCAGTTGGCCGTTTGACCTGTGATTCCACACAAAAGCCTCCCCCTTTTGGCGAACAATAATAAATTCCATTTTAAAGTTTATCTCTCGTTTTGTGCTCGCCGTCTCTCGCCTTGCTGGATGGTATTTCTTCTGATTCAAAAAAAAAAACTAGCTTCCATCCCATTCCCGGATCGGAACTTTCCCACTTTACAGCCGATGCTTCTGCGTTCGGGGTACGGGTCATAAGTCACCGGTACGGAAGGAAAACAACAAGCAACTTTGCCCCAAACAGGATCTTTTTTTCATTTCTTTGCTTTTTCTGTCCGCAATGGCTTCCATAAACCGACTTCCGGCAAAGTCCGTGGAACGTACCGGCAATCGTTCTACATTTGCCGTGTGACACGAAATTCCCTTAAGGGCCTTTACGGTCTACTTCAGACGGTCAGTTCGCACCAGCACCAACGACGGCATTGGTGGTTTTAAAATAAAAAAGGAAAAACGCAAAAGCGAAAGCTCAAGTGGGGAATAGATTGTTGCCATTATTATCCTCCCATTCAATTTCTTCCAGCAGCAGACAAACCGAACCGAAGCCCGGCGCTCGATGCTTCTAGCGCTTTCAGAGTACGATTTTGCAAAAGCGAAATGGAAAAAGGAGTAAAATCTTGCTTGCCTCTATCCGGCGTGCTAGCCGTGCGGAGAAAACTTTAAGAAAATGCACTGAAGGTTTAGCGAAAGAGAGGAAAACACACGGAACTAGTGCAGAAATTCAACATTCAGAACACAGAGACCTCCCCCGAGAGTAGACGTGAATGGTGTAAGAATATTCTTCTCGTCCTAGAAGCAGTGTGTTTTCTGCTTCGTTTTGGGGCACAAATCATGCACCATGGTTGGGTGGTGTTTGCCGATGTCCGTTTGTGCAAACAATGCGCGTGCAAAGGCGCTAAGATGGCGAGTGAAATAGTAGCTAAAGGGGAAACGAAAACATCCTTATCCGCTTTTGTGGCCATCACATTAATGTCACAAAAGGAAGCTCAACCGTTGGACACGGTCTTGATCGGACGGGTGCGTTCTGTGCTCGATCGATTCCAACAAGGACACACCGGTTGGAACACGTGCAGTAAGCACTTAGCTGAGCAAAAAAAAACCTACACACACAACCAAACAATTCCTTTGGACGATTGTCGAAACAGCTGCACGAAAATGAAACGCATGCACTTTAGGGGTTTTGATTGCAAATGCGAAGGAACAACGGCAACAAAAAACAAGTTTAACCAATACCCTAGCAGCAATTTTGTTCATTTTCGATGAATTTTTGGGTCTCACCCGAACTGTAATCGCTTAGAAGTCTTACGCAATTGAGACCCACAGAGGTTCATTCAGCATATACAGGGTGTTTCCTTTCATACAGGGTGATGATGAAATAAATATTTTTTTAATAAATTTAAAAATTTTAAATAATTTTTATTTAAAAACCAAAAATAACATTTTAAAATTTTACATTTACAATTGGTTAGTTGCTTAAATTAAATAAATAGTTTGTTAATAATAAACTAACGTTTAAACTACAGATATGTATCTATAAATTAATTAAATTATGTCCGATTATCATAAAATTATTCCTGCCTAACAAAAAACTGTTAAAAATCAATCTTAGACTAATATTAATGTCCGCTGCCAATGCTTACATAATGCTTACGTTAAAATTAATTTTCTACTTCTATAATTAAATACAAAATTGATGTAATGCCTTTTATCACAATTAAACTGTGTTGTACACAACCGCGCTTATTTACTAATGTTTACCTATTTATTTTATTTGTACATAAAATTCCTAATTAATTCCACAACGCTTAACTACAAGAACGCAAATGCATTTCCACCGTCATCTCGTTCGTCTGGTGCACGTTAAGTTGACTTCCGAACTGCCGTGTTCGCTGCAATTGAAAATGATATTAAGGAAAAGTGTTGTTAGAAAAAAATAATGATAAATACATGAGTGTTACCTTATTAGAGACGTGCGACTTTTCAAATGTACGTGTAAGTTAGTATTTTCCGGGTGACTAACTTCAAACAAAATTATTCTTCGGTTTAGGCTGCATTATGTTTTGTTCAAAGTACGGTTGAATGCATAGACAAATTCTTGCAGCCAGTTTTACTTCAGCAACACAGCTCCTGAAATGAAATGATGGATGCGGATGTGAAGTTTGCAATTATCTTTCCATGATTATATCGTTTGTCAACAGTATACATACCTATACATTAAACTTAAACAATATAATCATGCGTATACACGAACCATGGTTAGACCACGGTGGGATAGGAATCGAAGAGCCGCAAATAATACTATAAACATCAACATGCACAGTTCGCATCTTCACTGCTCACGCTAGGATCATTCTTCTGATCAGTATGAAGCCATTAAATATAAAACCGAAACAGCAGCATTAGACTGTACTGGTAGTTGTTACTGTTGTTGGTGATGCTCGCAGTATCTAAAATAGAAAACAAACACTCGCAGTTAGTGAAAGTTCGTAATTAATACAACTAAAGTGTGTTTCAACCATACCACCTTACTCAGAACTGCATGCTGGTCAAAATAAATCGAAAGCGAGCCGGGAACATACGTTGCAGTGTTTGGTCTTCAATGAATGTAAATGCCTTTTGAGGACGCGACAATTTGG
>CM032177.1:15042801-15124673 GCA_018908115.1 Anopheles rivulorum
AAAAATCTGGACGAAAATTTAAAATTTTTGATACATAATTAAGCACCATCTTCGGGGAATAGTTTTTAAGCAGCAAACTCCACACTCCATGACCCAGTTTGCTGTCCGAACGGATTAATAAATGATGGCTGTTTGGTGCACTCAACTTCTTAACGAACACGCAGCCCTACTTATCGCAGCCCATTGATTATGGCCGAATGGCAGACGCCTCGACGCAATCGAAAGTTGGTGTCCCTTCCATTAGCACTTAATTATTGCATAATTTTACCCCACAAGTCCCCGTAATTAAATTGTCTCATGTGGTGAAGGTCGTTTACACGCAGGCAACACCTTTCGCACCCATCAAATCCCGAACTTCGCTGCGTGGCGACCAAAGCCGCCCAAACACACTGGCAGCAGGTGCGTAGATGTCGACACGCATTTATGTCTAACGATCCGGTTTCCCTCGTGCGGTCTGGTATGAAAGAATTAGTTACCGGGGAAGGAAGTGAAAGAGAGAGAGTAAGAGAGTGAAAGAGAGAGAGAGAGTGAGAGAGAGAGAGAGGAAGAGCGAGAGAGTGAGTGAGAGAGTGAAAGAAAAAAGGCGAGTGTCAGACAATGCATTCGATAGAAGACGAAAGAAATTACCTTCGACACGCAATCGAAACCGTGTCCCGGAGTCCTTCAGTACGCCCTTCGGAACAAGCGAATGACGAGGATTTCTCCACGGGACATCCACACACACGCCGGTTGGTGCGTTGGTGTTACACTCTCTCGGACTGATTGTTAAAGAGGATTTTGGGGCTGGATGGGTGTTCAGCATCAAACCGACTTCAACCCACCCCGAAAAAATCATAAATGCTCCCTAACCGACCAGTTCGAACTGACTGTGGGCTGTGGGCGCCATCACCGAAACCTTCAAACTTCCGTCAGCTGTGGGTTGCTGGTACACCTGCACACCGCCCAACTGCTGGTTAACATTCGTTCAAGGATAGGGCTTCCACACTGGCATACATGCATCCATACACACACACTGAAGCAGACTGCCAGCGCCAGGTCCATTATTACATGTTTCTATTTCATGTTTAACAAAGCGCTGAAAATTATTGTTTCGTCAAGTGGCCTCAAGCATTGGGCCGGTATGCTCGAAAACGGAACATCCTACCGGGTACCGTAGGAAACCCGGAAAGGATGATGGTAATTACGAGCACATTAGCGTCGCACCGATGGCAATTGGATTCGTGTTGCATTCCGTGTCGGTCCCCTTCGCAGCACGACATGCATGTTCTGTGTGTGCTTTTTTTTGTTTTTGTTTGAGTCGCTTGACAAGATATTAATGGGACTAGATTACAACTTGATTTACCGGTACATGTTTGTTTGTTTTCGTTTACTTCTATGTTTTATAATTGGACACTTTTTTGACCACTTTTTGTAGCAATGTTAAAGGAGTTATTCTTTGGCTGGGTGTAAATCTATCCGTTTCTCTTTAGTAGGAATAAGTGACAATGATGACCACTCCATTAAAGCAATAGTTTTCACCATTGTTCAAGAATTTTGTTCAACTTTTTGTCAGTTTGACAAATATTCTTCGCAGTGAAAGATTTTGTAACCGGCGTTGAAACAATTCTTTGGTTGCATCTTGCTCTAGGATTTTGTTAAAATCATTTTTGTTATTAATTTTACATATGTGTTTTAAGTCTTTGGAGAACACAAATATTTTTTCGCTTTAATTAGTTTTTCTCCTTAATTTTTGCGTTATTTTCATGAATTTTATCTCGTTTTGTTTTGAGAGCGTATAACTTAAATGTCTTTTGCGAAACAATAAAAGATAACTCCTACATCTTTTATTTCCTTCGTTCAATCTTTTATTTCCGAGTGTTTTTTTTTTTTGTTCTCGAGTTTTCATCAGATTTCTTGGAGAAATGTGTTGATTACAAATGCATAAAGTGACCATGGTGTATATTTTCATTCAAATGACATATAAATACTACACCTCGCAACTCCCAACTCTCAAAGGCCTTCCAATTCAGCCAATTTCACTAGCTTTTTGTCTGACTGTAAGGCGTGACAGGACAACTTGCAGTTCGAAATCGTCATCACCTAAATATAAAACTACACAATCAATCTTCCAGCACACTTTACACACCACTCAGCACGAAAATACGAAAACATCCTACCGGTTGGCAAACCTACCAGGCCCTACCAGGCAGGAAATAATCGTACCGAAAGCGTTCTAAGCAGCATGACAGCACACAAAACTTGCAATCTGCACCGTTACGCCATCGGTTCGGGCAAAACTTTTCATCTAATCAGTTCCATCCGGTACAACAAAGGCACAAAGGCAAGCGGTATACACGGCAAATGTGTAATGGAAGGGTAGGACAATCTGAACAAATAATGGAAAAAAGAAGCGAAAAAAAAGCGGAGTCAAAACGCCAATATCCCGGCGATTCTGCCCCGAGGGGCATCCGGTTGATATTTTTCCTTGCGGCCATGCCCTGTCCCAACGTGGCCACCCATGTGCCTTTTTTCCGCTATCTGCATCACGCGGAGACAAATGGCGAACAGGAAAACATAAATCGTGGCACTACCACTCACCATCCACCAGGCACCATTTTTGCGTTTCCGCTACGTGCCAACGTGAACCGGAAACGGTGCGACCTTTCGCAATCGTCATGCCCCCGGTAGGACGGGGATGAGACGGCTTAGTTTTTGTGGGTGAGGTGGTGGGGAGGAAAGAAGTAAGAGGCAATGAGGCTATCACCGATACCGGTTCCATGTCGAAGGGTGGTGCTTTCGGAATGTTGTGAATATGCGTTTCTCTTTGTGTTTGTGTGTTTACCACACCATCGTACCCGCGCGTGTCTGTGTGGCGTATGTCGATTTGTTCGCCGTCTGAATATATCCACTTTTCGCCGTGACGTATGTTTGTCTTCGACATTTTTGCGTCTCGGCAGCACCACCTGAATGCTTCACATCGGAAGGAACTTTTTGCATATCTTCCCTTGGACGACTTACCTCCCATTATCTACTTCGCTTCCCCTTTCACCGTCAGCATCGAATCGAATGATCAAGAATATTTTGGCCAAAGGTTGTTGCAGGGTTTGCAGGATCAAATGGCAGCGAAAGGTACAATATCTGGATTGTTTTTTTCAACTTGTACTAGAATGTGTAACTGGTGTAATCGATTGGAAACGATCTTACTGCCTGAAACTGTTTCAGCGTTATTTAATCAAATTATCAACAATTCATATTAACAATCATATTATCAACTATCTCAACTCCTTACCCCAGAGCAACAATTGGTGCTGTCCAGACAGGCAAGTAGTTACTACCTTCACATTCTGGCTATCAACGTCATGCTGGTAACTCTCCCAACAACATATCCTTGCCTGAGAACGGTGATCCAGCATTTGACAGCACAAAAACCCTTTAGTCCAGTTATGATTGTCAGAATTCCAGATGGAAAGGTAGTCGTGGAGCCTTTTTCCTTAAACTGGCGATGGATGTGAAAAAACTTTCCCCTCAAATCCCATCGGACTAGAGGTCCAAACTTCATCTGCTGGTCCATAGGAAGGTACTCCACGGACTGCTTAAGCCAAGAATGGGCAAAGTATCGTCGGCCTGCGCAATATGCTCCCAGCTAGAGACCCTGGAGCACAAGTCTGCAAAGTCCTCGAAGATATCTTATGCTAGGAGCTTTAACTTCCATTTTTTAAACTTTCCTTTCGTCCTCTTACCTCTCTTAAGAAACATTAGCTCAAGTAAGAGAACTCTTATTCAAGTAAGAGAACTTTCTTATTAACAACAATGCTTTGGTTGATTTAAAAATCTTTTATTCTGAATTCCATTTTTAAACCAGGATAGAAGCTGTTTTTAACAAAAGCTTTTATAGAAATGTCTCACACAAGTAAGCATTAAAACAGAACCTCAGCTTTCAGCTTGCCAAAAATGCAGAAAACTTGTAAAATATTTCAATCAAATTCCTTTGCATTCTAGTTCAGCTTGTACAAAGTCCAAATGAACTTCCAACTTTGCCAAATGAACTCACAAAACCCTGCAAATTCTTGTGGTTTATTTTTTCTACCGACACTCCACAAAAAGGCAACCGCAGAAGAAAAAAAAATGGAAAATGCTCCCCGGTACACACGTAAATGTAAACGATGGGTGAATCGGTAACCGGTTCACCGAAAAAGACTGCTAGGCAGAAGCGAACCCTTTGCCTCGTGTTTTATTTGCCACGATAAAACTGGTCGCACATTTCTTATCCTGCCTTAAGAGCCCGCCAGGCAGTGGGCTCCAGCTGGGTGGTATCGAGCGAACCACACAGTCACACACACACACATACACATGGTACAGGGTATCGAGTAGGCTTATACCAATCGACGTGTTTATCCGGTTTTTCCAGGTACGATTGCTGCTTTTCCCAGTGCTTCCAGCTCAAGAGCTCAAGAGCTCCTGCGGGAGCGGATGTTAAGTGATATTCCGGTATTGATTTTTCTCCCACTTTTCTTTGGCGAGCTTTCTTCGGCGGAAATGGGGTTGCGGTTGAGTGAGTTGCAGAGGTGGGATGGGTCGAAAGTGGTGGATACACCAAGCCCGATCCCGATGGCTTATGGTTAATGGCGGCATGCATTAAGATACGCTTGTGGAGTCACATTTGTCGCCCGGGACCATTCCTGCCAGCTGGACAGGGCAGAATACACCAGTTGTAGAATGTACTGAAGTGCTGTAAGTGAAGTCTCTTATCTTGTTTCGTTCCATTGTAGACAAAACCCGAGTGGCTGTGCCATCCTCTCGACGGCTGGCGTTTAGTGACGCTAAGAAATGTTTGCACATTATAAATATTGTAACATGGTAATGGATGTCATTCCAAAACAAAAACAACAACAAAAAACCCTTTAAGCAAGAACAAAATTGTAAACTAAATACCTGTCAGCAGAAAATGTTCCCTTACAGCTAAGTATCTAAAATTCATAAATCACTTCCTACTTTCGGTGGAACCAATCTCGCTTCGTTTGGCATGTTTTGTGTACCATTTTCTTCCGTTCTATAATGTTCCCGGATCAAGTTTGCTGCACCCACTATTCACCTATTTCATCTAGTCGCTCACCATCACCCGGGAAAACCGGTCACCCATTCAACGGGTAGAGTTTCGAGCCCGAATAATTCATAGAGCATGTCGAGCGGAACGGGAATCCACCTGCTGGGACGCCCGCAAAATCCCACGTCCGATCGACCTGCCACGACTGGAAGGGCCAAACCAAAATGCGGGGAAAAATCATTCACGGACCGGCGGAAATGGAGAAAGCAAAAAATAGGAACAAACCAACCCCATCAACAGAGACCGGGTTAGGGTGAAAACTCGCACAGTGCATTCTTTCTTCACATCGATGGGTTAAGGCAAAAGCAGTGTACTAAGTCAAGCGCCAGCTCGTCCCCGTCGGCGTCTTGGTCGTCTTGGTTGGCGTTCCAATTTGCTGGAGGGAACCGAACCAATCGCAAATGTTCGACCCACCGTTGGCCTAGTTTTTGGTANCGGAAATGGAGAAAGCAAAAAATAGGAACAAACCAACCCCATCAACAGAGACCGGGTTAGGGTGAAAACTCGCACAGTGCATTCTTTCTTCACATCGATGGGTTAAGGCAAAAGCAGTGTACTAAGTCAAGCGCCAGCTCGTCCCCGTCGGCGTCTTGGTCGTCTTGGTTGGCGTTCCAATTTGCTGGAGGGAACCGAACCAATCGCAAATGTTCGACCCACCGTTGGCCTAGTTTTTGGTACAGGGAACAGCCCTGTTTTGGCTGGCTCGTGAGTTTCGCTTACCTTGAGCTTATTAGCTAATTTAGGCCACCGGTTGAGAAGGAATTGTCCCGCAGCGGAAGATGCGATGTTTGGGCGAGCGGGACAGAACGTTGGATGGTGCGTGGGTCGGTGGTTTCGATTGATTAAAGTAAATTCGAGTTTCGTTATGAATGCATTTACCTTCGCATGGCGCAGTAAACCTTCACACTGCTTCGTTAATGGCAATCGTCTTAATCTTGGAGAAAATTTCGTGCATGTTCTTCGCATAATAAATAGATTTGTTAGCTCACGATACGACACGATTACTTTCTTTTCGCTACACGAAAATGGTGTGTTCTGTGATTGTGATTTGAATATGGTTTAGTAAATTACAAACCGAAAACTTTTTAGCGTGGCTGCTTTTAACGCACTAGTTAGCAAACTTCTCTGCTTTGAAAATTTTTTATATGAGGATTTGATTTGTATAGGATATAAATTTGATTTTTGGTTTTTAGTTTCAGTGTTTCAGTGTGTTATAGGACAAGATTCCCAAACATTTGCCTTCGCATGGATAAAATTTATGATATTGCTTTAAAAACGATTAAAAAAAGGGCTTTGAAATAATTTTTATAAGCATTGGTAATCATTAACAAAATGTTAACGTATGCATTCATAAGAAATTCTTTTAGCTTTAAGTCAAATATCCGAAAAAATATAAAGCACTGCGATTTTTTCCAACTTTGAGAATGTAAAGCGATCGAAGAAATCTTCGGAAGCAAGAATAAACAAGTACATTGAAGTTTATAAATGAAACACAATAGAAGATAAAATAAATTTTCTCTCAATAAATATTTGACATCGTTCCATTACAAGACATTTGAACAAATAAGCGAAAATTAGTATTATCACAGGATTTACGGCCTTTTCCAGCACCGTACATTGTATATTAACTGTTCATTAACCTGTTAAAAGTTTTTAAAATACTGCATTAAAAAAAGTCCTAATAAATATAACTTGTGAGACAACAACAAGCTAGAACCTTAAAAACAATTTTCAGCTTTATGTAATACTAATGTTGCAAATTACTGCAGACGCGTCATTGTTTTAGATCTGTCATTATGACACGGATTGACAGATCACGAGTATTATAGCAGAGAAGAACAAAAATACCCAAAGTCGACAAAACGGGCGGAGGGAGACATGTATAAATAACGGAGAAAGGCGCACTTTCCTTCTCTTTTACTGATTTGGCGCAAGCAAAATTACGCAAATTCAAGCTTCCGACAAATATGCCACTTTTTATTCACAACACCTGATGTAATACAAGTTGTAATCATCAGGAGATAGAAATAAGCAAACTTCCATACAACAGGTTTGATCTCCTCCGGTAAGTGGTTATTGATGTATGTGTTACCAAAAATTCCAAACATTTTATTGACACGAAACGAAAGATATTTCAGAATTAATATGTAATACCCTTTCCCCTGATAAGCGATTCCTAACATTCGACGTTAATTGAAGCCGTTCATTGTCACATTCATTCTGGCACATAACCAACAACATGCCATCTAAAGACTCTGTGTAGGGTTTCTTTTTATTCATGTTGCTATGTAAAAATGCTTAAATAATTGTGCAAGTACAATCCAATCCGTCTCTCCCTTCGCGTTAAACCGTATCCACGTTGCAGCAAAATTCTTCTCCCCACGGGGAACGTAATGGAAATATAAAGAGAGATTTAATACACTTTTCAAACAGCCTGTTGATGGACGACGATGCACATCATGAAGTCGGTACAAACCAAGCATTGCTGAACGACGATCATCATCATCATCATCATGTCCACCTCCTCACCACCCAGTGGGCGTGACATGAGTGCCGGGGCGAAGCACAAAACCCGTTCAAACCCAACCGAGTACACGCTTTTGTACGTCGTCCGGTCGTCCGCAACCGACCTCCACAGGCTCACAGGCTCAAATATTTCACAACCCCATGACCCAGGCCGTGGTGAACAAAATGCGAAATAGAATCACTCGGTCAGCTCGGATCAACCACTTGCATGGTATGGAGTTATGGTGCGACCGTTGGTGCGAGCGAGCGGAAGAATTATGTGTATTCAATTAAGTCTCGACCGCGGGTCATTTCGGTCAACGCTCAAAGGAATGTCACACGGACGACGACGGCGACGACGACGACGACGATGATGGTGACGGCGTGAAGGGCTTGAAACGCTAGGGCGTGTGCTCATGTTTTGGGGATGATTGAAACTGACGAATTGGACCCACCGTTCCATCGCTGGCACAATGGAAATGCCTTCAAACGATCGGCACGCCAGTTCGGTCACACACAAAAGGGCAAGAATCACGAACCGGGTTGCGGTAGGTGAAAGGTAACCGAGATGTTCATTTGTCGAGCATGAAGCTGTATAATTGCTTGGTCAGTAGGAAAATGTGCCATTGTGTATTACTGTGCTCTCGAGCCCTAGCTGCGGACCAGGGAATCATTATGAAGTTGTTCATTTAGCCAGATTTTGAAACCCCGTTTGCGAACCCAGACCCACCACGATCGGCGTGCTGATGATGGTGCTCGGAAACGGGTTGAATCTCGCTGGGAATATACTCGAATCAGTGTCAGACATTTGTGTCAATTTTTTAACCTTGTTAGATTAGGTTTCGTTTGCGATGGGCGATGGGCGTGCAGACAGTTTGGGGGCGGGATTTGCTTTGTCACAGTTTGGCGAATTACGAGCAAAATCGTACCGTTGACGAGTGTGTGTGTTTGTTGTTTTACGTAATTAGTACATGTTCGTGAAATTGTATCAAATTCCACAACAAAATGGAGTAATTAAATGCTTTAATATAGAGCAATTTGTTTTTGGTTGCAATCTTGGGCAATTGATTTTATGTTGTTTTATTTTATATTGATCATGTAACGTTAAATTAAATTTGTATCGTGCCAATATCAGAAATTTAACCTATTATGGGCTTTGCTAGAATAATATGGTATGATTATTACGTTTTTAAATCTGTGCATCCAAATGGTTTAACAGTAATAAATGAAATACTCAGTCTTACTCAGAAATTAAACTCCTCGACTAGCCTTAACTATCGGAAGGCTAAGGGATTAAGGGAAAAAGACAGAGATTAAAAGGAAAAAGAGTCAAAGATTGACTTGAAAGAGAATTGAATGCGCACCAATGGCATCTTGAAGCAGACCACTATTAAAGATGACTTCGACTTGATTGCAGTGGACTAAATATTGTATCGACTTTGGGCCAGGTATTCCCCGAACTTCAAGGAAAACATCGAAATGCGATCAAGACCTGAAAAAGAACGGAACACAATTCTCATGAAGTTCCTCTGGATCGCTGGATCGAGTTTCGCAATCAATACATGAGCTGAAGTGTTCCACGTAATACAAACAAATTTAAAAGATTTGAACAACTGATTTTGAACAACAAAAAGCGCTTTAAGTCATGAATGTCGGTTGTAAGTCTGCGGATGAAGCCATGAATTTTAAACGCTTTATAAACAAGAGTTACTAAGTGGTAAGAGAAAGATAGCTTGTCATGAACAATGCCTTGCTTGACGGAGTTGAGCTGTTTAGCTAATTATATTTCTGTCTAATTTTTATGTGGTAATCATTGATTTGAATTAATTTTTAGCTAATTCTACCATAGTTCATATGCCTGACATTATGCGTTAAGTTTATAATACTAGCTTGCAGTGTTGTCAATAGAAACATTCACAAAACATAACAATTCCTAAACATTATAATTGCAGCATGTATTTAATGGCATAATGCGTGAATGGGAAATTTTTAGTTAAAATTAAAGAATTACAGATGAATATTATCAAATAAATCAGGAAAGATTCACAACACAATGTGAAATACCTATACTAAAAGGGAAACCAAATATGTTACACAAGTTTAACATGCGAACTATACAGTACAAACACTTTTACAGTGCATAATTAATAGGAATTCGGTACTAAACTGAATTTAAAATTATTTCCTTATCATGCCTTATCTGCTTAACATACGTTTCACACTGTTCTACTAGCTTTTTCGACACTATTTGTATACAAGAAAAAGAATATCAAAGCCCTTTTTTAAAGCTTTCACCAATCTTCTTTTCCTTAGAAATGCTTGCAAAACATTCAACTTTAGGCAAAAGTTTTGCCAGATTATTCACCCATCTGTGGACACAAATATATTCGTTCCGGGCAAGCGATCGAACAGTTAGTTGTCCCTTCACCGACAGGGGCAAGTTTAAACTTTATCCTGCTCTTTAGTTGATTAAACATTTTTCTTCCAGCCTGCTCTGTGCCAGACTATGGCTGAGTTGCAATCTCGTTGAAATTGAGGAAAGAAATAAAAAAAAAAACACACACACACACACACACACACACACACAGTAAAAAGCCTCTCAAGCGCAATCACCCGTCGTAGTGCTTTAATTGATTCTTTAATCTGCAAAGTTGATAATTGAAAACGAAATCCCTGCCAACGGGTTCGGATGACGTGCACGATCGTCACAGCAACTTCAAACTGTTTCCATGATGTTGCCGTTGTGTTGTTGCTGTTTTTTTTTTGTGCTCGTGCTTTTTGTTTAGCCCTTATTCAAATGAACCGACCCGTTCACGCCGATGAACCACTTTTAAGCGAAAACGATCAACTTTTTTATTGTCACACTACCGTCACACACACAAACTACCACCGTTAAAGATACTCTGCGGGTAAAGACTGCTGGGGTGGTGAGGAAGGTTTTTTTTTGTTCTTTCTTTCGCAATTTTTCCCTTTAATTCCAAACATTCTGTGCAGTCCAAACTTTGCCTTGGAGAATTAGGTTCCGATCGGGCTGTACGCTTCACAGCATCGCCCGAATGCGTCGACGCGAATCTTTCCGCGAGTGGAGACAAACATTCTTAAGCAAAGCAAAGCAAAGCAAAAAAATCATCTCCACTATAATTCCGCGGTCGATTGTAGCGCCCTTTCCACCCAGCAACCGGAAGCGAAATGCGAAAACGGACCTTTTGCGATGCGATCGGATGGTCAATATACATAATTAGTCCATTTCCTGCCACCGAGGCAAAAGAGGGCACCAAAAAAAAACAATGAAAACTCAAACCCACCCCACACAGCTCCTTCCCAATCCCTTCATCCCCTGCGCCATGTTGGGAAAAAGGGGTCTCCCAATATAATGGGAGCTAATTTTCTCATTTTTCTCGTTTTTATCACCCCCCGTTCGATGGACAAGAGGAAGTGAAACCCGTGAAGGGAGGGATGGGGTAGGGGGGTGATATGGCTTTCAAGGGGGGAGAGGGAAGGGGGTCGCGTGAAGAATCCACCAGACGCACCGAAATCAAAGTGCGTTCAAAGTGTTTCCAGCAATTTCGGACCAATATTTTCCGGTTGCTACTCCCGCGAGGCAAAACTCACCCACAAACGCACCCTCGCCCCCGGTACAGGGTGTCTGCGCGTATTTTTTTCCATCCCATTGATGCCTCAATCTGCCATTAAAATTATCATAAATTCTTGCCGGATTTTCGAAATGCTTTTACCGACCTTGCTGTACCATTTGCCACTCTCCGCTCGGTGTGTCATGCTGGGTCGCTTCACCTGGCAGCGGCACCGAGCGACATGCCATCTGCGAATGCCGGTGACTGAGTGGGATGGGCCATTGTGGTAGGTGGAATGCGAAAACAGTATCCACATCCCAGGACGCACATTCCCTCCCGTCACATTGTTCGAATCGGGCGGATAAGTACTGCCACGACAACTTGCACAACCGAGTCCAGCCACCGAGCGTGTACCTAGGACGCCTTTTGCTAATGTCATACCACAGAAAATACCGATGATGATCGTGATGATGATGATGATGATGATGATGACGATGTTCATGACAATTCAGTTGATGATTTTGATGACACGCTTCGCCCTGCCCCCGTGGGGAGTTACTGATTGCCCTAATGACATTAGCCGGCGGAGAGGACGCTTTTCCTTTTGTTTCGATACTTCCTTGCGCCGAAAAGTTCGATTTCCAGACCCTCCCCCCCACCCCTACCAGGATTCCATTCAAATCCGAGTCCGGACGCAGTCTTTTTGTTTCCCAGTTTGCCGTTGCCCACTTATGTCTTGTGTGGTCCATTTCCCGGAATAGAGCTTTTCCTTGGGGACGGGAAGCTATTCTGCAACTCTGGTGCCTGGTGCGTGCCGAACTATTGAAGTTTGGTTCGAGCACTTGGCCACAAACACTGATAAGTTCGTTCCCTGGAAAGCGATCGTTTGCGATGCGATTGAATCGTCCCGGTGGGTGGGTGGCTGGGTTTTGGATGAATTTTTCTTTGTCCACCAAAAAGGGAGCCGATTTGCTCGTTTTCTTTTTTTGTTTCGGTTTATTTTTCCGGTTCCGGCAGATGCTTAGCGCCACTTGCTTCCACCACCCACGCGTGGAAAACAAGCAAAAAAAAAGAACGGGAAGTGGAATTGTCGTAAATATTTGACATCTTTCGCCCTTCCCCCTCCCTCCCCACCCACGGCATGTTTGGGTTGGCACGGTCGAAGAGTTTAGTGTTTTCTTTACTGTTTCGCTTGTGTTTTTTCTTTCGTCCATTGCTTCTTCGTGCCTTTTCCTTTCTTCTGCTGAAAATGGAAAAGTGAAAGTTTTCATCTTGTTTTTCTCTTCTTCTTCTTCTCCTGCCACTTTGTTCGTTTGATCAGCCGTAAGTAAAATCAATTGTAGCTCGTTTTGTGTGGGCAGAAAAGTCGTGGAGGACATTCGTGCGGTTAAATTCGATTGGAGCGCATTATTTCCGGTTTCAGTCTTATTTCGTTCGCTTTCCTTTTTTTTTTTGTTTGCAATACATCCGCAAGATACAGGTTCGGTAGATATCTGTTTGAAGTCTATAAACGATGGAACTTGTCTTTTTTTTTACGAGCGCACTTTAAGCTGCTTTTGTGTGGCAGAAAGCATATGACAGCTGGGTTAATGGACTTTCGATAAAATTAAGATATGAGCTCGCAAAAAGAAAAACACTCAACCGTGTTCGTAAGTATTGCCGTAAGTAATATTTTTACGATTTTTCACCTTTTGAAACCACAACTTTACAGTGTGTTTTCTACACGAGCAAAGCACACTCATTCCTGGCACTAAATGAAAACAATTTAGTATTCCGCCTGCAGCGCACGAAATACCAATCGATCTAGCACAAATGTTTGCCGTTTGCTTGTTTTGTGCAACCGTATGAAGCAATTTCACACTTCAGTTCAATAGCATCTGTGCGTGTTTGCGATCGTATCAAATGTGCAGCAGACCGATAAATGTGCTTGACATGGAAAAATAAATCATTCGCTCTGAATAAAAATGGGTTTATGCCAGTCGTGGAAAGGTTATTAGGCAGCATGATCTAAGTGCATTTGTTTAACCTTTGGTGTGCTTTATAGTTTCAGGCAGAAATGTATTGTTACTCAGACAGAGGCTTTTTTTTTAGTTTTGGATGAGAAGCATAAAGTGCTGTGACGGACACAAAAGAAACAAACTTTATTACATTTGGCTCATCTTATCGCCAACATATTCTGCAACATATTACAAATAATTCACTTTTCGTTACATCAAAACCTTCAATGGTTTTAAACGACTGGATGGTCATTCCTTATATCGGCATAATGGGCCGGCCTAACTGACCTGCTTGGCTAGACGGAACGACCAAAACTACACCTTTCTCCGGCTTTTTACACCTTTTTTTTCTTGCCACTAGCAAAAACACACATAAAAGGTAAACCGTGTACAACGGTTCGGTCGTATCATTGGTTCACAGCAAAACTTTGAACTCTCCTTCCCTGTTTTTTTTTCCATTGTTTCTTGAAACCGAAAACCTCGACCCGAAGGTTTGGTTCACTAAGATCAAGCGGAATCGACGTGAAACCAGGTGTAATAGGAAGGCAAACAAAAACAAAAAACAAAACGAGAAAAGAAAAAGGTTATTCATTCGACAGGGAACCTTTTGCTGGGCAGCATAACCCGACCTTTTTTTTATAGCGCACAGCGCACATCGTAGGCCACACTTTTACCACCGACTAACCGCCCCCCCCCCCTCCCCCAACCCAACTTTGCACATATTCACACTCGATAAAGCTGACTAAAAATGTGGGCTTTCTGCGACCGGCCTTTTAACACCCTGGAAATGGATCCCGTGCATTACCGGCGTTACGTTCGGTGGGGAATGTTCTGCTGCTACCTGTGACCGATCTGCAATCGACTTACCAGGGGTCGGTTTTGCTTTCTACCCCGAACGCAGCAACTTTACTACGAAAGGCAGATGAAATATAAGAAAGAACGGTACGAATAGACATAAAAAACAGGGAACAGGGAATGCTTAGTTCACCTTACCGATACGCGGGCGCATCAGCTCCCAACGAAAACTACGAACAACACAGTGGGGTGAAAAGTGAGCAAATAACCGAACCGAATGACCCATAAACATTCGAAACGGTATAATTCATAAAAATAATCGTTCCCAGTGCCGATCCTCCATTTGTTGTCCTTTTCTCTCGTTCGCTCGTTTTGCAAGTGGCAAGTGAGGATGCACGTATTAAAAATAGATGAAATATGATACAGGTCGGTCCTTCAGCTTTTTGTTTTTCTCCTCTTTTCCGGTGTGCAGGATAACAAATGCGTGTGCGTGGCTCGAAAGGACTGGTCAGTTTTACTGTGGGAAATTTTGGTTCGCAGGGGAAAAACAGTTCCAAATTGCTTTATCATTTGATTTAGGGAAAAAATTAATTTTTAACGCAAAGTAACTGGGCGAAAGTTGGCGAAATTGTTGGCTCGAACTTTGGGAAAGAAAGTTTTGTCGCTGTGCATTGATCCCATTGCAAATTTTGTTGATTTTTTCATTTACAATTTTAAAGGTTCTATGAGATGCTACAAACAATTGCAGCAAATTTAACGAATATATTTATTAAAGTACTAAATTTCAAACTGTTCCATCGCCTGCTTTCACTTATTGTTTTATGTTGGTCAATTGCTATTAAGAGATAAGTTTAAACCTCTTTGTTTGTGACTCCATGCTAGTTGAATTGGTATTCTATTATGATGCATATTGTTTGTGAACAATTACAGTAAAATAATAAAAGACCATGCGCCTCCATTGGAATATGATCTCAAAACGACCAGGCGTCTCCATTTGAATTTTACGAAGAAATAGTTCACTTCTTGGGATAAGTATTCATGAAGTTAATTTTAAAACCATCCCGCAAAGCATTTTCCCGCCCGTAAACTTACCGGAGTAGCCGATATGCATCGGTCGCGAGGATGACAGTTGACTACCGGAACCCGTTCCGATGAGGCCACCTCCCAGCTCGTTCCCTACCGCCGTCGACCCTGCCCCGGCACCACCGGCTCCACCGCCACCTAGCAAACCACCGCCCACCATCCCGCTCTGGCCGGTCTGGAACGAGGAGGAGGTGGAAATCGTCGTCGTCGGGTAGGCCGGACCCGGGACCGGTTCCGGGTCGGGCATCGGTGGATAAACGGGATCGCAGCATTCCCGCTCGGGGAACTCACTCCCGCTAACGCTCGTACTCGCTGGCCGCTGGCGTACATCTAGCGCCGGACCCAACACAATGGCCAGCAGCATTGCCGCACCGAGCGACATTCGTGGCGGACCGGCAGCTCTTGTCCTTGCCCGGCACCGCCCTGTGCGTCCATGCGTCCCCTCGCCCGCAGCATCCCGCTGACCCCCCTCGTCCTTTGCCGCCGGTGCCGCCAGCCGCTGTCGCCACAGCTGCCGATGGACGTTACATTTGGATCTCATTTTCCGCCAAGCTGTTTCACTCGTTGCGTGCACATTCTACGGCACAAAGCGACGGAACGGATTTTCCACGCACACACACACACACTCAGAGAGGGGAGAAAAAACACTTTGGGCGCGCAGTGCACGGTTAGGGACAGGCTCTGGTGATTATATGATCACACCCTCACTGCCGCACACATGCATATATAACGGCTCGCTGCACGCAGACACACACACACACGGACACGGACACTTTTGCTTTTCCGTTGCTATTGCAGAAGGTGTAAAACGTAGACGAACGATGACGAACGGATTACGAACAATTTTGTTTCCCTTCTTTCATTTTTGGACGAGAAAATCCTGCACGCGGACACGCGGCTTTACCTTGTTGGTCGATATGGTATAAAAATAAAACACGTCCTACACGCAAAAGGCCATTACCATTACCGGTGAAAGTTAATTAATAGAGCGAGCGGGAGCGAGAACGTGTGTTTTTTTTTGCCATCTCTTCCAGCACCGAACCCGTTGCCCCAAGGGAAGAAACCACCACCTGATAGGGGGGTGGGTGGAAGGGTCAAGCAATAACTTTTTTTTTGTCCAGAACGTTTTAGAGCAGGTTAGAGTTTGGGTGGTCGTAGCGGACGTAGCGTTTCCAAGGTTACCTCAGCCCCAAATTGAGCCACCTTCGAATGGTGGTTTAAGCGGAGTGGACGCATTAAAAATAATATTCCACCCTCCCCTCGTTATGATGACCCTTCCTCACCCTCCTCAACCCGTTAAACCCCATCACTTCCGTGATGATTTGTAACCGTGCTTCATACTGTTTTGTTTCGTCATTTTAAGGTTGCCAAGGGGCGTTTTCTTTTTTTTTCTCGTGAGATTAACAACGCTCACTCTGACCTGCTCGGCTCATTATGCTCTGACCATTGACGTGATCCGACGCTAGCTCTCGATCGGCCAAGCAGCACCAGCACCAACGTATGAAATGTGAGCGGTTATACTAATGGTACCGAGAAAACGGAAGGGCCAAAACATATAACTTTTACGTTGATTGCAACGTGAACCATTCGGTCCGCTGGCAACGGCCAACTCCTGCCCAGTGAGCAAACGAGCAGCCACATAAAAAGACGCACCCCGTGGTGAATTCGGAAGGTCAGAACCTGGTAATATTGATGTGTTGGTTGTTTTTTGTTTTGTTTTTTTTTGTGTTCTTCAGCCTTGTTACCATGTTGCTTTTGAGGGCTCAGTACGCCCACAGCTACAGTAGTAGTAGTAGTGTGCGCCAAAAATAAATAAAAATGCCACCATTTGCCTTAAAAAACACATCTGACAGAATGAGGTCCGATCTGCAAAAATCCGATCCCTTTTCTTTTTTTTTTTTTGTATGCAGCAAACACAAATAAAAGACAAGTCAAGTTTGGTGTCAATTTAGAAGCATTCTCTCCTCCTCCCCCCCCCCCCCCCCCCCCACCACAAACTAAAACCGCTCCGCTAAATTGGTTTATGAAAATGAAAAACAGCTCTTTAGAAGTTTAGAACGAAACATAGAAGCAGCAAAAACCCTCCCAACAAATGAAACCCCCCAACTAGCCTGACAGCTCCGGGTCAGTCGGCCAGCCGGGAGAAGCGTGATGCCACCCGAAAAACATTTTCCCAAACGGTGTGCAGCACCATCCGCTTGCCCAGCACCACGGAACGGTCCTCCCGGTGGGTTTGTTTGTTTCAGTTTCTTTTTTCTTATTTGTCACTTTGGCCAACCACCGTCAGCTTTTCGCTCGCTGAGTGATAAACGCAT
This sequence comes from Anopheles rivulorum, assembly GCA_018908115.1. Classification (NCBI taxonomy): domain Eukaryota; kingdom Metazoa; phylum Arthropoda; class Insecta; order Diptera; family Culicidae; genus Anopheles; species Anopheles rivulorum. The sequence continues at coordinate 15,060,152 of CM032177.1, forward strand.
TTAATGGAGTGAAACTTTAATGAAGCGCGGAAAATCTTCCACCCCCACAAAAAAATCAGAAACAAAAAAAAACGAGCCCTGAAACAAACCTGTGCCTATCTGCAAAACAAGAAGCGGAAGAGGGAGAGAGTGAGAGAGAGAGAGACAGAAGAAGAAAAAAATCCCAACTTGGACACGATGGCGTACACATTGGCTGACAATACCGCAGACACCAATACCGGAGGGCACCTACTCACACACACACACAAGCGTGGAACGGTCCAGCAAGTGGAGCAGTGCAATATGTTTTTGATGCTTACGCCACCGTTCCGGTCCTGTTCCGTTCCGGTTTGACCTGCATTCGGGCAAAAGGATAGGTCCCGCATATATAGGTACGGCTTTCACGGGCTACCACGGGCTGCCCCACGCGTCAGCCGACACTGCAAATTGGCCACATTTTGTGGGAGCTTACCGCTGGGAAATATCAAAATCAACCCCAAACCCACTGGCCGGTTTTGTTTTTTTTTTTTCATCTCACTCTATCCCACAAACAGAGGGGGTGTAGGATGTGTCCCTGGGCTGGTGTCCTAGAGTGTGTGGGTGGGTGGGTGGTTGGGTGGTGTGGTTCGCAATTTTGTGGGTAGTTTGTTTTTATGGGGCTGATGTGAAGCCCTCGATAGGTAATGGTAGCACTAGCTGCCGTGCGTGCTGTGTGTGTGTACCGACGGTCACTCACATATACACACACACGTAAAATGTGTGTTTTTTTGGTCCTTGCAATGAGCACAGTGCTAATACACATACACACATACACGATAAAAAAGTATGTGAAAATCTCTCCCACATTCGGTTCGTTGTGGACAGAACAAATGGGAATGAAATATGGGCCACACTTTGCCATCGATAAGCTTGCGCTTCTGAAATAAAATGAAAACAAAAAAAAACAACTTTCCCAACCAGAATTGAGAAACACACACACACACAGGCACCCCTACATATGCAAAATATAATACAAGCCTAATGGAATTTTAGCAGCAGTTTCCACTATCATCACGCTACTGTCCCTCTTAATTCCGAGTGTGGCGCGTAAATTGGATGGACCACGGAAGGGCTTTTCGCTAATTCGTGGAAAGAAACGCAATATTCACTTCCGTTCATAAACTATTTGCTTGCTCAACTTCTACAAAGCGCCGAGCAAATTCATAAAGCTGTAAGTTAAAGTATAAAAGTGCTTGTTAAATAGCTTCTCCAAAAACTAAAACAAACTATCGTAAAGGAAACGGATTCACCGCTTTAAAGCATCCCGACGCATGTCGCCATCTGTGTCGCCAGTGTCCTTTGCATTGAATTTGTGCGACTGTTTATTAAAATTCGTTCCACTTTTCTAACGCACTTCCCGAAATGCGAATCACGTTACTCTTCGCTACATCAAAGATTCGAAAAAACTTTATCCCTTTCCGATGAACGTGCAAAGGCACGGAACTGGAAAAACAAAAACGTTTTGCTGAGTGCCTTAGAGCCAGAGCGTCTCAAACTGTACCACGCTTCAGTACCAATGCACCATCGTCATCACCAGATCGGCAGCCAGTGCTCGTACAGCTCGATTAAAACGATAGCCATGCACCGTTGCGCTTTCGAACGCTTGGGACACCAGAACCAGTAGCAGGAAAAAAAATTGCTCACCAATAACACACACACACACAGTATGTTTCCGTTTTTGCAACACTTTGATGCAAATGCATGCACGCTGCTGCAGGAGGCAACATTCACGGTAATCGATTCCTTCATCAGCACAAACGCTGCGACAGCGTTGCATGACTGACGGGCAACACGAATGTAATTTTCACGTCATGAGACGTGAAACAAAAAATCGCCTCCGGCGAAGCGTGTGCAACGTATCGTAGCGTACCGTGCCGGCGTACTGTGTGCCGCTGCATTCGGTCACCGATGGACAAGACAAGCGCTGGCGCTTGCTAATTCGTCGATTGACTCGATTGATCTTCGATTTCCCACACGGCGCACCCGGGTTCGCAGCAAAACCGTACGGAACGGAACGTTAAATCAAAAATGAGTTAACCAGCAAATCCTGCGCGTGTGAGCGCGGCGCACACATCCATCCACCCCAGTGGCAAAGGGAGAAAATGGTTTTCGGGGTGGGAAAAAAAAGCATTGCGCCAACCTCGAAAACGCGACTGTCGTTTGATCCGACTGACTGGACACTGTTCAACACACTGCTCCGGTTGACACTCAATTAGTTTCGTGACTACGGCAACGATTACGAAGAAGAAATGAATCACTCCAACGCAAAAAACAAAAAAAACATTATAATAGAACTGAAACATCACAAACTAGATGGACGCTGATTTAATGAGGGAAATTTGTTTCTACAAAAAATGAAACAAAACAGCTAAAACCGATTTCCTTGTTTCGTGCGCTTGTTTCACTTTCGCACCACGGCACTGGAGGGTGCAGGATAAAGTTTGTTGTCGTGTCGTTTTTTTTGTTTTCTTTTAGCTCACTGTTAGACCAAAAAAGTCATCCTGCTTTTAACTCAATTTTCATGATTTTCCCATTGCTTGTTGCCGCGTGATTTTGAAGCGCCAAAATAGCGAACGGAAAATAAAATACCACTAGCAGCAGTCTTTAAATAATCTACACCAACGTAGCAATTCTGCGTTCCGTTCGTTGTTCACCGGCACGGCATGTCCTTCACGTTTGCTGGGATCTTTTCGGCATTTTTTTGTTGTTGTGTGCCTTATTTACTGCTCGCTGCTACAGTTACGCGACGCGCCACGTTGGCCGGCCCCGAAAAGTTCAAATTAGAATAATAAACTAATTATCTTCGAAGCGGGGCACGAAACGGGCTCGCCTGTGGTGCCTTAGGCGGCACGCTTTGCCTGCGTACCGGTCGTACGGCCTTGGAGGAAGCCCCAAGCCCAACCGACGACGTACCGAGAACCGCGTTACAAACGCAACGTCGCGCTGCCGTGTTGCAGAGACATTCGCGGCGATGAGATTTTGCACGGGCGTCAGGGCAACGTCGGGTTGGTGATGTGCGAACGCGTCACACGACCAGATCGGTTCCCGGTGTATCGATCTAATCCCGATGCAATGCCTCAAGAATGCAATTAAAATTCCACCCCATCCAAACGCCCCTCCCGGAACGGAACGGCATTGCCGCGATATAGTGCGTTGAGTAATTTATTCTTCACACTCTACCGTTCCTAGAGCGCACCATTGAAGCATTCGCATGCAGCTTGCATTACTGCGAGCTGAAGGACAACTCAATCATCGTTCCGGCGAATCCCCAACGGAGATGGGAAAATGCACTTCCCTGGACGCACCGTGCGCATCAAAGCGTTCGACGAAGGTGTCACTCCCGAAAATGGTTGGCTTGATGTTGAAGACGGGGCGATTTTGCACGGGGTGGCCCGTTGGAATGGCCTGCTTCGGGCAAGTGTTTTGCGTGCGAAAAGACATATCACGACGACGGTGAGCAAGGGCTGCACGCAGCACCATTCGGCACGCGAAATTATTCACGAACAAACAGCAAGCTGAGTGAGTTGCTGCTATTCGTATGTGAGTCATGGGGATGTATATATTTTTTATGGATTTAATGGCCCTTGGGGGGTGGGGGAAGGGCTTGGCTTTGGACCTTCGGAGCTGTGTTCTACTTTCGGTGTGTTCGTTGCCCTGCCAATCGCTAAACTGAACTGTTTGGTAGTAAAGTTGTAACGATGTTATAGAAACAACGCTTTCTATCTGGTTGTGTTCCAATTCTGCTCGAATAGCACATCATCTATTAAGAAGCGAACAGTTTTATCACCTACAAATGATATCATTAGTTCCTTATTAAGCTTATGTTGGTTGGTTTTGTTGCTCCCTTACTGCTTCCAGTGAGCGATGTGTCATTTAATTACATTTCGTTAATATAATTCAGCTTCGACATTCACTATCCACCATCCATTACAGTAAATTCACACCGTCAAAAATCAATCGTAGCAAAACGCAAACGGTATGCTTCCTTATTTGTTTGTGCATTCACGGCAAGAAACACTCAAAGGGAGAAACCCCCGGTCACACTGCGGTTCGACGTGGCTGTAGTAATTATAACGCAAAATTGCACGTACGCTGATGGCACGATCGCAACGAAACTCGCTTTTCAACGCCCAAGCGAACCCACTCGAGCCACACTCTACACTGCACCACACACTGCACATGCACTTTCCCACCCCCCATTCGCTACATTCGTGTGTTTGTGTGTGTTTGTGTGCGATGCACCACACGGTACTGTTGGCACGGAACTTCGGTCGGTTGAAGCAGTCGAGAAGCACAAACGATGGTTTAACCCACCAGCAGGTGGTAAAATGGTGTTTGCAAAACGCAAAGAACAACAACAACGAGAGAGTGAGCGAAAAAAAACCTTTGCAAACGCACACGCTAGAACGCCAGCAATCGGATCTGGGGCCACCGTGTTTTTTTCTTCCGGAGGCTCACGTCACTTAGAACGGTCCTTTCGCAACTGACTGCAAAGCGTCGGCCGTTGAATTACGTGGTACCGTGGCCCGTTCCTTTCGGGTGGTGTCTACTCCTACCTTCCCAGCTGTACACACACACACACACACACGCACGAACACACACACATACTAAAAGCATTCCCGTCGGTTCGTCGATCGCACCAAAACAAACGTTCGGCTGCCGTTTGTGTTTGCCTTCGAGGGGCCCACAGTGGCACACGAGAAACCAAAACAAATTTCCCGAACACCAAGCCGACCGCGGCACGAAGGCTTCCATGAAGTGGAAGCTTTTGGTGTGCTTTCACCCGAACACCGAACACCGAACGGTGCTTCGGTTAACCCCAACCATTTTCCCCTGCTGAGCAGACAGGGGAAACGGAGAAGCTCTCGCGTGGGAAGAGCGAGACAGATGGATTGGTTGTTTTGTTTCCCAGTTTCGCTCGTTCGTACCGCGAGTCGGCTCGGAATGCCAATACGTGTGCGATTCGGGTTTCGGTGCTGTACTAAAACGGTCACGACAATTACACTGCTAAATATTCCAGAATGGGATTTATTACCCTTAGCTGCCTCGCCGGGCAGTTGAAAACGCTGGCGAAGGTGGATGAAAGAGCAAAACTTCGATAAAGATTCGTGCCAGGCTGAGACGATGCGTACGGGCGAATGAACGGGACCGCAAAGTAAATGTGCGATAAAACAAAACTTGACCCCATCGATCATACGTGAAAGGTTGACTGTCTAAGTGGAGTTCGGCGAAATATGCTAGCTAATTGAGATGAAGAATGATAGTTTAAGAGCTTTTATTAGCTGATCGTATTTGCATCGGTGAATTGGGAATTAAATTTTTGTACCTTTTGTAATTTTTAAAGTAATATTTTTTTTTAGAAACTTTTACTTCAGTGCTACTTCAGAGGATAAATAGACTCGGGAGCTCTGAAAAAGAAAATATTTTTTTATGTTTTTAATGGCACTTTAAACTCAATTCTACCTAAAGAGAATGCGGTATGTTTCTGAATTATTGTTCATATTATCGAGCATCTTAAAAATAAAAAAAAATACTCAAAATCAATTTGTATCTCCTTTGGTTCCTTGTATCTGTATGAAATGTTTGATTTCCTTGTATCTTTTCCTTCTGTAGAGAACTTAGAGTTTGGAAATTAATATTGGGAACATTTCATGAAATGTTTCACGGACCACAATAGAAAGATTGCTCTAGATTAGTTTTTTGACGCATCATCTAAAGCAGTTATGGAATTCATTTGGCTTAGGAAAATGAACTTGTGCTGTAATGAACTACAAAGGACAAATGAATACACAGTAGCAAATTGAACTTGACACGCTTTTCTCTTGATCGTAAACACTGCATATTTCACAACCAGCAACACTTCGCGATATTTCGCCTTGAAAATCTAATTTCGTCGCATTTCGTCTTTAAAAAATGTAATTTAAAACTTTAAATATATTTTGAAAACGGAGACAATGCACAATGTTGCGACGAGTTGGAAAACAAAAATATTTTTATAAAATCAATTGAAATTATAATTAAATGCCAGTCGATTAAAGTGAAATCAGCATATTTTTTTAAATTGTGATATATTACTTTTATTAATTTACGTAAAGTTTTTATTTTTTTATTTTATTACTCAGTTTAAAATACTCAAAACTTTTTCCTGAGTAAACACAATTGAAGAATATAATATTTCATTACAAGTACGTAAATTGTTCATCGAGAATCAAAGGGTAATAGCTATTCCACTGGGTAAATAGTTTTCAAGTTGGGGGACAAGCAAAGAAAATGCCTTTGCACATCAATCAAGAGCATTGTTTTAAGAAGATGAACTCACTTTCTTGATTCTTTCATATGACATATTAGTGATAGGAGTTCTAGTTAGATTTTTCCTTACCACACGCCTTAAGATTCCCATTATAAAAAGGAGAGGTTTGTTGAAAGAAAAATCTCAAGAATATAGTTAATTTACTAAGATTGATTGTAACATAATATTATCCAAAGTACAAAAATAAACACCATATTTCAGCGCAGGAAAATGAAACCCATATTCCCATTCCTTCTCATCATAAAGCTTCATTAGTCAAGTTCTCCAGACCATTTCGGACCGTGCGTCACCTCGGCGGTCGCACGGTTTCGTACTCCCGTAGTGTTTACCCTTAATCGAGCCCCATACTACCAACGGAGTTCCCGAGGCGTCTCGTCAAATATCCCATCCCGTCCCACCGTCCCACCGTGGACCAACAATTCATATCGCTCTCCATTAGCGAACCGCCCAAGCACGGTTGGGGGGGAGGAAAGGCAAACCTTTCGAAAATGGTATCGCGGTCGCCGGTATTACAAATGCCACACACTTGTGCAAGGGAACTGCACACAGTGTTGCAGGTTGCGTGNATTAGATACCACGTAGTTGCATAGTCAGTGCAGTGTTTTTTGACGCATCATCTAGAGCAGTTATGGAATTCATTTGGCTTAGGAAAATGAACTTGTGCTGTAATGAACTACAAAGGACAAATGAATATACAGTAGCAAATTGAACTTGACACGGCTTTTCTTCTGATCGTTAACACTGCATATTTCACAACCAGCAACACTTCGCGATATTTCGCCTTTAATCGCATTTCGTCTTTAAAAATGTAATTTAAAACTTTAAATATATTTTGAAAAAGGAGACAATGCACAATTTTGCGACGAGTTGGAAAACAAAAATATTTTTATAAAATCAATTGAAATTATAATTAAATGCCAGTCGATTAAAGTGAAATCAGCATGGTTTTTTAAATTGTGATATATTACTTTTATTAATTTACGTTAATTTTGTTTTTTATTTTATTCTCTCTCTCTCTCTCTCTCTCTTTGGCTTAACGACCTACTCGGTCATGCCGGCCATCAAATGGCGTACTAGACTATTAGATACCACGTAGTTGCATAGTCAGTGCTCACTACGGGGGGACGGTCCGAATGGGATTTGAACCCGGTCCGGTCGTGTTAGGGACTAGCGCCGTTTCCCAATACACCACCGAGCCGCCCATTACTCAGTTTAAAATACTCAAAACTACTTCCTGAGTAGACACATTTGAAGAATGTAATATTTCATCACAAGCACGTAAATTGTTCATTGAGCATCAAAGGGTAATAGCTATTAAACTGGGTAAATGGTTTTCAAGTTGGGAGACAAGTTAAGAAAATGCCTCTGCACATCAATCAAGAGAATTGTCTTAAGAAAATGAACACACTTTCTTGACTGCGATTCTTTCATATGACATATTAGTGATAGGAGTTCTAGTTAGATTTTTCCTAACCACACGCCTTAAGATTCCCATTATAAAAAGGAGAGGTTTGTTGAAAGAAAAATCTCAAGAATATAGTTAATATACTAAGATTGATTGTAACATAATATTATCCAAAGTACAAAAATAAACACCATATTTCAGCGCAGGAAAATGAAACCCATATTCCCATTCCTTCTCATCATAAAGCTTCATTAGTCAAGTTCTCCAGACCATTTCGGACCGTGCGTCACCTCGGCGGTCGCACGGTTTCGTACTCCCGTAGTGTTTACCCTTAATCGAGCCCCATACTACCAACGGAGTTCCCGAGGCGTCTCGTCAAATATCCCATCCCGTCCCACCGTCCCACCGTGGACCAACAATTCATATCGCTCTCCATTAGCGAACCGCCCAAGCACGGTTGGGGGGGAGGAAAGGCAAACCTTTCGAAAATGGTATCGCGGTCGCCGGTATTACAAATGCCACACACTTGTGCAAGGGAACTGCACACAGTGTTGCAGGTTGCGTGCGGAGCGAAAATTTATGCATTTGCGTTACACCGCACCCCGAAACCGTCGTTTGCTGGCGGACGAGAGGACGATGAAAAGAAACAAAAAATTGGGAAAGAAAGAATGATATTAGCTTAAGAAAAGACGCGCTTACCATGGTTTCGGCATGGTGGTATGTGCCTTTACCAAGGACACGAAAAGGGAACGAAGGTCGACGGGCTGTGTCGCGCCGTGTACGTTGCGCCTGACGGATTGGTTGATGGTGTCCAAATGTTTCATGACCCCCCCCCCCCCCTGTTTTCGTTTTTTTCGCCCCCCTTTCGCTCGCAACATACTACTTTGCCGTGCTTCGATACAGCATAAAACTTTTTGCTTGCTTTGTCTCATCGCGTACGGAGGGCCCTTCATTGCTTCATAACCTGCCCCAAACCATGGTCACTTGCGATGTGATGTAACTTGTTTTTTTTTTTTGCTTTGGCCCCCATCAACACCCAACACGAGCTATGTTTGGCTCCCTGGTTCCCTGGTAAGTAAAACTTGGCTAAGACTTGGCTGCGCCAAACCTCCCGACCCTTTCTGCCACACACACCAACGCATGGACATCATTTCGAACGCGCGACAAGATGGTAGATGTCGCGTGCATTCATGGGTTTCATGGGCAAGCAAGGTGCTGGGAAGTCAGCTATTCCAGGAATACATGCGACATGCGGTACGGCAAACACATGAACGGTTCGTGTTGGCCCGTGTGTAGCGTCGGGATATGCACCAAGGACTCGAGAAAACCGAAAACGACTGGGGTAACGCTGAAACTTACCATAAATCTTAACCCGACCGGGGCGACCGAGATGCACTGGAAACTTGTTTGCTAGAAAATACAGCCATGCTCTTATCGCGCGACATGAAGAATTCCGTTTGCCATGTCGTTCGCGTTTCAACAGTTTGACCCCGGGTATTCCGGTACCGTGCGCTTGGCAGGGCGAAAGTTTTGCAACTTTCGAAAGAATTTAAGAATCTATTTTGATGGGATTTTTATGCATGTAATCCGTTCGAGCTTGTTGTGGAAGGAATCAACACCTTCGGACGCTGGTATGGTAGGGTTGCTCCGAAAAGTTGCTCCATGTTTCACTGCGCGTTTGGCGCAGAGGTTGCATTTGTTACTCTTATCCGTATGTTTTGAAGCTAAATTTTAAACACTTAGTAAATTTTTGCGCAGATAGCATTATTTTATTTCAATTCCAACTTGAAGTCCAAACAGATACATTTGGAACACTTTTCATCTGATTGAACGCAAAAATCCCCCCACCTGGCTGGGGCCTGGCCAGTAAGCCGCGATTATAAGAACTTACTCGTCACCCACCGTCAGCCGTGCCCGGTAGTAAACACCAGGAAAACCAGCTTACGCAGTACATTGGTAATCATCTAGCGATTGCATTTAAATCTTTCACTCGGTGGCCGGAGTATCTGTCCCGAGGCGAGATAAAGAATACCGCCACGCAAGCCAAAGTTTGACCAAGGTTTCGTCAAAAGTCCCGACACAAGGGATAATGATAATTCCCAGCTTAGCGTGTGCTTTTCGGGAAGGGCAAAGTAATGGATGGTTGATGTTTGCCAAAAATGAAGTGTTTTGTCGTGTCGTGGAGGCGGTTTTGTACAACTGTGGGCCAATTAACGTGCTTACTCACGTTAAGCCTGCGGAAGGTAAACAATAAAAATGAAACAACAAAACCATTTCACTCACTGGCAGTGACTCGACCTCAACCGGACCGACACGGTTAGAGTAGTTGGTCCGGAGCAAGCAAAACAAAAGCAGAGCCACTCTTGACCAAGGGCGAATCGTGGACTGATGCAATGGCGAGTAATCCGTTTGCTTAGACTCGTGAACAGTGACAGGTCGGTTCGGGGAATTTTCAGTTCGTTTTGCTGCAAATCCCGTGAGGCAATCGTAAAGTTGACTTTATCCTTGCTAAGCTGTAGCGATCGTGGTGTCTCGCGCTTTTCCACCACACGACGCTGCGGACACTGTGTGAGTGTCAATGTCACTATGGGCTGTCTGCTTGGGGGGAGGGTTAGATATCTTCCGGACCCAGCCTTGAATGACGGATTATGATAAGAGAGCTGTTGGTTTCGAGTGTTTGCTCTATAATCCTTGCAGAAAAATATTTAAAAAATATGATTTACTCTTAGCATAATTTGTTTGGATTTTTGTTACAAAATGAAAGTAGAAAAAAAGCATTTTTTAGACAGTTTTTTATGTAATATTCATATAAAATCTTTCCTATTGTAGAAGTTTTTTTTATAATATGTAAACGTGTAAACGCGCATTGAGCGAAAGATCCTAATTTTGACAGCTGTCATTTAAAAATCAGAACAAAATAAAACAGTGAACGAGTAAAACCGTCAAATCGTAGTTTAATCGATATTAAACTATGTTCTATTTTAACTATTAAGTTTTACAAGTTTCTATTTTAAATTATCTCTAAATAGTCTGCAAACTTTAAACAGAAAGTCCGTCAGCTCTATAGCTTCACTAAACCGCACAACGGTCACTTCCGGTAAAACAATCGGCTGAGCTATTTCAGGAGCGTCTTTAAATAATGGATCATTCTATCGATTAGTTGGCACACTCGGTTTGTGCTGGCCGAACACGTCCCGCCCAGGCACGCTACGGTTACCCGCAAGGACATCCGTGTGACCGGTGTGACGTGAAACCGATACTGAAGCAAAACCGTACCAATCGATGCTCATTTCGCTGCACTAATGCGTACTAATCTATCCCGATGCCATTATATCCCATCCCAGCCAGGCTTTTGTAAAATGCATCATAAAGGTCGTACGGCGTAAGAGTGGAGAACAAAAATAAAAAATAAGATCTTAATTTTGAATTGCACCGTACGCGCCATGCAAACCGCCAACGAGGACATGAGAAAGGGCTGAAACAAGTGGAGAAGGTGAAGGCGAAGAGAATGCGGTCGGCTGGTGAGCGTGGGGCGGTGAACAGAATGGAAAAGAATAGAAAGGAATCGGCTGCACAAATCCGGAGGACACTGGCCGTACATAATATGCTGATTATCAATCAATTGAGACGAAAATAATGAAATCGTTCCACATTGATGATCGTAAATGGTTCGAAATGTTGACCAGAGAAAAACGGGAGATGGAATGTATGCGGGAGAGAGTGAGAGACATACACAGAGAGCGTTAGTGATAGAGAATCAACACAAATGTTCCACTAATATCCTGCAGCCAGCTTCACATTGTTCGGCATTTGGATGAAGTTGTCCTAGAACCGATGTGAAAATAGCGCATTAAAAGGGGAAAAAAGACTCACTCGAATAGAAATATAGAACAAATGCACAACGATCTTTTTGTTACAATGAATGAAAAATGCTCACTTCAAACAAGAATTTTACGTTTCCTCCATTAAAGTGAAACAAAATGGAGAAATGAGCAATTTGTTATGACCCAAAAATATCGCTTAAATTCATTCCAAAACATACGATTGCACTAAACTCCAACGAAGTAAGTTGTCATGTTATCCGCAGCATGTAGACCCGCCGAAAAAAGGACACAAAAATGGGGAACCATATTTCGGGCCCGGTGGTTCGGGAGGTTCGCCTGTTCGAGCGCTGTGGCAGCATGCAAATATGGAGCAACATTAAAAATCGTTGATCAGGGGTAAGTAAATCATTGCTCCCGGTTCCGGGTGGGGGTTTCACTTACCATATACGGACGCGTCACTGCTGCTGTGCGGTGGGTTTAGACCCGCACCGGTGTGTAGACCACCGTGCACAAAAGGCTAATTATAATTTAATCACACACATTTACATTTGCAAAACCAGCCTGTAGTCTGTGTAGATGTTGTGTGCCAAGCAGCCTTTCGTGCAGCCTTACTGCTGGACATGATCGTGCAAGCACGGCGAACGTAAGGATTGTTTCGTTTCATTCGTATGTAACATAAGACCGTTGTGGCGGTACACCGGAAACAACCTGTAATGGCGTCACGGTACACCGGTACACACCGTTGACTGGCGGTGAACGCGATGTTTTAAAAGTGAACAATTATTCATTCCCCAGGCTGCCGGCTTGGTGCCTCCCAATGTGGTCGGCTTGGTGCCCAAACTGTAGACGAAATAAACATCGGAAAGGTGTGTTGTCGTAGCTCATCGGAGTTTGGTTGCCGTTTCGCTTTCCCACCCACCGCTCAGTACAAACAAAATGGGCGACACATTCTTTAGCCAAAAGTGATACAGTGTGGGGATGTGTTAAATTGAGTGTAATGTATTGTTATGTTGATTTCTTTTTCATTTCTGGTTTTTTAGTTCGTAAGTTGAAAATTGTGACCAATATTTATGTTACGATGCTTCCAATGGCAAGCAGTTTATGCAAGGCACCGGAGTGGTATAAATTTGGGTTTTTGAATAAAGTAAACTAAAAAAATTCGTCTAATTATGATAATGATGCTAAGTATTTAACTTAAACAAAAAGGAATCCAATACAAAGCAAGCTTTAATCTAATCCCTGAATGTGGAAAAATTGAAGCATTTTAAGATTGAACCCGACCTAGCTAAGGCTTTGTTTCCGGGAAGATGTGTCATTAAAATCTAGTTTACTTCATTTCAAATTGTACATTATTTTTTTTAATTCGATGAAAAACCATGCGTCTCCATTAGAAATTTTTTAAACTACTAGGCGCCTCCTTTCAGTCTCGGGAAGTAGTTAATGAGTTTTAAATATTACGCTTGTGACGAAAGAATGGTGAAGTGATTGTTGTTTTCATTTTCAGTTTTCTTCAAAATGGTAAATTATTTTTGTAGTGTTTTACATTCATGTTTCGTGCTATAATTAAAAATTCAATAAAGACCTACCTGACCTGTGCACAGATATTAAAACAATAATCAAAAATCAATGCTCATCTACGTTTAGTAAACGTTTATTCTGCAATAATTGTTAAATAACTGCAAGTAGAAATGAAACATTTCACGCAAATTGAAAATGTTTCCAATTTCTAAGATGATCCAACATAAAAGTTCGTTTGGAAATCACTTGTCAACTTTTGCAATAAAAGCTTTATCATAAAGTACTATAACATGATATTTCATTGATTTAAAATAATGGTAAAGCTTTTCGAAGGAAAAGCGAAAGCTCAAAAAGCAATTCCGAAAAAGCGTGGGACTACGAAGTTTCCTTCGTTTTTAGAACAAGTTGGACGCATGCGCATTCGACAGAGCTTTCCGTGAGGAATTCAAGTTTTATGCGCTACACTATATTGCATGCAATTGGGGAAAAAGTGTCCAGGCTAACGAAGCTCCTACACATAAGCTTCAAATTTTATAGGAAAATTTGCACATGATGAAGCATCGACAAGCTTTATGGGAAATTGTTGCATTAAGCATAACCGATGTGGTTTGTTTTGACGACGTGCAAAAGCAGCATACAGCAACCGTTACATGTCCGCTCAAGGTCATGTAAACAATTTCACCTTCACTGTCGTCTAAGCAATGGTATATGGTGTTTCCTTCGTTTCGTACCATTCAAGACTGTTCTTTAACGGTCGCAACCGCTGAAGGTTTGACGGCTACATATCCTTCAAATCGACCGCGATAAGGCGAATGACTTACACTTTTTTCCCTTTTTTACCAATTCTCATCCTGAAAACGCGCACATAATGTTACGCTTTCCCTTTCCAAAGAATAATCCTGAAAAAAGAATGCTTAGCTTGTTTACTTACCGAGAATGGAAACGATGAGGAAAATTCTCAGCAATGTCACTAACATGATGATATGTTTTCGTTACTGTTTTGTGCGCCGTGCTTGTCGCCGACGTCGTGAAAGGCGCTATCCTTGGAGATTGAGTTTGTGTTCTGTTTTTCTTGCTGCTGGTGTCTTTCAATGCGTAGTGCACGGTGCTCTTCCGTTAAGTTAAGTTTTCGTTTTGTTTCACTTTCCTTCTGCCCAACCGTACCGATATCGCTGCTTTGCTCGTGGAAATTGTTAGTCACAAACGGTCGTCCGTGGTTGGTAGTGAGAATGAGTAGGTCAGGTGAGTGTGAAATTAATTTCTCCAGCGTTCGGGCATTCGACGGCCACGTTTCACCGCGTCTACCGCGTCTGGCGACTGAAATGAAAATAAAGAGAGCCAACCGAAGAGGGCCAGATAAATAAAAACGCTGTTAAAATATATCATCATTTAGCACGGTAAGTATATTGCACTCGTAAACGCGTGCGACCGTGCTGCCGCCGGGCGCGAACATTGTGGTCGGGCTCATCATTAGGTCTCAGGTTTGGCGGTAGATTAAACGAGAACCTTCCCTTCAAGAGCTGTTAAGTGGAACTGGCTTGGAACCGGGTGGCCACGACCCGAAGTAAAACGAATGCGATTCACTCGAAATGTCACCCTAAGCCCACCCACCAGGTGTATCCTCTTTTGTTAGCAAAAGCAGCATCAGACGTTGCGGAGCGGGAAACTCTTTTCCACGCCCGAGACACATTTATGATCGACCAGGGAGTTGGTGACTCGGAATGTCTCCATGGTTTGCCGTAGAGATATGGAAACCGTCGAGACGAATAGAGCCGCAATGCAATCCTTCTCGGTACGGTACCCCAGTGCACAGTGTTATGCTACGATTATAATGGCTTCCCTGTAGCCGTGTGGAGTAATATGAAGCTTCGTTGACCCTTCCTGGTATGTTACCGTCATGCCGGCTTTCGGAAGTGGTACTGGGTTTGCATCATGAAATTAACGTTACGCTAACGATGCCACCAGCTAATGGAAGCATATTAATTAGTCAAACTTTCCGTGCGAAATAGTACACTTGGTGATCGTAACACCAATAGAAGCAAACATTAAATAATTAATGCATTGAATGCCAGCAACAGGTTCTGCCATAAAAGGTTGCTGGAAACGATCACAAAAAAAACCTACAGGAAAGGCTCATTCTTTCATTTTGTAATGTTTAAACATGGATGAGATTAGGTATGTCAAAAACCATTAATTATCCAAAACAGTTCATGGAATCACTTTTTGCGTTGTTTAGCATTTCTTTTAATGCAAGTTTATAAACCAAGAAAATTCCTTACAAATAATTGCATTTTTTACTGTTTTTTCTATGTATTTATAAAGACATATTTGGAAGCCGATGTGCCATTCATTGTTTTATCACACTTTAAAATTTGCATTCGTCGAGAATTTTACTTCAATAATCTAGATGATTGACAATTTCATTTGATGCCTGATGTCTAGTGTTATTTTAAGGCTAAGAAAAAGCCACTTATTCGCTTAATCACCTTGGATGTTCAGTTTTTCATGTACGTAGAGCTTCATTTAAAAACTCATGCTAACGACGACGGAATAGTTCGGAGTTGTCGAACAATAATTGTAGCAATTGCGATTTCTTGCAGTTGATGTTCAACAAAACTCAGCAATGGTGTAGACCGTGTAAGCATTCAGAGCATTCAGCGAAACTTTGAAACAACTACATTCTGTGTATGCGAACAATGAAATGACTGACAGTTGATTCCGTCTATCGGTGCTTTTACAAAGCAAAAGTTGAAAGTTCAAGTGACCTCAGAACCGCAAATTGCACAGCAATATATTTGAGATTTAGCTCAAGGGAGCCATCAAACAATGAGGTTTAGATTTTTTTTACTTTTTATATTTATTTTAATTTGAAGTAAATTTATAAAAGACCGTGCGTCTCCATTAGACCATTATTTTAAAACAACCAGGCGTCTCCACTTCACAGTACGCATTAAATTATTAGAATAACCATTATGCAAATTGTGCCAATGCAGCAAGTGACAATTTCATAAAAAAAAAACTTCAAAGGTAAAGACTAAAACATGCCCTAAAAGCCATTCTATCACACAAAGATAAAAAATAAAATTTCTTCTACAGGATCACGAAAATAAGTAGAACTGACCTTCAATTCTTGCATATTGTATACCGAAGCAAAAACCAAAGAACATTCCATTGCCCAAAAAAAACTGCTGGTATAATTTGACATTCAGCTTTGATCGAAGATGAACAATAATCTAAATTAGATCTAAATTGGTGATTTCAAGATGGTTTCACCAGAGTAACAATCTACCCGTAAGATCAAGAGAAAAAGAGAGAATACGTTTCTACGTACAGTTATATAGTTTTTTTTTTATTTTGGTACACTAAAACACTATACGTTTTGTTCCAAAAAAAAGAAAATGAACTGTTCAATAATATTTTCAGAAAGGTCTCATAATATAAGTTTTCAATATCTGTGTTATTGCACCAAAGGGAAGATATTGTATAAAAATTGTTTTCTAACTTAGATAATGACAATAAAGCCAGTAGAAACAAAACTTCAATGTGAAAAATCTAAACCATAAGGGAATTTAACAGCAATAAACATGAGCTAAAAAACCTTTTCTGGACGCTTTGATTAAAAATATTTCTAAAACATGAAAATGTGAATTCTCCTTAGCCACTCCTCCTTTAACTAATAAAAGATAAAAACGTGATATATGTTTTATCTTAAAAACTACAATCAACTAAATTATAATTACTAAAAGTCTTCCATAATACAGTGTTCCTTGTTTTAAAGGGAACAGTATTATGCCCAGTAGTTAGACTTTGAAAGTAGTCAGAGTGTACGACTCATCGTGTTTTAGTTAAATCAGAACTTGTTTCTTCTCTGTTTCTTTCTTTTTCTTATAAATTAATATACATGATTACAATCTTATCAAATCTTACAGATTAATTGTACTATCGCCTAGCAATAGATAGTACAGTTCGAATTTTCATACCACTCTCTAAGCATTTTCTACTCTACCAAATTTACATCATTTCCTGCAATTCGTAGTCCGTGCTGTAACCTCCCTAACGTATCGAAATGAGCCGTAACACCATTCAGATTGCTGGAAACGCACGCCGACTAATCGATACTAATCCAAGCAGCGAATCCCATCCGAGCAGCAAAAGGGAAAAAGCTTAATACGTGAAAAGGTTAAAGATGATGCAAAGGTTGAATGGTGGAGTTTGGATATTGCAGACCGAATGTTTCTCCTCGTTCGTGCCAACCACTTTCGGCTCTAGTTTGTTGTTTTCCTCGGTCCCAACGAATGTGGTGGGATCGATTTTGTAAATCATGCTCAAGCACGAACACTACCAGTTTCCGGTACGTGCTTCTGCTCTGCACGGAAATCGGCTAATCATTGGAGGCTGTTCGAAAGAAGAACAGTGGCTAATGAGCATAAACATGAAACATGTGTTAATCGTACTTGAATAGAAATGGAAACCGTGTGTAAGAAGTGCCGGACGTTCTCTTCGGCTATATTTAATTGCTACATACATGCCAGGCAGAATTTAAGATAAAAGAATAATTATTTTATTACACATTTTTCCTTTTTTTAAATTTGATTTAAAACACAAACACCGTGTAGATGAATTTGCATGTTCCACGGTGAAATTTTCATTTTTTCCCAACGAATCATAATTAAGATACCGTTGAATGTGATGGTCCATTCACCGATGGGGCTGTATTTTTTAAATTAAACATTACAACATAATGTAAACGAGTCCCCCCCCCCCCCCACTACCCATGTCACCATCCAGGTCAGCGGTCCCATTTGCGACGAGTTTTGTTTCGTTTACACTTGTACGAAAATAAACACCACCGCACCGGCAAGGCAGAACTCATAATCGGGTCAGACCAGGAGGGATGGCAGTTAATCAAAAATTCGCAATCAACCATTTCATCCACGGGTTCACCCACTGTGCCGACGATCACCGCCACCTTCCGGATGGGACAACAATCGGCAAAAGCGGCGTGTGTTCGAGTTGACACACAAAACAAAACCCTTTTCAAAACCCCCACCCGGCACGCCTCATTAAGATGGTAGCCCGGTAGCCCGGTTACATGTGGCGATGTGGTAGGTGGCGATGACATCCGTTGCAAGGTAGCCCTGCTCATCAATTATTTATCAAAATGCCATCGTTGTGTGTGCGGTTTTCATCTTGGTGCTTTTGCTACTTCATCTTTCTTCCCAGCCTGCCAGCGAGATGACGGAGGTGACAATCCGAGGCCGAACAGGGGTTTGGGCTATTAATTACACTCCCGCACAGTGTGACAATGGTGGAATGGACAATGTTCTTGCGTTTGGTTTTTAATAAACATTTGCGATGGAATGCCCGCTGGATTGTGTGCTGAGGTCCTGGAACAATATGTCGGGTTTTTTTTTATTGCGATTTCATTCATTGGAATTTCTGTTAATTGATTACGATAATGACCAATTTTCTATGGATCAATAACATTTCACTGATAACAATTAGGGAACAATCGAGATTGTTCATTGGAAAATTGGAGCTCAATTAGTGCTTTTTCAACTTGTTAAGTTCAAACATTGGCTTTAAAGGAAATGGATTCCATAAACTTCAGGTTTGTATTATAACAGCCAACAAGTTCAAATTTTTAAGGTTTTTTTTAACCCTCATCCATAAATAACACTTCCACAGATGAAAACATGCACGTTGCGGTGGGTCAGATTCAAATCGGGTCTTAGTAGGAATTGTTGGTTGAACGATTTTGAGTTTGCCGATGAAGTAAAATTGATTCCAATTCCGACTAAGTACTGGCAGTACAAGGAGTTCCGGATGGTCCTGTTTAACTCGTACCATGCACTCCAACCTTTGGGTCAGTCCCGCATCAATGAAATGAGTCGTATGACCAATCATTTGCGAAATGCGATCAGCCAAATTCGGAGAATTCATTCCGGTTTGAAATGTTTCATAAAGTGTTCGTGGAATCATCAATTGTTGCTATACCAGAACTTTTACTTTGATATTTGTATGTTATAGGCAAAACTGACTGCAATATAATATTTAAAATCAACTGAAGGATTGAAAACGAAGAATAAGCAACAAACTAACACTAAATAAAGGTTGGAACCGAAATTCATGCTCTCGACTTCTAGAATGTTTGAATGCGAAAGGAACGGCTGGCTCTGAACGATAAATCTTTATTGATAAGAGAAAAATGAAAGGTATGTAAGCAATTTGGAAACGAACCGCAAAAGATAAGATGTGTTTTGGACGATCTGCCAAAGGGGAAATTGGTTTCCAACAAATTGTTTATTTTATTATATGTTTCAAATTGAATTGTTCAAAATCGTGATAAAAAATATGTTTAACAATTTAATTTCATTTTAATTGTTTACAGAAAATACCAACAATAAAACAATTTATACGATTGTTAATATTAATTCCCATCAAGTAGTTTAACAACGCTTTTGTTCAATATTCCAAAATTCCAACATAAATCCTATTTTTGTCAAAATTATTGCATTGTTTGATTATATTTCCATTTTCTACACAAATTTCCAAACGTGTTGCGAAAAAAATTTGTCAAATCTTGATTCATTTTTCTTATCAGAAACATTGTCCAAAACAGTGCTCATTATCCAGTCACACTGTGCATCCAGCCAACTGCGTTGTTGCGAGCCCATCGAGCACGTACGACATTGTCGATAAATTTGCTACGTCTCGTACAGCAGCACGAAACGGCACGAGCTCACCCGTAAACGGTAGTTAATCTGCTTAAGAGGTATAAAATTTTATTTCCTCCCCAAAAAACAGCTTAACCTCACACACACACACACACACAAACACCCAACCAACCAGCCACACCCTTCCCGTGGACGTGGACCGGAAACGAGTGGGGCCAAACAATGTCACGCGGTTCCGAAGGGTCCCGAGCGCACCAAGTGTCGCTAGCGCAGTGCGTGTGACAAGCGTTTTTGAGCGTTGCTGCTGGGGCGCTTACGATCCGGCCCTTTATCATCGCTGTCGCCATCCCCGTTTGTGGTGAAGGTGTGCAAGTTATGATAATACATATTTAATCATGTAATTATTTTTTGTATTCACAGCCCTAGCAAATAAAGCACCTTCAAGCAGTACATCGTACGGGCAGTGCTTTCGGAAATGCCGGGAATGTCGGGGTACTGTAGAATTGTTTCTCTCACTGTAAAGGTTAGCATAAAAGCATTGTTTTATGCACACTGTGTTTGGTAAAATTGGATGAAGCTCGCACCTAGGTCAGCGTGCCCTTCGCCGGATTGTTGCCGGGTCAGTTAAACAATGCAACGTCCGGCGAAGGGCACAACAACCAAAGCAAAGAAAAATACCTTTCCCATAGCAAAATCATCACTGCAGCTCAACAAAGGTGCGTTGACGTCTTCACGGGCCCCCGTGTGGTGTAAATCCTGCTGAAATATTCAAAACAGTTTTATAACAAATAAATCCCTCCGCTTTTTTGTTATAACCGCGGTGCACATAAATCTAAATAATTGATGCTCTCTTCAGCACACGCGCCACACGCTCGCTAGAACGCGTTCTTTGCTGTGTCCACCGGCATGCCCAGCTACACCTTTTCGGCGTGTTTGTTGGAATCTGGCAAGCACAGGCCCGGTCAGGATTCGGAAAACCGGAAAATGATAAAAAGTAGAACCCACCAGCAAACCGAATCGCGTCTAGCGCGCCAGTTTACCTACACTGTTGTTGACACTCATTTCCCACAAATGGAGCCCGTTGCGCTCATTGTCACTGGAACGCACCGGACGACCGGAGGAGACCCGTGCGGACGGAATGGATGGATCTTAGCGACCGGGTTCCGGTCCGGGTTCGGGTTCGGGTTCCACTATTTTCACTCTCCCTCCCCCCCAAACAGGTTCGTTTTGTATATTTCTTTATTTTACGTTTTCAACGGTCCGAGTGTCCGGTTCTTTTTCTGTTTTTTTTTTGTTTTGGTGCGCTTCCATTTAACGATCCAAAAAAAACCTCCCAAACTCCATTGTTTGGGCTGCTGACCGCAAAGAAACAACGAAATGAGCAACCGCCGCGGTTTAACGGACGCCGAACGAGATCACGCAAAAGGGGTTTTTGTTCGGTTGTCCGTTTTTTTTCCTTCCGTTCTTAGTAAAAACCCTTGCCGGGAAATTTCATAGAGAGAGAGAGAGAGAGAGAGAGAGAGAGAGAGAGAGAGAGAAAGAAAAAACCACCCCCTTGATGACAGGGTCAGATGAAACAGGTACACGATCGGCCAAATGGTAACCCCTGTGTCCATTCCCATCCAGCCAAGGAATGGGCATGGGCTTAATGTTTCACATTCCACGCCGTGTTTGAAGTGCTATGCAATGCCCATTCGCGTGGCTTAGCTGTGTCAGGTACACTGTTGATGCTTTAACACGCAACAGTGCGCTGGAACAATGGCGCCCGGCTTCCATTTTGTATGGCGAACGCATTGTTATTGATATCTTTTAATTGGCGAAAGCAAAAATGTTTTCCAACGTGCGATCAAACGAAGCTGGAAATTAGTTTGATGTCATAACAGTTCGCACTGTCCTGGAGTATTCACCGTGATTCGAGATGAACTTTGTGATATGATGTGATGTAATGAATACCAGGAAAACATGCAACAATGAGCGATGTAATGGAATAATGTAATGATGTAAACTACCAGCAATGGTAGTAATTGTTGGTAGTTTTTCCTTACATGAGGTGAGGTCTTGAATTTATGTTAAAGTTCAAACGTATCAATGCAATAAGGGTTGTCTCCGAAATCCTTGTTCCATTATGTGTTAAATACGTATTATCTTGCTGGATTTGTTCTTCTCTAGCATACGCATGTACCGTAAAGGCTCCGTTTACTTCTATAACCTGCTTGGATGCTGTGAATCGAGAACAGCTACCACATTAATCTGAAAATCTAGAAGACAGGATGCCGTAAAGATCTTGAAATCCTTAAGTAAAACAAAGACTGGTAAACTATTCAACTATGCTGTATAATTTTTGCTAGTTGCGTTAGGAAAATGTTTCGAATATCGAAATAATTCCTTATTGTTAGCAATAGGGCCACCCAAGATACTTCTTACTGGTTTTCCACATAGAGAATCTATCCAACCAATCCTGGGTCTGTTCATAGCAGGAGAACTGCTGATCAGCCATATTGTTTCATATTGTTCAGTCATATTGTATCGCTTAGAGCAGCATCGCCGTAAACACTAATCACTAATAATCACTAAGCTGTTTACACAGTTTGATTATGTCATTCCCGAACTTGATTTATGACGTTTGTAAACGTCAAAATCGTGCCACAGTCCACAGTGGCTTAATCGATTTCAAAACGGCCGTTATTTATTTGCGGTCCTAATATTAATATATTTATGATAATAATATTCCGGTATACGTCCTTACCGTACATTGTTTTATGCATTGTTTAATTAATTGTTAAATAAGAGAGAAAAAATAAGTAAATTAATGAATCAACCATCAAATAAACAAATTTTTAAAACAAACAAAATGGAGCACGTTACCAGATTTTTTAAACTTCAAACTGAACCTCACAATATTATTCAATGAGTTTTGTAAATATGAATCCAAGAATGGCTACAATCAACATTTTACATTTTTTTCATAAAAATTCTATTTTATTATGTAAACAACAGCCAAATATCAGATATGTTAGTTTACGCACAAGTTCGTGTCCTTATTGCCAATATTATATGAAGCTTTATTGTTTCCACCGTTCCAAAACAAACCAGCTTTTCCTTGGTGTAACAATCAACGGCCATACATCAACGCAGCCAAATCGTTGCATGTGTACGAATTGAATTTCGAAAACGATACGCCTCGTTAAGCGTGCCCCATTTGCTGGTTGTTTGACAAACTTTTTTTTTAACTGCCGCGCGGTCGTTAAGTTTTAACGACCATTCGGACTCGACGGCCCTCCTTCTTCATTACATTTCATTAAACGTTCCGAAACGGACCATTTCCTGTTGGGCTGCCCGGTGTTTCTATTGTGCATTTTGTTTTTTGTTTTCCTTTTGCTGGTGCCGCCATGGACGGCACGGAACGTTGGTCCATCATTTTGCGTTGTGTACGGCCGCAAATGATTAGTTTAAACGAAGTTTCCTGCATCACTCCTTACCACCTTTTACGCGGGCAAGCAGAAAGAAATAAAAGGTGCTGCTCGAACGACTCGCGATCTCGATTAAATCGGTCTCCAATGACGCAACGCAAACCCGCCCGGGCCCGGATTGTTTGCGCGCGGAACATTTGCTTTACCCCGGTCCCGGTGGGGATGTCGACTCCAATCAGCAAAAGCAAACAAATATAGAAGTAATCGATAAATATTGTTACGTTTCACTTCTTGGCCGTACTCTCCCGGTACGCCTTGGATGCGAATTACGCCACTAACGAAAAATGCCCGTTCCTCGTTTCAACTGAACGACCTGCATCATTTTATTTCACGATGCTCCGTAAGACGTTGCTGCCAATAACTCGTTTCCTTCCGGTTTCCTGCGCGCAAGCAAATGAAAGGTAAATCGTAACCATTTTAATGAAACGTAAATAAGCCACTCAATAAGAGGGAGTCGAACAAGCATCGATTGCTTGTTAATGCTGCCGCCAGGAAACGAGGACCACCACCAGCAGCAGGAGCACGGGTCAATCTAGCAGCATTACCTGCCCATGCAATGTCCTTGTCACGAGCGGTGCTTCAAGCGACATCGGCAAAGCAAACAAAAAACCCCTCAATGACGAATAGAGACGTCAAATTGAATATAAAAATGTTAATTCGTCTCGACGGGCAAACAAAACGCAGGGCACCATGGGGTTCGGTTACAGTGCACGGGACGGACGGCAGAAGGTCGTTTTCGCGTTTCCATCCCTTTCGGCTGTGGGTCCGCTTACACTCGCCGCACTAAATCAACGGGTGGCGACGATGATCAATCAAATAATAAATTTTCTTCCCACCTTGGCTCGTAACAGTTTCGTAACCGCATTTTGTTGCCGGAAGTGCGACCTGGTGCTTGCGTTCAATGTTCTCAGCAAGCATCGCAGTGATGTGAGTGGAGCGATTTTAGCTCTTATAAGACGAACTAAAGTACATTAAAACAAGCTTTTAAAGTCTCTTTGAATGTAATAAACATATCGGCGTCAATGATCTCTAATGCGCTTTAAAAGAAGAATATTCCTTGATTTTCTCCAAATGACCATTATATATCTTTGTAACGTATATCCTATAAGATAAGAATGGCAAATTGAAATAAATTTCTACACTTATATATTAACTAACTTGTCATGAAGTTCACTTGTAGTTCATTCGCTCAAACTCACAAAAAACGTATGTAAATTAGTTTCATTTATTACACTCACTTTATTCATTGTTGCTGTTCTTCTCTTTTGGGACTTTGAGATTAATGAAATGGGATCGCAAATATACGGTGATGGTTTAAAATGTATGTAAAACATCAATTTCATGTATAATCCACCCGCTAATCGTGGATTTATTTTCACTTTTATTTTGTTTATTAAGCGACAAGTTCGACGCGAAAGAAAAGGCTGGCGTTATTAGCTGAAATCATGAATGCAACGAACATCAATGTTATGTTCCTCGTATGATAAATGTGCTTGTGTTTGTGGCATTTTTAATAATGTAAATGGTTATTACAAGAACTGTTTAAAACCCGTTATTTGTCAAAACAAAAACATGTGAAAACAGGAAAAGGTAAGTCACTATATGTGTCGCTGACAGGGTCACCAGAATAGAAGCACCACGCACCGCGCGGTGCGTTAAATAAGAGCTGCATCAGCGTCTGGGCGTAGCGGTTGATCGCGATTCGCACTCCAAGTCTGTGACGAGGTTTTTTGCGCCGTCAACAGTCTGGATGCCACGGTCAACGCCAAAACGCTGCCCAAATGCCCATGCGGCGGTGACTGAACACGATCGCACCTCAGACGGTTGCCACGGTTTTAGCATCATAGACAATTTTGTATTTGTTGTTGTGTTTGTATTTGGGTGNACTAACTTGTCATGAAGTTCACTTGTAGTTCATTCGCTCAAACTCACAAAAAACGTATGTAAATTAGTTTCATTTATTACACTCACTTTATTCATTGTTGCTGTTCTTCTCTTTTGGGACTTTGAGATTAATGAAATGGGATCGCAAATATACGGTGATGGTTTAAAATGTATGTAAAACATCAATTTCATGTATAATCCACCCGCTAATCGTGGATTTATTTTCACTTTTATTTTGTTTATTAAGCGACAAGTTCGACGCGAAAGAAAAGGCTGGCGTTATTAGCTGAAATCATGAATGCAACGAACATCAATGTTATGTTCCTCGTATGATAAATGTGCTTGTGTTTGTGGCATTTTTAATAATGTAAATGGTTATTACAAGAACTGTTTAAAACCCGTTATTTGTCAAAACAAAAACATGTGAAAACAGGAAAAGGTAAGTCACTATATGAGATATGCAAATAATTAATTAGTTTCAATATGGTAAGTGATAATCAAGACAAGGATTTCATTTTTTTCACATTACCTCGCATCATATACCAAGAAGCTGGAATGAAACCTGTAAAATTCCAATAATTTTGATACATATTAACAACTAAAATTCCAAGCGAAAATCCATTCCTGAAAGTGCTGTAACTCCTAACATTTAGAAGAATTAATAGAATCTACAAATCCGAAGCTCTGCGTCTTGTCGTAAAAAGGAGAAAGAAACTGATAATGAATTCGCTTTAATTTCAACAATATCCCATTATGAAATTTTTGGGATTGCGTAAAAAAATCCCTCAACAATATGCAACAACTCAACTTTGACAAACTTGAATTTATATAGAATTCGTGAAGCTGTATGGCATGTACGCTTTTTCCACCCAAAAAAATGTTGGTTTTAATTTACAAAATCCTCATCCACCGCATTCCTGGATATCGAACCGAAAGTAACTTGACTATTGCGCTCTACCAACCAAATCAAATGTAATCACGTCAGTACTTTTTCCCTCTAATCATAATATCCGGTACAGTCGGTTGGTAGGCACCATCGCCTATAATGCTAACCGAAATAAAGATTCGGGAATTTATGATGAAATTTGACCAGAAATGGGTATGCTCATGCTACCAAAAATCGAAACAAAAATATGATCCTCTCAGTAAGTGTGGATTGATTGATTTACCACGAGACGCTGTGTCGGGGACAATCTTGTTTTATAATGTACCACCAATGAACGATTGTTGTGCTTTATTGTGAGCATAAAGTAAAGATTTTTCTTCAAAAACAAATTCTAACTTTGCTTTTCTCATCTTGTCCTGCTTTGGGAAACTTCTACATCCCTTCACTGTGGACGCTATTCGTCATGGGTCTCTGCCGCCATTATCGTGGTTTTTTTGTTTTTTGGTGTTTGTTGGTGCTTGGTTCTGTCAGTCTTCATTTTCAAACACATTAACGTGCACCAGCCGCCACCAACAGTGGTAGGACGTGACTGGGGAAAAATGCGGCTCGAAAGTAAGGGAAAACCATTTCCATTTCCTTGGGCACGCTTCGGCTTTCACGGGCGTTCCGTTGGAGACACTTTTAAGGTGACTTTTGGATTAGCTGGTCTTTCGTTCTTTTTTTTTTTAGGGATTTTTACTTCCCACGTTCTCGTAGCCCGCAAGGCAAAAAATGGTAAAAACAAAACAAAAAACCGTCTTGTCATGAACAGTTTTTGTTCACCTGTCCGTCTGTTTTCCTTCCTTCGTCGGTCTACGTTCGAAGAATTCTTTGATATCTGTGATGGTAACAAGGATGCAAAGCAACGAAGAACTCAGCGAACAGAGCGGAAAGAAAAGCCGAAACCCTCCGCAGCAATACACCCGGAAAAAAAAGTCACCGGTAATGAGATTAAGGTAGTTTTGCTCTTGCCGAAAAGTGTGGCTTCTATTTTCACCCCGGACACGAGCGCTATTTCGCTTATTTACAAACCTCGGCATCATGGTCTCCAAATTTTCGGACCATAGTGTGGGGTTTTATTAGATTTTTGCCTTTCCCTTTTGGTCGGTTCGTGCGATACACCACCGACGCCATCCCGCTGCCAAATTATGCTCAGGAAGTGAAGAAATTTAAGTCAATTTATAACTTCAATTTTGTGGCCCGGCCCGGCCATACACACACACACACACACAAAGGAGGGTTTGAAGGAGCACGTACGGTCCCGCCAAAACAGGATGCGCCCTTTACAGCAAGCGTCATTTTATTAACTCACTTACGGTTGCCACAAAATATGTTTTATTGTACAAAACAGGATTAGTATTTTGTTGGGGTTTCAAAGAATGTCCATTCAGAGGGTCATTGAGGCTTGTTTTGAATTCTCATGTAAAATAATGCATAATTTTTTTGTACTAATCAAACAACTCATTCATCGTTTTAAACAACTTTACTCACAAAAGTAATTTCTTTCGAAGTTAACTACTCGTTACATGTAGCAAAACATGTTCAATGTCATGACCTTTACGGTGCATTCATCTGGCTGTAACATCGGATACATCCAACCCACACGCACTGATTGATGGCCGGTTGGGCGCTGTTAGCGTGAACTTCCGCCGGCGGTCTACCTTTACCCAGGGCAAGGTCACTTAACGAACAAAACGGACGGGATTCACTTAACAAATTTATAAGATCAAAAGTGAATCGCATTAAGTATCGCTCCAGTGAAGCGAACCTAGCTCCCAAGCACCCCCAAAAACCTTGGAGCATCGAGCATCAAATCTTTTATCTTCTCAACTTCAACGCGCTTTCTTGGTGCACACACACACCCCCCCCCAAACAACACCAGCACGCCCATCCGGAAGAACGATGAATTTAATCAGGAAATGGGGGAAAATTAGCAGCCTTGCTTTTATTTGTCCACGATTACACGGTTAAAACCTTTGCCTGGCCGTTCCTTTCGACGGCGGTGCCGAGTTCATTCAGTTCGCTACTTGCCTCGGTTTTTGCATGCCAATATGCCGCCAGCCTGTTTATGAGTTCTGTTTTTGTGTTTTTTTTTTTTGAGAGATTTTTGTCTTGCGGTCGACATCTGTCGTGTCGTGGGAAGAGATGTTTCTGAGTCGAATGCTTTTAATTAGCACAGCACGGCACAGGCGGCCAGGCAAGCTGGCATCATCGGACGATGCTGCGCCCCCGGAGTCGGTTTCGTACTTTGGTTGATAAAATTGATTGGACCACGCAGAAGAAATGGAATGCCTCGTTTAATTGCCATCGTATCAGTCGGCTAACTGGCAAGCCAGTGCTCCGGCTTCGGGATGCGGGGATGCGGGGACGGAAAAGTCGTGCTATTTGAGCTGTTTAATTAGTTCACGCAATTGGATACGCAAATCTGACAGGCAATGATCCAATAAAACTCCCATATTTAGTGCCTAAGCACATCATCAACTAATCCGTTTTGGCGGTATTGGGTATCTTCCGGAGATGTGCACCGGTACGCCAGTGCACACATTAGTCGATTTCATTCGTAGCTCCCTCAGCAAATGGGAAGACATTTGGTTGGGCGGGTGAAGCGAATTAGCTTTTACCAAGAGTTCTCCATCCGATGCTAGATTTAGAAGAGTTGAACTGTTCTGGTGAAAGTTTAAAAGTTGGTTCTTTAGTGTCTTGGATTTGACTTTTTTCACTTCCCACGGTAGTAATGGTGTTTCAATATTTAATCATATCAGCTCCAAAAAACCGTGAAATTGGTGAACGACAAAAAACAGCTCATCTACCCGCGCAGTCAGGTTGTAAGGGAACACCGCAGAGAGTTCGATCAATTTGAAGTACCAGCGAGCATCTCCTACCATGTGCCGCGCTGTGGTTTTGTGAGCTATGGAACGAATCGATCCGCCCATCGGCCTGCCTTCAAGCTGGGCTGGCCCGTGACCCATATGCCACCCGGGCCATTTTTCAAGCGTACTCGAACCCATCGGCGCTCCAACCGTTACGCTTACATCAAATCCATCCCGAAGGATGGTATGCGTCGGTCGTATGACCTCCAGCTCGAGGGAACGTGTAGCACATTTTCCCAACTTTCCGATCAGCACCATGCTGGTCTGGTCTGGTATGGGGTTTTCCTTTTTTTTTTTGCTACCAACGCTACTCGGCCGGAAATGTAATCATCACGTTCGATCGATCGGCTTTACTCGGCCATGGAAGTGGAGCTACTACCTTCAACTCTCCATTTTTCGGGCCGACCATCCGCTTCATTAATGTTTAAAGCGGTGAACAACTATTTGACAGCCATCAATTGGCTGCATCGATTGGCCGGCTACGCCAAGGGCTGAGAGTTTTTCATCGAGCACAACGAAGGGTGGGTGCGGAAATTTGATAGTGAAAAGGTTCGTTAGAGATGAAAGCACATTACTTACGGTACGGCTGGTTGTTCTGTGCTGGTGTGCCCCGTTCGTGGCTGGCACTGGCAAAGGAAAACAATGGCACCGTTAGCTTACCCACCGGAACAGACGGCAAACGGTGGGTTTATGACGTGCGTGGGATTGGGTACGACAGCGTTGTTTTTTCGTTCTAGGAGATCGATCGATTATTAATCGATCTCAAACAAACTCTCAAATAGGTTTTGGGGGCTGCCCCAATTCAAGCGTCTCATTTCATGAGTGGAATCGAATTTACACACTCGCTCCCAGCCGTGTCAGACGATGTAGGAGAGAACATGTGGCACTGGCACCGATTTCCTACATCCGTTGTCGGTCTGCTTTTGATAATGCTTATCCGCCCCACGCCCCACGCACGGAACCTTTACGCCCGCGCGAAAGTGAAGCTGTTAATCAGCCCATCGTTCAAAGGGTGCCCATCGAACTAGTATCATATCCACTTCGGTGAAGTGCCATGTACTTTGATTTGATGATTGTAGTAATTAACGTGGGCTTTAGTGGAAGGTGCTTTCAGGGAGTAGATAAAACCACACTACCATTCACCCTGTAAAAGCTTTTTTCAAACAGCAGTGGTTCTTTAAAATTCAGGTACCATCAGACAATAATTAGCACTAATAGCATCAATTTGATTATTTCTTAAAAGGATATGATAAAAAAGGATATCAAAGGTATGCTTTAAGACCGGTTACGGTTAGCTCGATATGATTAGTTAAGTGTTGTAGTGGCAAGGTTATAATGCAGGGTGCAAGACAAGTGCTATTCTATCTAACATATATGCTATAGATTTAATATCTGTTCCATAGAAAATGAATGAATAATTTAAAGTAAGAACTGCTTTTCACACATTGATATATCATGCATTGATATAACATATTTGTTTATTTTTGACATATTTTTTCTCAAATGTCTTAATATTTGTCCTGAATTACATGGCGTATAAGGAATAATGAACATCGAAACATATTTCATCCCATTTCAAGACAGAATTTTTAAATAGTTTAGTGTTAACATTTTGAACGTTCCAAATACATCGAAGATATGAAATTGTTGTGAAAATTATCGTTAATTGTGTTAACCGATTCAATGTTCAACTATTTGAAAAATAAGTCGAAATTAGGGAGAATGTATTTTAAATCTTTTTTACCTTTTGCTACCGTTATCGCTTCACTACATTTTTCTATTTTTGCTGCAATTTATGAGTGTTTTGAAACGAATTTTAAATAAATTTACCTAATTTAGCTTATTTAGCTAATTGATCAAAGAATTATAATCTCTTTTGCATCCGATATAACCCACCGAATAGTAACTTGACCCCTTAGTGTGCTGTGAGTGCCGCTCAACGCAAATGTGATCAAACTCAAGATTTGCAACACAAACTTTATTCTGTCTTGTGGTTTAACTAGTTAAACAAAAAAAGAAGTTACGAAATCCCAACACCCATTCCGTTGCATAACGTTTGTGCTCGTAACCGACAGACATGAAGCTGTGTCTCCCTCTGGTTCCACCATCATTTGTTAACCTTCACGCGCAGCATACCCAACGCAAACCCATACGTGCTTGTCCTTAATTCCCACCCACGAACACCGTCGAATTGACAGACCACCCGCTACGTGGTCGGCTTGCAGCATGAGCAAAATAATGTCGTAATTATCCTTAATTTTTAATCACGATATTACCGTGTCGGACGACAAAAACATGGGCTGGAAGCGGTTATGGGGGTCAACCCGGTCGACTGTTGGTGCTGCCGATTCTGGCGCTGCCCACACCAACCCTTTTTGCACAAAACCGCTCCCTGATCGACGAACCGGGAATAATTGATCCGTGCTAAAATATTCATCTGTTTGCAGCCCGAGCACGGACGGCTATGCTCACCTGCACGACCATTAGCCTAACCACTCTGCACTCAATTTTCTTCACGCTGCAGAACGATTTTCCCTGCCGTGGCACGTTGCGCCGCTGACCGCACCATCGCCCCACGTGTGAAGGTCGATGTTTTTCACCTGTCACAGCAAACTATGAATTAACGAACTCACGGGGCCGTGAAGCGTACAAAGGCGTTGCAAACGTAACGCACTACACCGGGCAACCCATCCCGGGTTAATGGACGTATGAGTCAGCAAGCAAGCAACCGCCCAGCGGATTTTCAGCTCGAAAGCGTTTCCAGCGTCAAATCGACTGCTTTCTCCATAAATTATGTTAATTAAATAAATGTGACACACATTTTCTCTCCGTCACATTTGTTCCACGAATTGTAGACGATTTTTCCCAGGACCTGTCATAGAATGTGTTGCTTGATGAATGCCACCCAGCGCGCTCGCCGTGCTGTACCTATTTCTGTCGAACGTTTTTTTTTTGTGTAAATTAGATTTTCTTTAATAAAAAATAAAACTGTGTTATATCTTCAATTTATTTCATATTTTTAACGACAGCTCAAAGATCTTGTCAATATTTAAATGTGTAGGTTAATAATAAATTATCCAATTTCTTATGCATTAAGTAAATATTCTATTTTTAAGGCTCTCCATAGTTAAATATTACAACATAATAAAGCTATTCAAATCGTTTTCAAAATAAAAGTTCGAATAGCTAAAAGAACATAAATAAAGCGAAAGTAATTAGTTCCAAGACTATTCATGTGAACTGTTCAAAAATATGATGAATAAACATGTGTGTAAGTTGGACAATAACATTAAGAGTAGTAAATGAGCTATTAAAACAAACTCTGTAGCTTAGTAAGCCTTTAGTTGTGACAAGAAACACGTCTTTCTATCTTGCTAGTCTAGATTGTCCAGTTTGTAACATAATTCTAACTAATTCATGGTTACAGAAAACGGAAATTTTAAAAGATGTAAACAGCAATCCGGCAAGGCAAGGTGTCAGAATGTTCTTTAAAGGTTTTAAAAAGCATTGGATGGAGATAGACATAAGTCATACCACGTAAATTATGAAATTTGCAAGAAATCATAAGCAACAATTTGGAATTTTAAAATTCCAGTAAGACTCCTGGAAGTTGGAAAGCAAATGTAGAGAGCGAAAAGTTGCCAGCTTAGTATTACTGATGCATAGGAGAAAATAATCTAATGTTACATAAAGAAAAAAATTAAACCTTAATACTAAGACCGCTTTTAACAATATAAATAATGAAGTAGATTTATAAACAAACAGGAGCAACATCTAGAATTATCTATTTCAAATGTCACAGATTATTCGTAAACAAGATTCACAATTTTTTGAGCAATTCTCTAAAAAATAATATTACAATCATTATCCCTCAAAATGTCTGTTTGCTCATCTTTGTGTATTCATCGTGTGCATCAAATCCAGTAAGCACATTTCACTCATATCATAGCAAGTTAAAAACTATTAAGTTTCAACTAGATTTCAATCTTAATGAATGATTAATTTCCATCCGTATGACACGTTGTTGTTCAATCAGCATGTCCAAACATCGTTTGTCAGTATCGTGTTACTCCCACATGCCATCGTGATGCTCTTACCGGTTAGCCATATTCATGCAAACATGTCATGTCGTGTGCGGTACCGCAACACGGTAGCATTCTGAATTCTAGGAACAGTTTCTAGGAAAATGCTGTTATTTTCTCGAGTGTCATCATCAATCTGAACGCACTCATTGTTAGATTTGTAAACTCGTACCATAGTCGAACATTCACAATAGCACATCACACCATCATCAACATCATCATCATCATCTTCTGTTGATGCTGCTGGTTCTGCTGCTGGACAATGATTGATTATATTAAACTGGACATGAGGCTACGTGAGAGGCTGTAATGTGTCAGCATGTGGATCGCACTCGCACTCGCAAACAACATCCGTTTGATTTTTGACGTTCCGATGTCAAGTGATACGGGCACTCTTGCCAACAGAACGCAATTCTGCTTTTCTTTGCTTTGCCGACAAGTAAACCGTTTTGGCATGACCCACTGGAGAGTGCCTCCAGTTGCGTCTCGTGTGGAAACTCATTTATAACGACAAGCGATTACTATTAATTTTATGATATTCGTTACAAAATGGAAGCTTGACAGGCCAGGCAAGCGAACCAAACTGCGCTCGTGCGGCTGTGCGGCTCCCATCAGTGGCGATTCTTATTTACCACGCGCTTCTGACACTGCGCTAACAAGTAAACAACAAACAACGACCAAAATGGTTCATCGTCGGCAGTGCGCTATTCTGGTTGGGGGTTGTTGCCCTCCCAATCATCTGCCCCCGTGGCAAAATAGCAAATAATATTTGTCATTTCCATTCAGTGACTGAAACTGAAGCACCGTAACATGTTCTTCGCAAAAATGCGAAAGCGTTCCTAGTCTCGTGCCGTTGCCCATTTCCTGCGTTGTAAAAAACCAACCCAACCCCCCCCCCCCCCCTTCCTCTGTCGTGTCAGGCCCAGAAGATGATCTGCAACTTTTGCACGACGTTTCAGACGTGACCGGTTTGTGTTTGCCATCTTTATAACTTTGACATTAATAAACAATTAATGAATGCTCGACAGGCGACGCTGTTATCGCAAATTTTCCAACGAATCGCATCAGCTGCGCATCCACGGCTACCGCCATTTAATTGGCCCTGCTCTCCATTTCCTATGTGTAATTAATTGTGCGCTGTTTTTGAAATACGAAAATTTGGGAAACCACTCGTTAGAGTCGACGTGAAGCGGTGAGTGTGGAAACGAGCGTTCTGCCAAGTGCCCGCAGTACGCGCACTTTCAAACGGCAAAGAACTTTCGGCTAAACTGCCCATTGCTCGATGTTTGCACTTCCATGCTGGGCGGTGGTGAACTTCCCCACGGGAAAATTTTCATCCGGCCCTGCCAATTGGCAAATAGCAAAATAGTCCTTCTTCGAGTTTTTGATGTTTTCGGCCGGCTGGTTTGTTGTTTGTTATTTTATTTCAACTCATGGGCTGAACCGTTTGCAAATGGATGGACAAACAGCTTGACAACAGTTTATCGACCGTTTTCATTAGCAATTTGTGTTTGATTCGCTTACTTCATGAAAATGCCCGTTACGAGAGAAAGAAAACAAAACGAGACCAACGAATGGAACGAAGTAATTGCTGTTGATTTTCCCGCGAGATGCATGGTGAATAATTGAACAGCTTAACTTTTATTTTTTATTTTCTTTTTGTTGGGAAGCTCATGCGAAACAGCTCAATTTTGGAGCCGTGAAACTCAAACAGGAAATCACGTTGGTTTCCTTTAATTTATTAATATTACATTCGTCTGGTGAAATTTGACATCAGTGGAATCCGTATATACTTTCCTGCCTGGGTCTTTAGTATGAATTACTTAAAACCATTTATTTAAGCAGAGATGCTGAACGCCGTTGTTATCGTTGTTTCAAATTCTGCAAAGCACAACATTACAAGAGTGACTTTCTTCATACAATAGAGAAGAGCGATTCATGTAATGATGATTGTCATGTTAATCTGGTGAGTTCGAGTTGGTATTATCTGTTTTAAGGCCCTTATAGTTGAACGTAATCAACACTGCAAGACGATATCGAACTCCGGTTGGTGATATAAACCGAACCATTGAGCTCAAAATTGGAAGTTCTACTTACACTTCTCTTGGTTTCTAAAATTCGAGAATCGTCGTCAATTAAACACGTCATGATGACGTGTCCAGATCACCAATTCTTTTCCAGGAGTTCAAATCTAATCTCCTCGAATCTCGAAGAGGTTGATCTTAACTTCATTCAATAACAATTTACTACGATCCTTTATATCTAGAGCCAGACTAGTCACTCACGGGCCACTTCTTGGTAAGACATCCATCAGTAACATTATCGTAGCCAATTGGTCTACGAGAGAATCACCAGAAGTTTCAAGAAGCTAAGGTTTATAGAGTCCTACGGGATTGCATATTCAATATGCAAAACTATCACAAGATCGTCGTCGTCAAATGATACTATTATCGTCAGAGACTCCAACATGTCATTGATCCTTAATCGCTTTACACACTGCTCCAGTAGTGGCAAGTTCGATGTTGTCAGAGTCGATGAAGCCAAAGAGTTGTAGAATAATTGCTCCCGAAAGTTGAACCACGCACTAAGCTTAACATTTTCCAGAATATCAAGCAAACGAGATTGTCTACTTCGACCTATTTGATGTACCATTCGTTCCAATCACACATTAAGTAAGTTTCGCACTCACACATTGCATTTCTACCATAGTGACGTTGTACTATTACACTAGCTACCCAGGGTAGCCATACCATTGAGCAGAGTTGTCCATCGCTAGGAATCCATGCCATCATTGACCACCTTTGAAGTGTAATACGAAGAAAAGCGAAGCGATTCGGTGCATACGGTATTTCCTATGGATATTCTACCACAGAGTTCAGCATTTTTGTGTGATGGGGTAGTAATTTTTTCCACATAAAAACTCCTCCATAACTTCAGAAGAAAAAAGGGAATGTATCTGGGAAGTGAGATCCAGGAATTGTCCCATCTGGTTACGCCTTGATCCTTTCGATGACGCATGAACATAGAGATCAATCGAATCGAAGGTTAATTTACATGGAATGAAAATTAAAATCAAGAACCATTTGCCGTACTGATGAAAAAATAATAGAAACGGGTGGGCAATACTTCACAAGCTGCATATCAGCAAAAATTTCCTGAATAAAATTAGCTTAGTTAGTTTATGCAACATACTAGTAGTTTCAAAGCTTTAATTCTCATGGATGTCATTTAGTAATAAGTAATAATGGATATAGCACTTATAAGTAGAATTACATAATTCAACATTAAAAACTTTAAACAGTTAGTCTTGTTCTGACATCACTTCCATATTGTTGCGATAATTTTGTCAATACTTATTAACAATTATTAAATTTTCTTGACAATACGGCGCTAAGCCGTCATAATTAAATAAAATTAAAAAAATATTAAATTTTCTTATTTTTAAACTAAAGTAACTGTTTCTTTCGCATTCCCTGCTAGAAAACAGTTAGAAAATTCTTTCTTCCATACATTCGAAAACGTAGCCCTCGCAATGATGCAAGTAGCGAACTTTTTCTTAACTTTTTTACCGAATTGTTCGCACGAGGAACGTTGCCATCACCGAATGCAGAATGTGTGCCTCTAACGTACGAATTGAGCTCCAACCTTTATTCAAAGTTCAGCTTCGCTCACTATCTTGTCTCATACATCACTGCATTGCTCTTAAATAAAGTAAGCTTCTCCAGAGAACGTACCCCAAAACACGCCACAGATCCGGAAAAAGAAGAAGCTGAGAGCAACGGCAGCCAAGAAGAAAACAAATCAGATACGAAGAAAGCAACACGTCAACGCGTGATGACCGCAGTATGGGACAAAAAAAAAGGGAACATCACACAAACAGTGGAGACCAACTTCCATCAGTAGCAATTACCATCCAACTAGCTAACAAGCTGGTTCTATCGTTCGGTGGAGGCGAAGGAACAAAAAAAACAAGTCAAACTGGTACGGAATCCATATCCCGGACGTACATATTTCGACACTGCAGTGGTTTCGCAGCTTTGCTTGAATTTTTCATCGGTCCGCGACGCTGCCGCATAAAGGCCGGCCGATTCGAGCACCAGAAGAAGAAAAAAAATACAACCGGGCGCCAGCTAACGAACCAGTCATACTTTGGGTCTTGTTCGGATTCCTAGATAACCGGGTGTATTTCCGGGGCGCACTCGTAGAGCACTTGCGCGGCCTTTTTTCTGTTGCATACATGTGTGTATGTGTATGTCCCTTTCTCGAGCGGTTTTGCTGTGCGTTACCGTTTGACTTGTTGCCCGTCAGTGACCCAAATACTGCTATGCGTCACCAGATAGACAGGACAGTCATGTGTAAGAGCGAGAGAGCGAGTAGGAGAATGAGATGAGAAGGCAACAGAGGGTATAAAAAAGGTCGAAGGATGCGTTGCGTTGCGTTAGAGCCATGCAGTTTTATGATCTGCTCTAGGAAAACTAGTTTCAGCTATCCGAAATTCGACCCTCCGAACGAATCAGCTACCGATAATCGGCTTATAAGCTTTTTTTCTGGAGGCGAAGGTACGGCACGTACTACCGCGTACCAGCACGGTATTCGATTTGTTGATGATTATTCACGTTCAAAAGATAATGCGAACGAAGCCCAAGGAAACGCAGGCCAAATACGAAAATGAGTGACATTATTTTGGAACAGTTTTTGTGCGAAACATGAAATGATAACTCATAAGCTTAACTTTGAAGTTATTGAATACATCCGCCTTGATCAGAATCAGATTTGTTTTAAATCCAATTGATCGTTACTCAGACGACGTAACGAAGCATTCAAATAACTCAGACGTCACGCGGACGTCTAACGTCAGAAACGATAAAGTTGTCAAAATTGAAACAAATGTCAAAAGAAAGTAGCCATTTTGGGGAAGCCAACAAGATAACACGTGCTTTAGAGGTTCCGCGATAAAAGTGAAAGTAAAACAAAATAAAACACACAACTGAGCTAATCACCATTGTCGAATGAATAATTATCAATCGAGAGACAACTTTGGGTTCGAAATTAAATTAAAGTAAGTACTGCTACCAATTATAATACACTCATTAAAAACCATTTATTACCGATCATTCATGCTCCATCCGTGCAGGTTTTCGCATCGCAAACTAAAATAAGCAACAACAAACACGCTGACACACGCATACATTGGTACCTTTGCTCATGACCCCATCCAAAAAATCATACTTTTAACCCTTCTGACCATTACCCAAACTTCTGTGGCATGACACTTTCCCATACGAACCAAAAAAAAAAAAACAAGAACAACATTCACTCCCCACCCAAGATGACTATCGTGTACATTTTGACTTTAACTACATTTCCTGTCGCCACGAGCTAAAAAGGGAAAAACCGCTGACTTCCTGTGCGATACCAATCACGAATAAATTATTACATGCCCGTTCCGTGGAGAAACTTTTACGTCGAAAGGCTGCCCTCCATCCGTCATCAGTTTCCGGCGAAATCGAACCGCAAAACAAAACATTAGCCACGGGTCGTAGAAAAAGAAACGAAACCGGTAAAAAGCTTCTTAGTGAAAATACACCAAAACGCGCGAAGCATAAGCGTTTGACGACCGACAAACATTTGGCTAACGCTAAAACCATCGAAACAGGAACCAAAGAAACTCTTCGCTCCGAACCACGAAGAAAGCGTGTGCGAAAGGTTCGGTAACATTTTGTACTAGATAGATATGCGGACGTTCCGGTTTTTTTTTGGGATGGTAAACAAACACAAAACAGCAATAAGCAACCAACAAGACAAACGCAAAAAAAATGGCCTGCGTCCTGCTTTTTTGGGGCTGCGAAAAGGTAGTGGTTTGCTAATTAATCATAGAAGTTTCAGGGATTCACCGACTGTCGCAAACGCAATGTGCAAGCACGCGGCCACACCGTGTCTCCATTATGTTTTTCTCTTCAATGCGCTCCCAAAAAACTCATCACCATCACTAGTGGATGTACCATTGGAAAAAGAAAAACATTTAAATAATAAACAGAAACGAATGCACACGCACACCCTTAAACTACTGAGAACCCCATGGACCTGTGCATGAAAAAAAGAAAACAGCTGTCTCATCCTTCTTCACACTCCTGCCACAACCTCAATCACCATATGCCTTCGTCCAGGTTGAAGGAAAACAATTTTGATGGCGTGATAAAATGTTATAAAACGTTATTTAGCGGTCGGACGACTTTCGCCTTCGGTCGCGGCCATAGTGGTGGACGAAAGATGGCACGAATGTCGAATCGTTCGCGGGCGGCGGCGTGGTTGAACATAGTTCAAACGTTCGTTGGGTGTTGCCGGGTGGGTGGTGGTGCCTTCGGCTCCTTCCCATGCTCCTGTTGGGCGCTTCGTGTAGGGTAATATCCCATTGCACTTTCACCTCGACAACCTTCACCAACTTTTGTCGAACTCTAGCTCTAATTTTTCCCTGCGTAATCGTGTACGTGTACATATCGTGGTTCCCTTTTGTGGGGTGTATATGTGCACGAGAAGGCTTGAAGGGTACAGCCGGCACGTGGATTACGGGTGTCTTCTTCGTGCTTTTCGGAATGCCGTTCGACTATTCTTTCTACCGGATGTTTCGAGTTGCCCTAGATCATACTTCATCATTAGTGTGCCCTCCTTGCCCATACCTTAACCATAACCTATTATGCTGGCAAAGCTTCGAAACGTCCTGCCCGGTTGCGACTGTTTTCCTTCTTTTTTTTTTCTTCTCCCCCCGCTAGTTAAATTTAGCTCCCGCTCCGAACCGCACGAAAAGTGAATCGGCAAGGCTAAAACGTCAAGCCGGAAACGTACCTCAGTAGCAGCAAAACGAAGGCGAAAGCTATTCGTGTACCAACAGCTGCCGGTGGTTTGGTGCGGAAGATACGATCGTCTAGCTAATAATAAAAATACCTACAGTCGAATGGTCGTTGGACAGTGCCTATGAATGTGCATGGGTACGAGTGGCTTAAATGAGAATGAATTAGTGTGCGACTGTATGGGAACATCCTGCACACACCGGAAATCTTGTAATGGTACTGTTGTAA
This sequence comes from Anopheles rivulorum, assembly GCA_018908115.1. NCBI lineage: Eukaryota > Metazoa > Arthropoda > Insecta > Diptera > Culicidae > Anopheles > Anopheles rivulorum. The sequence goes on from CM032177.1 coordinate 15,100,211, forward strand.
CAGCATAGCAAGTGTGTGGTTCCAGTACTCGTTTGGAATGCTGGTTGAATGGTAGCTTGAGCATAGTTTTCTGATCAAAAATGCCTTAACTAATCTGAGATGAGATGGCTTCGTAGTGGGCACTTTGTAGTTTATGAGCATTTTTAAAGAAAATTATTTTTACGGCTTGTATTAATTTTTCAATTTTATTGCAACTTTTATGAAATAAATCCTCAATCTTTCACTACTGATAAACTAAATCAAAAACTAACGACGAAAAAATAAATTCACGACAAAATCATGAAAAAGTATATAATCACACAAATTTTAATCAAGTTTCAACAATCAATCCATCAATCATTTAAATCAATAATAAACAATTTTGAATATTATTTTTGCAATTAAAAATAATTATTCAACGATACTTGTTTCTTAAAATGTTCATTTGAGTCCAGCTTATTATTTTTTTTTGTTGCGATTAGTGTTTGGGTCTACATAGTATGTTTCATGGGTGCAAAACAATGTGTGTAACAGAACTTTATAGATTATTTTAGCACACAATATTTATGCTAATTATTTCCTATTGTAAACTCTGAAGTCATTTTCGTAAAATCAACAATAATTTCCATTTGCAGCAAATTAATATCTATAATGTAGATAATTTTAGATAAGAAAAACAATAATATTTCTGAATAATCATGGTAAAGAGAGCTAGCTAATACAAATCAACACATTGAAAGTCTTTGCTGTTGCTTTAATTTATTCTTGATAATATGTCTTTTATTCTTAATTTTGATTAAGTAGAATAAAAAGGCTAATTTTTAATAATTTAATAATACTTTTTTTTAACGTAATGATTTCCAATCAACGAATTGAATGAAAGCGTTCTTCCGATAAAGCACACCCGAACCACTTAACACGTGAAACGATTCCCCCAAACCATGGCAGGGAAGCTTTGTGTAGCGATACAAAAGCATCGCTGCCCAGTCTCCCTTCCAAGGCATCGTTGTTTGCAGGATGCAATAAAACCAACGGAAGCAGACCGTCACATGGCATTAAAGAACCCACCCGGCCCAACCGTTGGATGCATACTGTCCATTGTGCTGCTGGCTGTTGTTAATAAACAATAGCAAATCGACCACAACCACCGGCCACCACCACGCTCCATAGCTCATATTTCATAGCTCCACAACACACAAACATGGTCATGGTCCACCCGAGAGCCACGTGTGCGCCACCACGTGGGCAACGGAGCAATAGTGTGCCGAGGCATGGGGATGATGTGCGCACGGCTCACATCGAACCGTGTTCCCATCGCGTAGATTTAGCGCACATCTAAACGGTCATTGTCAAAGCAGGCGGCAATAAGCACGCTTCACGATTGATATATAAACCTATAATTATTCGATAATAGCCCACATTTAGCACCCAACCCGACCCTAACGATGCTTCCATCGATAGGCGCCCTATAAACGGCGGGGTGGCAAAAGCCTAGCGAACGATGGAAGCGACACGGATTGAATAGGCTGGAAAAACGACCCATTTCCGACTGCCAGACCAGTGAACCACCAGGTCTCTTTCTCTCTTTCTCTCTCTCTGTGTACAACACCGGTGAGCAGCAGTTAGTTGAGGTTGAGTCGTTATGCTTTAATTAAGAGATTCCTCTTTCTCCCTGGTATGGGGAGAAATATTGAATATTATTCCACTGGCACTACTGGCNACAAAAGCATCGCTGCCCAGTCTCCCTTCCAAGGCATCGTTGTTTGCAGGATGCAATAAAACCAACGGAAGCAGACCGTCACATGGCATTAAAGAACCCACCCGGCCTAACCGTTGGATGCATACTGTCCATTGTGCTGCTGGCTGTTGTTAATAAACAATAGCAAATCGACCACAAACACCGGCCACCACCACGCTCCATAGCTCATATTTCATAGCTCCACAACACACAAACATGGTCATGGTCCACCCGAGAGCCACGTGGGCAACGAGGCGATAGTGTGGCGTGGCATGAGGATAATGTGCGCACGGCTCACATCAAACCGTGTTCCCATCGCGTAGATTTAGCGCACATCTAAACGGTCATTGTCAAAGCAGGCGGCAATAAGCACGCTTCACGATTGATATATAAACCTATAATTATTCGATAATAGCCCACATTTAGCACCCAACCCGACCCTAACGATGCTTCCATCGATAGGCGCCCTATAAACGGCGGGGTGGCAAAAGCCTAGCGAACGATGGAAGCGACACGGATTGAATAGGCTGGAAAAACGACCCATTTCCGACTGCCAGACCAGTGAACCACCAGGTCTCTTTCTCTCTTTCTCTCTCTCTGTGTACAACACCGGTGAGCAGCAGTTAGTTGAGGTTGAGTCGTTATGCTTTAATTAAGAGATTCCTCTTTCTCCCTGGTATGGGGAGAAATATTGAATATTATTCCACTGGCACTACTGGCACTGGTTGGATGTGAACGACGTTAAATCACGGTCCGCAACGGAACGACACCACACCGGTCACTCCGTACGAAAGAAATAGAGTCAGAGTTGCACCCATAAATCGACACACCGTTTCCAAACATCCATCCATTCTATCCGTGTACGTAGAAGTGGTAAGATTCTGGCAAAAGAATATACCCGAAAAAAAAGCCCAGATTCGCCTAGCCACAGGAGAATCAAAACGACAGCAAATGAAGAAGGAAAAAAAAGCAACCAACGCACCAACGGGAGAACCAAGAATGCGAAATTCGACATCTATCTTAATAAAAAGATTATTACGAGCCACCAGTGGCCCGGTATTCGCTTGGCTTGAGCAAACTAACGAACGCGTACGCGAAAAGCGCGAAGGTGATCGCGATGGACATACCCGCGAAGGCAACGAACGCAAAGAAACACCATTCATTCCCATCGCTTTTTTGCCTTTTTTTTTGTTTTGTTCTTCCCGTACAATGGTAAAGGGCCATAAATTGTTTTAACAAACCGGTGCTGGCCACGGGACCCACAGTACATCCATCGTTAGGTTTGGCGTCCTTTTTGTCTGCCATTTCCTTTTGCTTTGGTTTATTCATTTGCTTGCTAAAAGTACGTTTTTTGCTCTCTCTCTTTCTTTCTCACACATACAGAAGACAACAAAAAAAGCACAAACCTGACTCAAGATTGTCTTCTCGGTATGCCCGGCAGCAGCATTGTGGCAGATAAAGGTGCACACTTTATGGGTCCATGGGAAAGAAGCAGAAGCAACGGGGGAATGTTTGGTGGAATAAAACACATTTTTACATCCAACAGAATGCGCTCCTGTCGGGGGTTTTTTTTTTTTTTTTGCTCCAGTTATCGTCAGTTGGTGATTGATCCGCGATAAACCTAGCGCGAGGAAGCGAGAACAACTTTTTGATTACTGTTTTGCTCAGCGGATAAGTTGATTGCGTTGGTGGGATAAGGGAAATAATAGAGATGAACATGAGGAGGTTGGGTTTTATTAAAATTAAATCATTTTGTCTTTCATCCAGCAGCAGTTCTTTAATAAGCGATTTGATTTCATGAACGTCAATCTCTGTAATGAGATATATATGTGTATGCCTTTTTATTATTTAATAACAAATATATGCATGTTTGAATCTAAAATGGAATAAAATTTTAAAATAATTAGCCTAGCGCTTAAAATGTTTTAACCAAGTCAGAAGCGTGAGAAAAACGTCCCGTTCAAGAGCTGCAAAGGCGTCGAACACAACAACAAACTTAACAAATCATAAAAACATATCCAAACCAATTCCATTCATTTCTTGGCTATTGCTAATCATCCTGAACTTGGTAAAGCATCAACATGTACAATGCATAATGGATTGAAATTTTTTATTCGTCCATTTCTTAAAAGCCCACCAAAAGATGCACCAAGGGGAGTTAAGATAGAAGATCGCCAGTGAGATCCACCTATTATATGATGATCTTTATGTCTTCGAGTGTACAAATAACTCGAAAGATAAAGAGCGAGCGAGTGAAAGATAAAAGAACATTCCTAAAAAGTGCCATAACACAGTGGCAGTTACTCCAAGACTGCGCGTGGAATGGTTTGCAAAATGTAAACCGAAATCAATGAAGATAAAACAAACCCACCGACAAGATCAAAGGTTAAAAATCCGAAATTAAAATGATCAGCTAAAGCAGATGAAACTAAGAAGTTCGACAAGAAACACTAGAGTGTGCCATGTAATAAAATTACGACGATCAGCAAAAAAACGCGTGGAAAGAAATTATTAATAAGCTAGTAAAAGAAATAATTAACTCTTCCAAAGAAACCCTGATGGAGGAGGAAACGCTAGCAAAGAAGGATAAAACGAAAGATTGAAAACTAGAACCAACTGCAGGAATCTTTTGCTTGCTAACTAGCGACAAAAGTAGCGTGAACATTTCTGCAGAAGTACGACAGTAAATGTACATTGTACAATCCTTTACGAAAAGACCCAACAGTAACAGCAACAGTAAAAGCAACAGTAAAACAGATTGCTATTACAAAATTAGAAGGAAAAGTTACGGTAGCAATTCAAATAATGGAAAGGGTAAGATACCCTAGGATAATAATTTGCCAGAGCTAATTAGAAATCTTCAAGATGGATGTAAGGTGCAAAAAGATCCAAGCAGTAATAAAGGTTACAGCTTACTAACCAAAGATAGATGACTACAACAAAATATTTCGTTAAACAGTTGAACAACTGACACATTATTCAAAAGAAGCAAAAACAAAGGACATGCAATACTTTAAACTGACAGTGAATACTTGAAAAACGGGAATAAATGCTTTAAACTTTGGTTTAAAGGTAAATTTCACTGCTTTTAAGCTTTAATGTCACTTCTTCAATAATTTTCAGCAAAACTTTCTACTGTATGCTGTAATATACACTCAATATTCTCTTTTTTACAGCAAATTATCACCCAAAAAACACACCACTATACCACATATGGACATTTCTACTGAAAATTAGTAAAATAAGTACGTATCAACATACTAATTTTTCATGAAATCGCTGTAATCCAGTCTTCCTTTGGGTCAACAAAAAAAAAATTCCTTGCTGTTTGTTTTGTGAAACCCAATCAAGTGAAATACCATAGATAAAATAATTAAAAGCTAAAAAATGCATGCCAGCAGAATACGAAATTCTCTCTCCGAATATTTGGAAACCTTTATTAAGACCAAATAGACTAAAACAAACGTGAATTAATTGTGCATTTCCGTCTGGCAGCTAATTTTCGCCAATCAGCAAAAAAGAATACATGACGTTTTAGTTTAATTTGGAGTTTGCACCTTTTTTATTATGTTAGAACAGGTCGTATTGGACTTATTTTACCACGTAGCAGGCTAGTCAGACCGTGCTACGGTGGGATTTGAACCGGGTCCGGTCGTGTAGAGACCTAGCGCCGATGTCAAATACACCGCCGGGCCCCTCAGGAGTTCGCTCTTATTTGTGCCAGATAAATGAAGTAATTTAAAACGAAAAAAATTTAAAAAATTAACTTAACTGCAGTAATGAATATGCAAAGTATTGCAATTACAAAATCACAACTAATCTTTCAATTCCACCACTAGAAGTGAATATTTTCCACAATTTATTCAAATCACAGATATAACACCTATAAGCCGACATTGTTCGAATATTAACAACAAATTCAGCACAAAAGACAAACAAAAGAGAAAAGAACAGCAATCATGTAAAAGTGCTAAATAAGAGACAAGTATTAAATTCAATATGATCAAACACATGTAATCAAAACATGTAGCAAAGAAGAAAATAATGACATCCCAACCAAAAGCAGCTTTTCTGCCATTTAGTCACACTTGCTGTACCACAAGTATGAAACCTTTATCTCATTAAATATCGTCGTTTGCTTAAACCGTGCCCAACAAACTTTTTGTCACGGTATCGTTCCATTTATTGAATCTTTCGTGTCATCCTCTGCGAAGCTGTCACCGGAAGAAGAAAAACAATAAAACACCAATGCCAAAGCAAACAAAACATCATCAACACCAGTAGGGGGGGATTTGAGGGTGGAAAGGGGAGGGGGGGATAAAACACCTTCAACTTACAAACTTAGTGCGAAAAGTGGTGCTGTGTGTTGGCTTTACGTTCTTTTTAAAAACCGCGTGCTTGTTTTTTTGTTATTCCGTTTTCTTCTACTTCTGGAACACACATTTTCATGTCCTTAAGCTTCGCTAACGGATGCTCGGAAACGTCAAGTTTCTTGTTTCATTTTTCTTTTCTTGGCTGCTAAACTTTACAGCTCGCATCAGCCAACACCGCACTGCAGAGAAGTTAGCAGCAGCAATCACCCATTCCTGAAGGAAAACTTGTTTACGCACGCTCCAATCTCGGTCTCGGTCTGGTAAAATGTTTTTTNCAGATTCGCCTAGCCACAGGAGAATCAAAACGACAGCAAATGAAGAAGGAAAAAAAAGCAACCAACGCACCAACGGGAGAACCAAGAATGCGAAATTCGACATCTATCTTAATAAAAAGATTATTACGAGCCACCAGTGGCCCGGTATTCGCTTGGCTTGAGCAAACTAACGAACGCGTACGCGAAAAGCGCGAAGGTGATCGCGATGGACATACCCGCGAAGGCAACGAACGCAAAGAAACACCATTCATTCCCATCGCTTTTTGGCCTTTTTTTTGTTTTGTTCATCCCGTACAATGGTAAAGGGCCATAAATTGTTTTAACAAACCGGTGCTGGCCACGGGACCCACAGCACATCCATCGTTAGGTTTGGCGTCCTTTTTGTCTGCCATTTCCTTTTGCTTTGGTTTATTCATTTGCTTGCTAAAAGTACGATTTTTTGCTCTCTCTTTCTTTCTCACACATACAGAAGACAACAAAAAAAGCACAAACCCGACTCAAGATTGTCTTCTCGGTATGCCCGGCAGCAGCATTGTGGGAGATAAAGGTGCACACTTTATGGGCCGGTCCATGGGAAAGAAGCAGAAGCAACGCGGGAATGTTCGGTGGAATAAAACACATTTTTACATCTAACAGAATGCGCTCCTGTCGGGGGGGTTTTTTTTTGCTCCAGTTATCGTCAGTTGGTGATTGATCTCAGCTCGCTTAAATTACCACAGCGTGATAAACCTAGCGCGAGGAAGCGAGAACAACTTTTTGATTACTGTTTTGCTCAGCGGATAAGTTGATTACGTTGGTGGGATAAGGGAAATAATAGAGATGAACATGAGGAGGTTGGGTTTTATTAAAATTAAATCATTTTGTCTTTCATCCAGCAGCAGTTCTTTAATAAGCGATTTGATTTCATGAACGTCAATCTCTGTAATGAGATATATATGTGTATGACTTTTTATTATTTAATAACAAATATATGCATGTTTAAATCTAAAATGGAATAAAATTTTAAAATAATTAGCCTAGCACTTAAAATGTTTTAACCAAGTCAGAAGCGTGAGAAAAACGTCCCGTCCAAGAGCTGCAAAGGCGTGGAACAAAACAACAAACTTAACAAATCATAAGAAGATATCCAAACCAATTCCATTCATTTCTTGGCTATTGCTAATCATCCTGAACTTGGTAAAGAATCAACAGGTACATCGCATAATGGATTCAAAAGTTTTTATTTGTCCATTTCTTAAAAACCCACCAAGAGATGCACCAAGGGGAGTTAAGATAGAAGATCGCCAGTGAGATCCACATATTATATGATGATCTTTATGTCTTCGAGTGTACAAATAACTCGAAGGATAAAGGGCGAGCGAGTGAAAAATAAAAGAACATTCCTAAAAAGTGCCATAACACAGTGGCAGTTACTCCAAGACTGCGCGTGGAATGGTTTGCAAAATGTAAACCGAAATCAATGAAGATAAAACAACCCACCGACAAGATCAAAGGTTAAAAATCCGAAAATTAAAATGATCAGCTAAAGCAGATGAAACTAAGAAAATCGACAAGAAACACTAGAGTGTGCCATGTAATAAAATTACGACGATCAGCAAAAAAACGCGTGGAAAGAAATTATTAATAAGCTAGTAAAAGAAATAATTAACTCTTCCAAAGAAACCCTGATGGAGGAGGAAACGCTAGCAAAGAAGGATAAAAGGAAAGATTGAAAACTAGAACCAACTGCAGGAATCTTTTGCTTTTGTTCGTGCTAAAAAGCGACAAAAGTAGCGTGAACATTTCTGCAGAAGTACGACAGTTAATGTACATTGTACAATCCTTTACAGGTGTAGAAACAATGCAAAAGACCCATTCGACAGTAAAACAGATTGCTATAACAAAATTAGAAGGAAAAGTTACGGTAGCAATTCAAATAACGGAAAGGGTAAGATACCCTAGGATAATAATTTGCCAGAGCTAATTAGAAATCTTCAAGATAGATGTAAGGTGCAAAAAGATCCAAGCAGTAATAAAGGTTACAACTTACTAACCAAAGATAGATGACTACAACAAAACATTTCGTTAAACAGTTGAACAACTGACATATTATTCAAAAGAAGCAAAAAAAAGAGACATGCGATACTTTAAACTGACAGTGAATACTTAAAAAACGGGAATAAATGCTATAAACTTTGGTTTAAAGGTATATTTCACTGCATTTAAGCTTTAATGTCACTTCTTCAATAATTTTCAGGCAAAACTTTCTACTGTATGCTGTAATATACACTCAATATTCCCTTTTTTACAGCAAACTATCACTCAAAAAACACACCAGTATACAACATATGGACATTTCTACTGAAAATTAGTAAAATATATACGTATCAACATACCAATTTTCCATGAAATCGCTGTAACCCAGTCTTCCTTTGGGTCAACAAAAAAAAATCCCTGCTCTTTGTTTTGTGAAACCCAATCAAGTGAAATACCATGGATAAAATAATTAAAAGCTAAAAATGCATGCCAACCAGCAGAATACGAAATTCTCTCTCCGAATATTTGAAATCCTTTATTAAGACCAAATAGACTAAAACAAACGTGAATTCATAGTGCATTTCAGTCTGGCAGCTAATTTTCGCCAACCAGCAAAAACGAATACATGACGTTTTAGTTTAATATGGAGTTTGAACCTTTTTTTATCATGTTAGAACAGGTCGTATTGGACTTATTTTACCACGAAGCAGGCTAGTCAGACCGTGCTACGGTGGGATTTGAACCGGGTCCGGTCGTGTTGGGACCTTGCGCCGTTGTCAAATACATTGCCGGGCCCCTCAGGAGTTAGCTCTTATTTGTGCCAGATAAATGAAGTAATTTAAAACGAAAAAAATTTAAAAAATTAACTTAACTGCAGTAATAAATATGTAAAGTATTGAAATTACAAAATCACAACTAATCTTTCAATTCCACCACAAGAAGTGAATATTTTCCACAATTTATTCAAATCACAGATATAACACCTATAAGCCGACATTGTTCGAATATTAACAACGAATTCAGCACAAAAGACAAACAAAAGAGAAAAGAACAACAATCATGTAAAAGTGCTAAATAAGAGTCAAGTATTAAATTCAAGATGATCAAACACATGTAAAGCAAAGAAGAAAATAATGACATCCCAACCAAAAGCAGCTTTTCTGCCATTTAGTCACACTTGCTGTACCACAAGTATGAAACCTTTATCTCATTAAATATCGTCGTTTGCTTAAACCGTGCCCAACAAACTTTTTGTCACGGTATCGTTCCATTTATTGAATCTTTCGTGTCATCCTCCGCGAAGCTGTCACCGGAAGAAGAAAAACAATAAAACACCAATGCCAAAGCAAACAAAACATCATCAACACCAGTAGGGGGGGATTTGAGGGTGGAAAGGGGAGGGGGGGATAAAACACCTTCAACTTACAAACTTAGTGCGAAAAGTGGTGCTGTGTGTTGGCTTTACGTTCTTTTTAAAAACCGCGTGCTTGTTTTTTTGTTATTCCGTTTTCTTCTACTTCTGGAACACACATTTTCATGTCCTTAAGCTTCGCTAACGGATGCTCGGAAACGTCAAGTTTCTTGTTTCATTTTTCTTTTCTTGGCTGCTAAACTTTACAGCTCGCATCAGCCAACACCGCACTGCAGAGAAGTTAGCAGCAGCAATCACCCATTCCTGAAGGAAAACTTGTTTACGCACGCTCCAATCTCGGTCTCGGTCTGGTAAAATGTTTTTTTTTTCTTCCCGCGTACACCAGCCTATGCTCAAACACACACACACATATATACACAGCTAAACACACAAACCCTTGTGTAAGCCCAGCATCCCGTAGCTAGAACCGAAGCTCCGACGCTCCGAAGCTGTTCAAGTGAGTTCGTGACGCGGAAGTAACGTGCCACACTCTGGCAGACGTTTCAATAAATAATTCTTTCCACCTTGGCCCCAAAAGGTGCGTGCGTGCAGCTGAAGGATGAATGGAAAATCTGTAAAATTCTCAATCTACAGTATCAACCATCTGATAGCGCTGACGAGCTTCCTAAACAACGGAAAGTACAGCAAGAAACGACTCGTACACTCCTTTTCTCTCTCTCTCAATCTCTTTCCTTCAGTTTCGCTCTCCTTTTCTCAAGAGGCCGTTGAGAATAAGGTCTGATTTGCGTTCAAATTGAATCAAAATCACTTTCAGATGTTTGGTTGACTTTTTTTTTCTTTCTTCCTGCTTCGTACACGTTTACGCTTCCTTCCGGCTTCCTTTCCGACCGATCCAACCGACTTGACGCGTAGCTCAATCCTCCGGAGGCGGTATAGACCGATCCGGCCTAAGTATTCACGCTTTACGTTGTCAGCGTGAAGTGGCTGTGGTGGTGAAGCACAAGTACATTGGAAACCATCCGGACCAGTGACAATCCAATTGATCCTGACAGCTACAAACACTGCGCCTAGGCCTAGGCAAGCTGGTTACGTACCAACCCCATCCACATCCGGCTTCTGGTGTCTTGTTTGACATGCACGAAGAAAGCGTTGGCTTCGAAATTGACACTCGTTTCGGTGCAATATCACGTACGATGCGGGATGGTCCATTCCCGGGATGTTCACCATCATACTTCCGTTCGGCGTGTAAAACATTTCACAAAGCAAAAAAAAAAAAGAAATAAAACATCCGGCAAAATACTTAACTTCTGCTGCTACTAATCTAATGCCGGTAATAAAATGTTACGCAAAAATCCTAACAATGCGAGTCCTTTTTTTGTTTTATTCTTCGCAAAGGCCAGCTAGTTTTCACGAACAATGGGCACCCCTAGGAAAGATTCACCGCTTACATGGGCCCTGGCCAGCTTTCATAAAGATGAGTCATTATTTGTTTCAGGTCGTGTTTCTGGGAGGCCATGTACATCTAAACGGCAGCAGCAAAGATAATAACAATCAAATAGCTTTGCCAACACCATCCAACCAACTTGCGCTTTCGGCGAGTTATTTGTTGTTCTTTGCTAATTTTGTTTGTAAGACATTCACCTGGTTGAAAACCGAGAGGAAGCAATAGAGGAACAAAACAAAAAGGAAAGGAAAATGTTTCCCCTTTTGTTCCACGGCCATGGGCTTTTGAACTTTGAACCAAACTTTTCATTCAAGCGTTTTGTCTTGGCTGGCTGGGTTGAGATGAAATAAGGTTTCTGTTGTTTCGCTCTAAAATGGGTCCTTTTGTTTTTGAAAAATATGGTTTCCCCACCTGTCCGAATGCTGTTAGTTCGGTTCGCAGAATTTGAAACAACTGTAGGAAATGATCTCAAGGTAGAGATAAAAAATGAAGACAGGCAAGGACAGTGAAATATATTGCAAACATCATGTTGAAATTGATATAAAATACATCATCCATATGTCCAATAATACTCACATGTTTCTTCACGTGCTGCGTCGGTACTTTCTCGCCGAGGTACAATTTGTTTCCTTTTGCTCACACCACGGCCGAACCGAAGTTCGAACGGACGATCGATTGAGCCACCATCAAATCAAACAAAAAAATACACCGACAATAATAAAAAAGGTATCACACTCGACAGCAAACTAGCAACTTCACCTTCAAAGCGCACGTTCGACTTGGGAACGGCACTTGGCACTACACACTTCGGTACGATACCGCGCACTACTACACCGGCACCTTGCACACTCGAACCAGCTTTACCGAACCTTACGGCACACGCGGCCGATATCGCACGGACAACAATGAAGGGGGCAGCACGCAGCAAACAGCGAATAGTACACACACACACACCCGGACCCGAACAAGTGCGTACTTCAGCCGTCATTCATATGCGCAAGGCCCTCAACGGTGGATCCTTGATCCTTGAATGGTGTGGATCAAACAGCGCTGGTACACCTTGTGCACTTAAGGTTCGCTTCTTCGCCACCGCGTACACTTTGCATTGGGGAACTTGCCTGTTTTGCTTTGCTTTGTTTTAACTTGTGCCTTTTTCTACTGCTGTACTTAACTTCTGTGCGAAACACACTTTGCTATCCCGAACAACAATGCTCGGTACGGGAAGATGCTATAAAGCAGCAACTCTCGCACAGAGTTGCCCTTTTCGTTAGATTTTCTTCCTTCAATGCAAAAAAAGATGCAATGCTTCTCTATCAAAGGTATGAATTGAACTTTCTCCGGGATAATCTTACACACATAAAAACCACGACACCAAAGCGCAGAAAGACGGATGTACGATGACGATGATATGTGGCGTTGCTTCACAGCAAAATTGATATGTTTCGGTTACGTCACTAGCATTTGCTCAGACTTTTGTGTTGTTGCAGTTGATTACATTGATGGCGGTGCGTCTACATTCCTACGGCATGATGTTAACGGCTACACTCTTTAATGCGTGTGTTTGTGTGTATTGCTTGTGTATGTGTGGCAAGTATTCTCATTAACACCTGAACCAGACACCACGACCAGTACGAGCTTCAAGGCCGCTCGGGTGCTCGCTGGAAGCATGAATTTTAAATAAATTCCCACCGGTAATGGAACAAAAAAAAAAACGCGGACTCATCCGACCGGGTTGCCACGTTGCGAGCCGTTTAAAAACGCAACTGCTATTCCGGTGCCAATATTTTCTGCTCTTTTCTTTTGCAAACTCCACCTCCAAGTTGGGATGTTATTTTTACGCACCGTGCAAACTTTGCGGACACCAACCGGCACACCGAATTTCCGAGTGTGAGCGAAAAAAAAAAAACAAAACGCGTTAAGCGAAACCGAAACCGCCGAAACGAAACACAACGCCGGAACCGAACGCCACGCTATCAAGCGATTTGTCGCAATTTTCGAACCACACACTCACGCACGTTTTGCAACGAACTCACGCACGCATTCGAATGGCCCGTACGGAAGCGGGCTAATGTTGGGACACTTTGCATTCGCCGTACGCTTAAACACCGACCGACCCGAAATGGAGCGAGAACCCAACAGGCAACACGCACTTGTGACCACTAAAACGAATTACAATGTTAATGTTGCACTGGTAAGCGACATTAATAGCACATTCTTAAAGACACTGGGCAATATTACTTCCTCATTTGTACTATGCTTCCAAACATTTGCACACCTTTGGGCTCGTTGTTTTTCTGGACAAACAACCAAGCCAAACTCTTTCTGCTCCTTAAGTTTTACTTTAAAATGTGGATGAGCTTGTTTTGATTCGATTAATATTGCGAACGCAACAGCACTTCATCTTCACAGCATCCGAGCACATCTGCAGTAAGCACACCTTTCGCAGCGATCCTTTAGAGTGATTCTTCCGATGGGCGGAAATGGGTTGCCGGGAACTGGGAAGTTTTACGATAAAGTTGTACTGTTATCCACTTTACGGCTGCACCAGACATCCGGCACACTTGATGGAGCAACTTGCTGCAGTTAAACTTGCCGCATCGAAACAACGGAATCGGAACTCCAGCTGACGGTGCCCGACCTTCGCCATCATCATCTTCGCATCCGTGTGCCCGGTGGCGAGCGTGTTGAAATTGACTTTTTGATTACGTTTCCGGCTGGAAATGCCACATTTTGGCGCCTTCGGACCANTTTTACGATAAAGTTGTACTGTTATCCACTTTACGGCTGCACCAGACATCCGGCACACTTGATGGAGCAACTTGCTGCAGTTAAACTTGCCGCATCGAAACAACGGAATCGGAACTCCAGCTGACGGTGCCCGACCTTCGCCATCATCATCTTCGCATCCGTGTGCCCGGTGGCGAGCGTGTTGAAATTGACTTTTTGATTACGTTTCCGGCTGGAAATGCCACATTTTGGCGCCTTCGGACCAATTTCCCGCCACCCGTCAACCAACGGTGTCGCGGGCGCGCGCGCACGTGTGTCCACTGTGTATGGTGTAATGCCGAACTTTCGTCAAATAGTTCCGCGGTTTTTTTGCTTTTTGGGTTCTTTTTCGGGGTAGCCCAACGACGTACGGAGTTTACGAAACCGTGCAGCACCACAAATCCACGGCGGATTACTGTGCGCGACCGACGGAATCTCACGACAAACTGCCGCAGCTGTGCCCGAAGCTTGTCGACACGGACACGGTTGTGCAGGACTCGCCGTGGGTAACCGGGAATCGACGAACGATCGCGGCCCATCATCAACTAGCGCGGCAATCAGCACTCGACGAACGGCCATTGCGCAGGTCACTCCGGGGAACTCACGGCCATTCCCCAGGCTTTTGCGGCGACCGATGGCAATGGCCCCGGTAACTCACCAACTCACAGAGCAGCATCGGGTGCTCCACAGCTGGAGCAGTGCAGAGTGCAGCCGCCGGGGCAATGTTGCTCGAAAATGAATCACACCAAGCGTGTCAACACGTGGCGCATTTAACACCATCGAACGCAGCCACCGGCGACAGGGAAAAATCGAGCGACGGTTAGGTGTTTGTGCGGTTTGTGTGGAGGTAAAAACTGCTACGATGCACAAAACCCGAACGAAAGGAAAAACATACTGCCCCAAAATGTTACTTACCTGCCTGATGGGCCGAGGACGATCGAAACGAACGCGGTTCGGATGAGTGGCCGTTGCCTGCCGTTGCGTCCCGTTTTGCTAGCATCAGGCCCTGGTACGGGTGTGTTTTTGGTCTGGTGTCGTCTCGCCCAGATGCGGTCCCGCATGTGCACAGTCGTATGTGTTGCCTGCGTTGCCTGCAATGCAGGTGTCCCGGTGAAGTTTTAATTGCATCCTGCTACTTCCAACGTGAGCTAACGGGAGCCATCGCCCATCTAAGTCGCTGATACCGCGCGTGGTCGGTGGCGGTGTCAGCGAACGAACCATTTCTGGTCACCCGTTTCGGTTGCGATTGCAAGGTCAATCGTTATTGAATTACTGTTGAGAAGGAAAAACATCCATTCTGAGAAGCAGAACAAAGGTATAATTAATAGAGATGAGTGAGAAGGAAACTAACGACGGATATTGGCAACAAATTATACAAAGAAAGTACTTTATTGATATTGTTTGTCAAATTAATTCAATTCCCTTTAGAGCTGCCTTTCAATATCAATAATTAAACTAAACCTATCAATAGCTCAGAGCTTAAATCTATAAACTTAAATATCCTGCAGGAGTGCAGGGCCTTCTCCGAGAAAAAGCTTGGAGAAAAGATTGGATTAATGGAGCTCTAATTGTTCCACACATTCCAAACCATGGTTCCATGTTTAGAGAGGAAATGTTTGTAAAATTAAGCATAATGACAGAAGTCATTTTATCATTTGCTTCTCGGTACATTATTCACAAGAACAACCAACGACGATTCTCTCCATGTCTGTGTCAAATCCTTTCCAGTGTATCCGTTTCCGTGAAAGAAACTGTTAACTACGAACTCTTTAAATTAATTAAATACCTAATGGACACATTTTTCCCATAACTTGGCTTATTGAAACATATATGTATAGCCATTTGCACATAAAACTTTAAAATCTATTTAAATCTATTCATAGTGCACTGTTTTCCAGTTTTCAAGCCTTATACGCTACCAGCAAACGGTGCATTTCCAAAAAATCCAATTACATTTGGCCAAACTTTCACATTACACCACAGCATCCCCATCCTGCTCGACGGCCATCGTAATGGTCGTTTACGCCATTTCGTCAGTCGTCACGTCGGAGTGACGCAAAGTTCAATAAAAACAATCGTCCCGGAAGGTCGGTACAGCAATGTAAACGGGATTGCGGCGAGCACAACCCGGACCCGACTGCCGGCACTGTTCGCCACAAAGCCACAACTTTCATCAACAGTGCACGGAACAAAATGTCAAACCGTCAAAAAACTTTGCACTTGCCCGCGTTCGTGCACTTTCCTTCACCGGCGGTGCATAATTCAGCAAAGTCTCTCACCACGCCGCCTTAGCAAACTGCTGCACTTTCGTATCGAGCGCAATATTGCATCGATGCAACTCCACAACACACACACATACAGACCGTGTTTGATCCAGACGCGAACGTTGGTGGTGCGTTTTGTGAGCGGATGATTTGAAATTTTTATGCAATTGCTCGGATTCGCATAACTTTTTCAACGCTAGCCCGCACGCTTGCCATGTGGCAGACCGGGCGGTTCGAGCTGAGGTTTCGGGCGCCTTCACGATGGTGCCGAAAATCGGAAGCTAGTCGCAGTCGTTGGCGCTCGCCAAGACGCCGTTTGCTTTGCGTTTAATGTATTCATCAAATTTTAATTCGCTGCAGCTGCAGTCGCTGTCTTTGGTTAGCGCTAGAGCGATCGAAAGTTGCTCCATCGCACGCCATGTGCACGAAATGGCAAGATTTTAGCTCGTGGCTGCTTGGTAATCCTTGCCTGCCAGTCAACAGAACTTTATTACGCTCCATAAACCACTAAGGAAACGGAATCTTTCCTCTGTGGGCCAGGAATACTTAGAAGAAGAAAAAAAAATTGGAATGTGTATATAAAACTTGTCCGTTCCCAGCTGTTGATTCCAAGGATTGCGGCCTACGGTTTTAAAACGCCATTGCGAGAAGCGATGCATTTTGCTCACACAACCATCCGTCCGAGATACTTCCTTGGATTGGGAAGTCACGAAATAGCCGTTAAAATTGATTGCCATTTATTTTACCAAGAAAACCGGACACTTAATAACGATCGGCACAGATGCACTTTTGCGTCATATGCAGCCACAAAAAGAATGTTGCCCAATAGCTTGTGGTATCTTTCAACATGTACGTCCTGGGCAAATAATAGTCAAACACCATTGGTCAAGCATAACCAGCTACCAATGAAATGCTTTATATGCTCCACGAACGAACCACCCTTGAGTCCAGCTTTTTTGCTTTCCCCAGAAAAGCTTTCCTTCTTTCCAATCGATACATCCTTTGGCAAGTGTTTATGCTTTATTTGTTACTATTGTTTTCCTTCCACAACTTGCTGCCGGGTAACGTTGATAGGCCGTGCAGACCGGTGGTTGTTGGTGGTAGCCAACGTAAACCCTGAACCGACGGCTAGCAGAAAGGATGAAACTTTTCAATGACTTTGTTCGCAAGCGTGTTGCCGCTACCGGGTGCCGAGAACCTTCGCCGAGATGCCTCCAGCAAAATGGGTGCAAAGCGTAAGCGATAGAAAACGCTGATCAGCCGCCGATGCCGTAAAAACCTACCACAACTGGAGGTGTTCCGGCAAAAGCAGCAGGGTAGTGGACCCAATCGGTAGACCGGAAAACAGGTACACAGCTACGAAGAGGATGGATAGGGATAGCAGTTAGCACCACCGACTACCGTGCGCCAATGCTACTCACAAAGTTTTAACATAATCGGATTAAAGTTTACTTTACGCTTGAATTTCCTTCTTTTTTTTTCGTGCTTCACCCTTTGGCTACACATCCAGCATTCTGGGAACGGTTTAACCTGTTCTGCTCAGCAACTATCAAATGTGGGTTTTAATTGTTGTTTTTTTTTTGCTTTCGTTTGCACTTTTTGCTATGAAATGAATCCAACACTTGCTGTTTTAGTTGGTTTGTTTTCATAATTTGGCAGCTGCTTTTACTTACACTCGAACCTGGATGGAACGAAGCGTAATGTGGAAAAATGCTTTGTGAAATCGTTAATATTTAAAGCTTATTAATAATTTATAGCCTCATTTGATGTGCATTCTCCATCCAACCGCTTCTGCATTAGTTTAACGAATTTCATTTGACCCTGGTGCCATTGGGGCAATAGTGCCGGTTGGCAATTCTCAGGAAATATTACTATTCAATGATGTTGGCGGCGAATTTCTTACGCCTTACGCGAATTTCTTGGCGAACGACGATGAGGCAAAACTTAACGAGAACACATCACACGTGTTTATGCAATATGAGACTAGAATTTTGGGTAAATTGGATAGAGATAATCAAAGTGTGAGTGTCTTGGCAAATGTGATATAATAAGACACATTGAAATGGCTAATTATGCTCAGGACACTGGGAACTTTCATGATTCAGAGAAAGAGATGTCTCTTAATCGAATGTGAATTGTATCCCAATACTTTTAAGGATTCCACATTTAGTTCAAAAATTTAAGTATTATGCAATACGGGGTAATCGTTATCTATGAAAAAACAATAAAATTCAAACATTTTCGTTGGAAGATTTGAAATTCAATAAAACTTCAACAAAAACCTTCAACGATTTGCTTTAATTTAAAACACCTTTAAAGTTTTGCTAAAATAGGGCACACTTTCGAGCTCATTCAACATTACTGCACTGCAAATGAATAAATCAATCTTCATAACCGTACCAAAAACGTTCGCTAGCATCCGGAGTGCCGAGTGCTCTTCAATCATTCTTGCGGTTGTCAATGGTAACATCAACACGCTTCTGCTGCCGTTTGAAAATCACAAACGTCTACCAAAGCTACAAATGACAAGCCCAGGTTAATGATGGATAAACAACGATTTCTGATATTAATGACGTTGCGTCTGTCATGCACCGGTGTACCGGGGGTTTTCGACAAGCGTTTTCACATCAACACTCTCTTTGAAGTGTGTGTGAGTGTATTGAAACCATCGATATGGATGCCGTTTGCTCGAAAACTCCGTCCAATCCGACGTCTCCATGCCGGCACATGGCTTGGTAGTTGATATGCTCTTACGGACACGAGTACTTGCAGATGGTAACCGTATTCCGTTCGTCTTGTTGTATGTTGCACAATTTGTGTTCCTGCGTGTGTGTGTGTGTGTGTGTGTAGAAAAGGATGCGAAAACACTTGCTGGAGCCGTACACAAATGAGCGATTCCGTTTGAGAACCGATCATTATCAGCCTTTCTATGGCACAACATCAAAACAGAGGAAACAAACAAGTGTGAATGTGAAACCAAAAACACCGGCAACCGTACTAGCTCTTTCAGTCACGACTTCTTATGAAGGGCTTTCCCCGTTTAAGGTGCTTTTCGGGTTAATGGTTGGCCAATTTTTCGGCCAACGTGAAAAGTGAAGGCCTCCCGGTAAACGACTTTGCTCATCATTTTCCAGCAACAAATGGTGCATTTGTTAAAGCTTTATAGCGCTAATTATGGGCTAAGGAAAGCCATTAACAAGTCCGTTTAATGTACGTTCCGATCGTTAATATGTAAGCAGGGATAAGAAGTGGCAAAAATAAAATCGAAGGAAGCGACAAACTTTGGTATAAAATTGTGAAAATTCAAATCAAACAAAAAAAAACCTTCCAAGACAAACAAGAGTAATGCTGATCGATTTTTTTTTAAATTGTATCAAGCATAACTCCATAAAACACCCTAAACAGCTTTCGACCACGATTAAAGTTTTTGAACGTACAATTTAAGATCGCTTATATCTGGTCGCACCTTTCGAGCAAACCGGATTTATCGAAGCACGGCCATGATCTGGTCAACACTTCCTGTGCACCTTCAACTTTCCACCAACTTCACCGTGATGCACGGTTTATGTCCTTGAAGGATGTTTTTTTTTTCTCCCCCTTCCCACAGAAGCACCGACCTTTATACGCCTTTTCTTCGGTGGTTCGAAATGGGATAATTAACGTTACTTGATTATGATAATTTTATTACCATCGTCAGTCTCCGCAGCCTCACGGCCGACCGACCGACCGATGTTCTAAAGGTTGCTCCTGATTGCTTTGGCCGCTAGCCTCCCCGAACACTGCCCAAATTAGCTCGCTTGGGAAGAGATTACATTTGTGCTCGGTCAACCGCGTCCCATCCCCCACCACCCACCCACCTCGCCCCCACCGTATCCACAGGTTCTTCTACAGCAAACAAACAATTTCAAAAGAGCAATAAAAATTTGTCTAACATCTAGCCAACCGAACGCTGGGCGACACAAACCCCAGCTGGTGCTTCGATTCGTGTTGCGTCCCCATTTTACGGTGAGATCAGCTCACAGAAGAAAGAAGAAGTTATTGGGCGAAAATGTCTTCTCGTTTCTTGAAATGGTGTCGGGCCGAATCTTTTTTTATCAAATGCAACTCCGACCATTCCGGTTGCTAACGTTAAGAGAAAGGTGAAGGTGATGGACGGTGCTCTAATGCGGCAATATCATTAGAATTAATAATTCAACAGATGTTAATTGAGTTCCCACTGGTTTACGACGGTGGCACCTGTGTGTAAGAGCCCGTTTATGTACTCCGTCGATTGGCTCGTTTCCTGTGCTGCGCAAATGGCTGAGCATTAACGATAACGATCAGAAATCGAAAGCATCCGCAAATCCGTCGACCAATCGGTTCGCCCACGTCGCCCGCAAGTGGAGTGCAACGGCCGTGTGCCGTGGCGTGAAGAAACTGTCAATGCACTGGCTGACTGGCTCACTCTCCACGCCGGCAAACTCATTTCTCGTGCCACAAAGTGCCGAAGGACATCTAATGAATAATTATGATCTTGTAACCCCCTCCCCAACTTCCGTTTCGTTTTGGTAACCAATTCCATACACACACACACACACACGGATATGGAACACTCCACCCTATTTGACACGCTCTCTTTATCACTCACATGCACGTAGTGCGGGAACCGAAAAGTTGTATGGAATGGATTGTTACCTCTTCTCGGCATTCTGCTGACTTCGTGGGAAAGTTTGTTGGAAGTTTAACAGGAAAAAGCACTTCCGGTTGTCTGATGTTCGTTGCGCCCGTACACCTTCGCCCACTCGATCGCCCGCAACACGAAACCATGATCTAACCACATTTCAGATGCATCCAACCGGAGTCAACTGGTTGCGAAGGTAACTAAACTGATAGGCTAAGAAATCATCCAGCACGACGAACGACGGGCTAGTGTAAAGTACTCCCACCCGAAAACTTTGTCCTGGTCGTTCAGGGTCCCATTTTGGCTGGTTTTTGCATCGTTCCGCAAGCCACAGTGGGGGATTTGTGAAAGTTGATCGATAAGCTAGTTTGCAAAATTAATTAAAACAACGAAAGCAACGGCTAAGGGCGATGCTATCCGATACGCTAAACGCTCAATCGATCATAGTTTATTCAGGGCAGCGAGTGACGGATAGGTAACTTTAAAAACATTCATGAATCAGTTTAAAACCAAAACTTTAAAAATTAATTTTTTTGGAATGTAATGAGCATTATGCTGTTAAAAATATCCCTGAAAATTCAATTTGATTTAATGAAAAATATAACATTCAATTTCAAATCCATTTATACTTCAGTGTTTGAGTTAAAATTTTCCGCAAGATAAATAAGATTCAGGTGTGACAGAGAAAAGTTGAGAATTTCTAAGAATGCATTAGCTTCTCTTTACTTACATTGTAACACGTTGAAGCTACACAATATGTTAGTTCTATTTGTGGTTAAATATGTTTATTTACTTTCATTTATAAATTATTTTGCTAGTTTTTATCCGTACTGTAAGCCTAATTGGAGCTGAATTGCACAAGATTCACACAAGATTTCATCCGGGTGTTTTTCCTTTAGTTTATTATATTTTTTTTCAATTTATATAAAAACTTTATCTAACCCTTTGCATGTTTGATTAGATTGGGAAATGTGGATTAAAGAGTTATTTTAACAAATTAAAAAATTTACAAAGTAAACAACAAGCGTATCTGAAAGCTTTATAATCTTCAAACTTGTATTTAACATATATGCTACAAAACCAGTAATCTTTAAACTTTTATAACTTCATCCTAGTTGCTAGTTTAATACTAATTTTAATAAAAGCTTACGTCATTTTCTCAAAAGTTTTCGAAAGAATTGTTTTAATGAATTAAAGCTAGTATAAAAATGATTCAAACAATTCATGATTCAGACCGGTGCATGAAGTTTTTTTTTCACTTAAATATAAAACAATTAGCAAATGTCACGAACACTTCACACAAACACACACATACAAACACATACTCAAACAAGGCTTCAACGGAAATGGAAGGTGATAAAAATTCCTGCTAAACGCTAATTGAGACCTTTTTGCACACCACATGCCCAACACGCGTGGGAAAACAACCGCGACGTCCCGACCTGGGTGGACGTTCCCGGTTCTGCCTCCTCGAAAGCATAATCGCCGGTTCCGATGCCTCATTAACCCTCGTCTAGTACACACTACACACGCTGAAGTGCAAACATGCAATTTCGCTGATGGGTCCGTTGCACCTTTTGTTGGCCCCTTGTTCCCGCCAGTAATTATTCAGCGGCGTGTGTAATAACTTATTTCTCATTAATGTGACATTTCTTCGCACGACACAACCACAACGACGGTGAGCGACGCTGGTGGTGATTATTTTCCCTACGTGCCTACAGTGCATTAGGGCGGTCTTTGAAATTATTTTTACTACGTGCACCTGATGCAGATACCGCGGGTTATGCCGTACGGAGATCCGGCCGAAGCCGTGTCTCGCTGCAACAACAAAACAAATGACCTTTGCGCACGGTATCCTTCGTGAGTACATCGTGAAATGTGCAGCTGCAAACCATCGAACGCATCAATTAGTAACGAATGCAAGCCGTTTACATCGTTTGTTTGCCCTTTTGGAATGGTTTCTATTGTGTGTGTGTGTGTGTTTTCTTTTGTTGCGTTCGTTGCATTGTCATTAAACGATAGTAGTATAATACTGTTTGTTATCTGCTAGAAACAGTGTATGTAGCGCCTTTGTGGTATGTATGCAGTTTGTTTAAACATGACGATTCATTTTTTCAGCTTAATTATTGTTTTACCTTTTTTGTTTCTCAAGTTATATGAAAACGAACTCTCTTCTCTTAAGTGAGGCGAACTATTCGTCTATATTCAGAGCACATCCAGTACATATTATAATGTTTAAAGTTAATTATGTAAACTCCTTGCAGACACTTTTTGAATCCTTTTACCTTTTAGCATTAATTTTGACAGATGGAAAAATTAAATTCATTCAAGAAATACAATCCTAGTGGGTGAGTTAAAATAAGAAGTTAACTCACATAGTTTTAATCAATTAAGTTCACTCATATAGTTTAAACATATGAAGTATTTAACTCATAAGTGAATTGATTGCCTGAATGTAGAATTAAAATACGGACCAACTCAATTATGAGTGAAATAACTCATAACTCATAACTCATGAGTGAAATAACTCATACTCAGAATGCATGAAATTATAGCAAAAATTAAATAAACAATTTGTGAAAACTTAAATTTGCTCATCCTGGTATTAATTATTTCATTCATTAATACTTTTTAGAAACCTGCTAAAAGCAGGCTCAACCCTCGTTTTTTTTTTTTTAAACATTCAAACATCTTGTGGTTTGAGGATTCTTGCAATAATTATGGTTGTTTATCTGACATGTTCTAAGTGTTATTCTGATATTGTTCAATACACTATTGCCCATAACTTATTATAAGAATTCCAATGACTGATGCATATCTATTTCTCTCAACCAGAATATGGATTCTCAATCGTTTTAGATAATCTAGAAGCTAAATTTTTTTCTTGCTAATTTTCGTACGATATCATCGATTGGTGTCTTCTAACCTCTTGTTTTCAACTCTATTATTAGCGACCTCCATTCTAAACTTATCGTTCACGATGTTCTGGGAATGTGTGCTTTTTCTTTGTCAAGAAATTCCTAAATGACTTGCAATCTGTATGACTTACGTATGCTTTCATATTCTTGTAGCTGATTTTTGAATTCGAAAAAGAAACTTTTCGGCAATTGTTACACATATTACTTTAGCTCACCGTAAGCCCCTATTCGATCGGCCAAGAACCCCCAAAACTAAAGCAACCTTGCACCATTTTCGGTATGCTCGCGCCGCCACATGCCGCAGTTCGATTTTCAACATCACGCATAAAGGTCGTCCTATCCTAAGTGCTTCCAAGTGTAGCAATTTCCGGCAAATTTGATTTACTTCCAACGCTCACCGAATGATGTGACGGCTGAGTGATTCCAGCACACAATAGCAGCCCGCAAACGCCAACCGGGCCCGTACCTTTAAAAGGGCCCGTCACTCACGAAAGCCGCTCCGCACACACCGAGGCACGGAACCGTGTGGTGCAAGTTTTGTCCTGCCAGGCACACGGTGTAACACACCGCTTTTATACATTTCTATTCTTGCCTACCGAAATAGCGCACGCCGACCTAGAAAAAGGACGGCCGACGGCTGTGCCGTAACTTAAGCGTT
>CM032177.1:15127548-15161335 GCA_018908115.1 Anopheles rivulorum
TACCACCCACCGCCCTAGTGGGGGTGAGGATTCTTTTTTGGGGCAAATCCAGCTGACAATCTATTGATCGGATAAGCCGACTCCAAAATCGCACTTGGTCCAGCCAGCAGCCCAGCCATCCAGCTAGCCCAGCCGGGAAGCAGATTGAAAATCAACGACCAATTGAAAAACGATCTGCCGCAATCAACATGCATATAAAGCGGGCCTGTGCCCTGCTGGGGGCACGTTTATCATAAATCCTCCGCAGTTTGCCGCAGCATTACGGTGGTACGGTGCTGTGGCTTTTTGGCCGATTATCATCGATCGATCGCAACCATATCGCAACTACACACGAGCAACAAAAGTTGACACTATAAAAAAAAAGCAAAAGCTAAATCTCCAAATCACCCAGTGGAAGCAGCATTTTCAATTTATTTTTATTATTACAATGTTACAGACCGCACTGTGCCGAGTGTGGCCTGGTGCTCAAGAGCAAATTTGAAGGGCACTTCTTCGCTACAGCCGTGGTTGAAAGCTACTTTGCAAACCACTCTGGTAAGCCTCTGCTTCTGTGCAACGCACATAAATTAACATGAATCAACCATATTTCTCGCACACTGCCTCACTGCCTTCGGCCGGGAATGGTTTGCAGCCACTCTAAAAGCAAACCGCTAGATAATGCATAAATATGTAGGCAATTTTTCAAAGATTATCTCGTAAATTGTGCGTTTCTTACGAGCAACAGATCATAAAACTTTACTTCCTTCTTCCTTTTTTTGTTCGGTAGGAAAAACTTTGTACAGTACGCCGAGCATGACGTACACGGGAGGTGATTGTACTACACTGCCAAGAATCTTGATATTGCCATATACTTTGTGGTACAGAGAGAGAGCGAGCAAAAGGGAGAGCCACAACGTATGAATGATGGCAAAAGACAACTTTAAGTATGCGGCAAATGCATAATGTACCTTAATGGTTCTGTTGAGGCGGCATCCCAAGACTTAGTGGCAAATTATTTCGAAGCATAAACACTAGACACAACCTTAAAACTAGTAGCATGTTTCTTTGTGTGAATGGTGTGGTCTTAATGTTTATGAAACGTTACACAACACGTGGTTCGAAGTACTTTATTTCCGGATTTCACGGAAATTCTCCGATCTAAGATGCCATACAACAGATTGAGCTATGAAACATTATGCAGCAGAAAGCATTCCCTGAAAAACTAGGAATGGATAGAGGAACAATGTGTCGAAGTATCAGTTTACGGCGATGATCTAGCGGATTTTGAGAACTTCTGCTTGGATCGAAGAACTATTCAAGCCACGAAATCCGAATGACACTGCGAAAGACTCCGTCAAGATACATAATGCGGGTTATACCGCTTCCAGATGCGTCCGGTGATCCTCTTTGCCCATGAGTCTTTTACATTACTGGCAGAGGACGTCAACCCTCTTGCCATTTTTGAGCAGCGAATGCATACTATATGCAGTGGTGTTTATAATCAGAGCATATCTCTCTCTCTCTCTCTCTCTCTTTGGCTTAACGACCTACTCGGTCATGCCGGCCATCAAATGGCTTACTAGACTATTAGATACCACGTAGTTGCATAGTCAGTGCTCACTACGGGGGGACGGTCCGAATGGGATTTGAACCCGGTCCGGTCAATCAGAGCATATGGAGAAGGCGAATAAATCACTGAATGAACTAGATGAGCTGTTCGGAGAAGTAGCCATCAAGAAAATATGAAGATCTAGGACTTCTGCCCTACCAAAAAGGTGTTCCTCAGCAGAGGAGCATAGTGAATTCGTTGGCTGGGTAAGATTATATGCTCCCGAAGATGAAGAATACCAGCCCTGGAGCGAGTTTCCTGGAAAAGATCTGGTGGCACTGTCCATGTCAGCACGTTGTGCTCCACCGTTAGAGGATCAATGATGGTGATGGTGGAACTAATCCAGTTAACTTGATTGCATGAATCAAACAACACTAGTGGAGCTGTTCAATGCTAACAATGCTGTTAAAATGTCCATTCTAAATAAATCATGGAGACAAGTGACTTTCCATGAAGGTGATTAAACAGTTTTTTTAAATCTAATAATAACCTCCCTACATATGAAGTTCGATTGTCTATCTGTATAGATTTCATAATAGCGATACCTAATAAGTAGAAAAGAAGGACATGAAGTCGTCACAAGAAAGATCAAGAATGCAAACACGAATCTGAGAACATAGTCAAAAGTTAAGGCCAAACGGTTGATCATGAGGCCAAAAATTCGACATTGTCTTGTAGGGGTAATGATAGAAGGTATGAAAAAACCCACGAACCCACGAAATTGAAAAAAGGCAGACGGAGAAGTAGAATTGTACGTGATAATGGGAAAATTTTATATCAATTAAATCCTGCATTCGGAATCAAAAATACAATTAGGGAGAACAGATTTAACAGTGCAGAAATCTACAACCCACGAACCGAGTAATCCTTCGCGGAATCCTCTCCGCATAGACTCTGGGAAATTGATTCTACGAAGACGATCTTTTCGGAGTGGCACGACGTCATATTTTAGCAGGATGAACTCAAAAATCATTCTGGATGTTTCATGAAGGTAGCCGTTTGGCAGTCGAGGACAAGAGAAGGAAAGTTATAGTGTCATCGACTAAAGGAAAATGGCTATCAATAGGAAGAACAATGGTTTATTCATTGGTAAATGGAATGAGTTGCATTTCGCCAAGCGACACCACATCCAAGATAAGGTGATTGTGTCCACTAGCAACGCTAAAGTTTGACGACTAAATTAAAATATTCTTTTCAATTTTACATAATTTCTGTGTGAATAAACAAAAAATTCCTCTTATTGAGAGCTTTAAGTGTCCTCTGCTAAATTGTATTGACTGATTGCATAACTTCAGCATCTTGATTGTAGTATCGAACTCATCAATTGCCATACGACTCCTATTTCAGAAGTCATGGTTTTTCCTTCGATATCTTCTAACAATGTTCCTTTGTTATCTGTTTTAGCACACCAAAGTCGTATGCAAAAAAGTAGGATTTAAATGGGCTAGCACGCAAAAGCATATCCAAGTACTACCTTTTGCTCCCAGCTAAAACGGTTATCGGTTGTGTGATTTACTGTGCTCGCCGAAACGGTTCGTACGGTTTCATCGTACTGTATGCATCAATATCGCGCCAAAGCGCGCTTAAAATAGACCCCAACGGCATGCATTCAACGCATCTACCTACGCAAACCGGCGGCGGCGATAGAGAGCTCCAGTAGATTGTCCTATTTGAAAGAAACCTTCGAAGCGTGGGATGAAATAAATCCTCCTTTGGCGAATGTCACAACGAGCATTTTTTTTCTATTGATGAAGCTGCTATCATTCAATTCTGTCAATGGTATGATAAATATCGCTCTGTTCTAATAATAAATAAATTTATTTATTTCTTTCACAACTGTCGAGAGATCAGAGTAATAATAATAAATAAAATTCTGAATATATTTTATTTCTCTCTCTGCAGCATAATAATCCAACTCAATGCTCAACAATGACGACGTCAGACGAATGTTCCCGCTGTTAGTAGCAACACTGTCCAAACCATTCCAATCTAGCAAATCCTTCAATTCCACGTACGAATTACAAATAAAATATTAAAAAAAACGGTTGGCATGACACGTTTGTTTGTGTTCTTTCTTCGTCATGTTGCATTGTTTGAAGCTTACACAGTCCCCTATTCGCGAACATGCTTTGCAATGGAATTTTGCTAAGCAACGGTTTTAAAACTTCTCGCCAGCCAGCCCGGGCAAAGCGTTGAAAAATATCCAACTGTACGGAACCTCATCATGTTTGTTTGGGCCCGCGACAAGGTACGCAATGTGCCCGGGTTACGTTTAAGAACAATGCTCGGCGCCATAATCCATACAGCTTCGACGTTTGGGGCAACGGGATCCCAAAAACGGAGTCGGACAGGGGGCTTAACACGGTTTCACACCTTTTGATCCATGTTTCAATTTTTACTCCCTTTACACCCCCAAACCCCGCATTACATCGCAGCTTCATTAGCCGTGCTGGCTCGGCCGTCCCAAAATGGTTGTACTCCGCAACCGCAAACCGTGAGCCGTGGACGTGGAGGTTAACTTAAATTGAAAAAGTTACAAAACTGTTTAACATATTATGCACGTCCTACAATCGACGTCCGCGTTGTTGGCACTTATGTTCGTCCTTGTGCGACTTGTGCAGTCGCGGGTTCGCGGTTTGCTTCCCATCCGCCCTATGTTGGTGTGGGATGTTATGCAATCATCGTCGTGTCATCGTGTTTATCTTAAGTGTACGGCGTACTACGACGGCCATATCATTGCCGTGTCGCTGCCATTTTTCTTTCCCTTTTTTTGTTTTGTTTCGGAGTGGTAATGGAAACCCACCTTTATATCCGCCTAACGTCACTATTGGCTGCCTGAAGACTAGGACGTTCGTAAGGCTACGAGTATTCACCAAGCACTCGGCAAAGATTCAAGGTTTTGTGTACATGGCAAGCAATGTTTACATAGCGTTCCAATCGTGCCATGCTACGAGGTACGAGCAACCGGCACAAGCTACAAATGAAGAGTGAAATGGGAAAGCTGCAAAAATAGATCCCGAGAATCATTAGCAGCGATGCGAGTGCGCCTCACATCCAGCAAAAGATGGAACCCAATGTTTCCCGATTGCAAAACAACTGCACGGTCTTTACCACCGACAAACTACCCATCAACGTTCGCTTCGCAACGGTTCTCTGTGTGGGTGTGGGTTTGGGTGGGTGTGTGTGTGGGTGAAGTGCTCGTAGAAGCATCAAGCAAATTTATGCAAATTGAACCGAAATAAGATTTATTTATAAGATGTTACCATTCCAACCTTGCAACGGTGCTCGATCGCCGTGATGCCGTGGTGAATCCAAGCAGCAGCACCTGGATCAAAAAGGCTAGCCCGTTCCCTGCCCGTGACACACGCCGTCATCCGTCCTCTAACAGGAAAAAAAACCAGCCTTCTCCACATCAAACAAAACGTGAAGCCATGACGGATAAAGTGTTTGCTTTCGAGCTTGCAATTTTCAACCAGCACTGCACAACATCGTACTCTGTATAGGGTTTTTTTTTTGGTTCGCCATCAAAAATACCGAAGAGCTTACCCGCGACCGTAGGGAGTGAGGAGGGGGGGGGGTGTGACTTTGGAACCTTTCGATCCATTCCTGCCGGTAAATCGCAGCCCAACTTCCCCATCGCAACCCGCGCGATCATTTGAATCCATATTCACTCACTTTCACTCCAACACACAAGCGATTGCACTCACACACACACACACGGAGTAGAGGGCTGCTAACGGAAAGGATAAAACAGCTCCCATGAATATTCATCACTAATAATCTGAATTATTTGCATGTTTTTTTTTTGTTTTTTTGTGAGGTTCTCGCATGTCTGTTTATATTTTGTATGTGCTTGAGGTCGATGCTTGAGAGCTAACATTTGCCGTACAAACAGAGAACACGGCCCGCCACTGATCCCTAGTAAAAGCTTAGCTCGGGATCTAGGAAGCGTCTTGCTTGGACTACCGTCGTGTATGAGCCACCCCGAAAAATGTCACCTCGCCTTGCCTTCCTGCCACCCATTTAGCCGCCGAAACAAGATAAGCTTAATAACTGCAAATGACTTTACGTTTCAAGCGCTTACGGTCTGCCATCCCTGCCCACAAGTGCGGACCAAACTTTGGCTGCATGCTTACCACCGGCACTGGCATGGTGGCTGAAATATGAGCTGTTCAAGACGCTTTTTACGGCTAATTTAGCTTAGCGTTCGACCCATCTGCCGGTGCCAGAGCCAGGCCATCTTACGGAAAGCGAATCTATTAGTACGTCTTGCCTGTGTCGCCACGTTCTTTCGTTCTCTCTCTCTCTCTCTCTCTCTACTCTCTCTCTCTCTCTCTCTCTCTCTCTCTCTTTCTCTACTCTCACGCTTTCTCTCGCTCATGATTTCCATTTTAAAACATCAGTGTTTGTGTCCCGGGGATAGCGTTTAACGTTTTTTGCACATCGTGTAAAAACACTTACCCGATGATCGCACACTGTACGTGCATCGCATCGCCTGCAGCCGAATGCGCCTTGCGCAAGATGCAACCGAAGCGGATGGGAAGATTTACCGCGCTACAGTAAATCCCGGAAAAAAAACGAAGCTTTGGCCAGATGAAGCTGTCAGACATTTCACTCAACTCCGCACTCCGTACACCATTTCGTACTGCTTGCCTTACTAAGTGTCCATTACTCAGCAGCTTCCGTTCGAATGTCTTTCTCGCTTGGTCTTCTCGAACAACGGGTCAAATCGTGGAGAAAATATTCGTACCATTCACCGACCTCAGACCGACCGACTCATGGTGGAAATTTTACCAAAAAAAAACTCTCTCTCACACACACACACACAAATCCCTTTCAAGCACTGCGGTCGTGCTAGTGCACGAAACTTCCAGCACGAGAATGCAACGTAAATCCCTTGCCGATTTGTGCCGTGTGTGTCTGTTGGGAACGGAATCTCGCGCAAACGTTTTTTTATTCATATATATATATATATGTATGTGTGTGTATGTGTGATGCTTCTTTTTTTTCACTTCCTCCCTTTTTGCACTTCCGATAGAAGAAGATACGTCACACAGGAAGGCAATGCTGCAACAATCGCAATAGTAAGAAAAAAAAAACCCAACCACCCGAGCGCCGAAATGGAACGAATTATAGTACTCTCGGGAGAACAGCCAGCAAACGCCGCAACTATGATGCTTTTCTATTGCTTTCCTGATGCCTTCCAAGCTCTTTGCCGGGTTTGCTGTTTCGATGCATGAAACAAAGCTGGGAAGTAAAGGGAAAAGGCCGGGCCCGTTTTCGTGCCATTACTGTGTTGCCTGCATCCGTGTGCTGCATCGGGGCAGGAAGAAAATTATGCTGCACTTTCGTTCCCTTAGGGAAGCGGGAAAGAAATGGATCAACGGACCGATTGTCGGATTGGCCATGTTTTTAGGCTGTTTCGGTTTTTTTTTTTGTTTTTGTTTCAAGTAATAAACATTATTCCTTCGGGATGCGGTGCTTGCATGCACGCGATTTCAAGCAACGAACGAATGATCCATAATTTCGTAGCGTTCATATGAAATATGGTTGCTGTTAATTATTTGTGCCGGATAAAGAACGCATTTAACGGATTTTTCACACTGCTCACGTTAAGTGAAGCATATTAACTACAATTTTATTAAGGATACGATATAAAAGGTTAATTTTTATCATATAATGTTCCACCCCTGGCGCATATTGACAAACACATGCAAAATAAATAATGAAACTTTTAATGGCACAGTGTGTAACATAATTACGTGGTTAGTATTTTTTTATAATGAGTGCAAGAGTTAATAAAACAAAGAGAAACGTAAAACGGATTTAATTTTATCTTTCGTTTTTTAAAATTCATTTTCAACTTTAAATTTTTGAAGATCAAGAAGCATTTTATGTGATTAACATCGTGTGCAGATCAACGTTGGTCTTCATATTTCTTGTGGTTATCACTATATCGATGTTATATTGAAAAATAAGAACAAAAAAAATGCGAACAATTGAAATCAAACCTTGTGATTCGTTAAAATCTAAAATCAAAATACACGAAATTTGTTGTACGAAATGTATTTCCAAAGTGTACTGCTAGTGGTGATCGATTTTTTTGTCGAAAACCTCGTATATCAGACGAAAGATCATCATGTTCGATCGATTTTCGTTTCTGAATGATTGGCCTGATTCCAATAGATATTTAACCATTCGGTTGATTAACTCGTTTACCAAATTATAGAAGTAGACCCATATCTTTTATTGTAGAAACAAAAAGAAGGGAAAGTTAAACACTGATAAACGAGCATATATTGCATAATTTTAAACCATTTATGTTTAAACCAGCATTAAAACTGGAATGGAAACTCCATAAAACAATATTTGTGCGTTAAGCAAAAGGATTTAAAATTTTTTACGTGGCTTAAAACTATTTTACGTTAAAAAATAAATATTTCTTGTGAGTTGTTGTAAAATTAAGCAAACCGAGGTAATTCATACACTTCTTGCAAAAAAATATACTTTAATATTTCAAAAAATTAAATAGATTAATGTACATCTCAATCGTAAAGTTTTCCTTCTATTCTCAAAATACGTTTTAATCTCAAATGACAACGTTAAGTTACGTTTTACGTATATATATCTCAAGTTATGTTACGCACTGTAGTATGAAGTATGGAATGAGATAAAATATTCTGATTTTATTCTAACTTAAATCACTTAATTTCAATAACATCATTTTGTTCGTGAAAACACATTTGATTTTACATTTTACTTTTACCTTGTCTAAACGATTTACAAATATTCTATTGCTTTACATCCTTCAATTCTTCCTCCCTATTTTTCCCACACTTCATCCAACAGCTTGCAACAATTGGGTAAGACGAGATCAAGTGTCCGTTTTGCTGTATTTCGCTGCGGCAAGCACTTACTGCCCATGCAGATTTGTGCTGAATTCGTTATCCCTTTTCGCCAGTTACCTTTGGGCGATAAAGAGGATTGGGCCTGCAAAGCCCACAGTGCATGGGAAACATAGGTTCGTCTGGACAGCCAAGCAACCTGACCCCGTTGCCCGTTGATTGAGGCTTGCGTGAATCTGTCTCTAACGACTGTTTACCTATTTCTCCAGCCCACCACCCACCCTCCCCTTTCCCACATAACAACTCATTCCTTTCCCTTAGTGCGATCGCCGAAAGCCTAGGTCGAGTTCCCGCTTCCCGGGATCAGAAAGCACCAGAAGTGACCAACCACCAACCGTTTCGTTTCGTTTACTTATGCCTTCCGGTGACTCCGGGAAGGATGATGCTTTTGTTTTCCTACCACTTTGGCCACCGGGCCACCCGAACTCCGTGCTACAAACTCCCGGGAAGCACACGATAAGAAAACACACACCAAAAAAAAAAGAAAATGGTACAAAAACTAGACACAACCAAAGCGGACCGGGCACTGGGGTACATATACCGACAAAACCAGCCACTAAACCAAAGAAAGAGAATGAAGCAAAAAAAGAAACCCAGCTACTCCCGGTAAGGAAGGAAAATTTGATGCTTTTCCGTGTTGTTCCGTCGTGTCCTCCGTATGGCGGTGTTCCCGTGGCTTTGCCCAAAACCTCAAAAAAGAAATAACACCCATCCATCCAGCCGCACACCTCGCGTAAGCAATTACTGCATTGCAGACAATTTTCCCATGCCCAACNCAACCAAAGCTAACCGGGCACTGGGGTACTCATACCGACAAAACCAGCCACTAAACCAAAGAAAGAGAATGAAGCAAAAAAAGAAACCCAGCTACTCCCGGTAAGGAAGGAAAATTTGATGCTTTTCCGTGTTGTTCCGTCGTGTCCTCCGTATGGCGGTGTTCCCGTGGCTTTGCCCAAAACCTCAAAAAAGAAATAACACCCATCCATCCAGCCGCACACCTCGCGTAAGCAATTACTGCATTGCAGACAATTTTCCCATGCCCAACATCCCCAGGAGCTGGCCCCGGCATGCCTCTCGGTCGGTAGCATTTTTTGTTGTTGTTTTGCTGTCGTATCGCGCGCATATCGCATGTTATTCTGCTGGCATCTTTTTATTTCCCTGTCCCGGTGGTCATGTCGTGTCGCTTTGTGACGAGCTGCTACCAACTACTCCGGCTAAGGGTGCTATTTTGCATGCCTGGCTGTTGTTGGGTTTTTTTTTTTGCATTCCCTTTGGAACATATTTTATACACACAAACACACGACAGTGTAGGACACGTGTGTCTTCGGGAAAAACGGTGACCATGCCCAGCCGTCGTACCCGCCCGTCCACGGCAGTGTGGCATTTGCGATGGCTTGGACAGGTACACGGTGCACACTCACCGAAAAACCTCAACGACCGTCCGATGCGTACTTTTACCAAAACGTGCGGTCGACAGTCATCCCAATCCCAAGCACCGGCGCGTTTGAAGCCACGCCAAGCATTGTCATGGCGCGCCTGATGCACGGCTGTTTGGTGCAGAACACGGTACGCATGTACGTAGTGCCGTGATCGCTCACCGTGTGAATGACACATGAATAATGAAGTTGTCAACTTCATGTCCTCTTCTGCCCAAAAGTGTCCTCAGCGAACGGGAACCAGATCGCCAAGTAACGCACCAGGGGCAGCAATCGTACGCAGTCGGTCCTGCGAAATTGGTTACATGAAAGCGCACGAGAAGCGGTTTTGATGTAAATGCCAATGTCTGCGTGTGTTTTGTGTGTGTGTGTGTGTGTGTGTGTGTGTCCCGTATCGAACATTGTTGCGAATGTCGTTCACCGATGTCGAACAAAACATGTTTTTCGTCTGTCGAATTGTATTGCATGCGGATGAGCTTGGTAGTATTTACGCTAAACACAGTGGAACAACAATAAAACAGAAGTTTTTCAATGCCTAAAGCATGCCTTTCCTTTATTATGTACAAATCCAAAGAAACAGTGTTTTACGTGCTCAAAACAGCAAACATTTGCAACAGAATACAACTTTCAAACACTGATCCATTTCGTTCTGCAGGATTTTATCACAACTCAAATAAAACATTNTGGCATTTGCGATGGCTTGGACAGGTACACGGTGCACACTCACCGAAAAACCTCAACGACCGTCCGATGCGTACTTTTACCAAAACGTGCGGTCGACAGTCATCCCAATCCCAAGCACCGGCGCGTTTGAAGCCACGCCAAGCATTGTCATGGCGCGCCTGATGCACGGCTGTTTGGTGCAGAACACGGTACGCATGTACGTAGTGCCGTGATCGCTCACCGTGTGAATGACACATGAATAATGAAGTTGTCAACTTCATGTCCTCTTCTGCCCAAAAGTGTCCTCAGCGAACGGGAACCAGATCGCCAAGTAACGCACCAGGGGCAGCAATCGTACGCAGTCGGTCCTGCGAAATTGGTTACATGAAAGCGCACGAGAAGCGGTTTTGATGTAAATGCCAATGTCTGCGTGTGTTTTGTGTGTGTGTGTGTGTTCCGTATCGAACATTGTTGCGAATGTCGTTCACCGATGTCGAACAAAACATGTTTTTCGTCTGTCGAATTGTATTGCATGCGGATGAGCTTGGTAGTATTTACGCTAAACACAGTGGCACAACAATAAAACAGAAGTTTTTCAATGCCTAAAGCATGCCTTTTCTTTATTATGTACAAATCCAAAGAAGCGGTGTTTTACGTGCTCAAAACAGCAAACATTTGCAACAGAGTACAACTTTCAAACACTGATCCATTTCGTTCTGCAGGATTTTATCACATCTCAAATAAAACATTTGTTTGCTCTAGTATACTTTCAACAATAACATTTTTTTATAACTTAAGGTTGCGGAAAATCAATGAACACTACAATCAAGTTCCAAAATACAATCGAGTAATCCCTCCTATAGAGAGGAAATTCCTTGTGCAATTTTATCCACTTAAATTATATTGAACATATCATCAACCATTCCACACAAAAATGATGCTCATTCAATGTTTCATACACATTATTTAACAACCTGGAAAAACCAAAAACTTAAAAACTTATTTATTTTTGAGAGAAATAGCATTTGAAGAGTCACTTCATCGTGACATATCATTCTTTCAACATTCCTTAAACGTGTACTGTTGATGAAGGATTTGTTTAATTTTCTGTTGCAGAAACGTTCTCTCCGGCATCACGAATTCCTTAAGCACCTTGGTATTGTGAGTATCGCATGTACCCTTTTTAGCAGCTCTAAGATGTTCTTAGTTTCAACTCCCAATCTTAAACTGTCGACCAAAGTCTAAGGTTCATTAGCGGTTTCTTCGCTGATGGCATTGCTCTTAGCACTTTCCAAGTCCGGATAAAGTTTCTTCCATGTTTTGGCTTTGACATTGAGCGAAACAAAAAGAAGCTTGGAATGCGATATCTTTCCTATCACTCTAGAATACCTTGGACTACGAGTTCTTTGACTAACACATTATCATCATACAAGTGCCATTAAGATTAGTGTTTTATTGAAGCTTTTCGTTAATTAATGGATTGAGAGGTCGAAGATTGAAATATCCATCCTCGAACATATCATCTTTGAGATGCCATGAAAATAATTAGTTGATCTATAGTAATAGTACTATAGGATAAGGCAAAATACAAGGAGGAAATGCCTTGAAAAAATTTGTATGTTAATCAGCCTATGCACGGCTGACAATACGGCAAAGATGCCGTCATAATTAAAAATAAATAAATAAATAAAATATAGTAATTCGATAGCAATATTTATTATAGAAGCTATTCTTTCAAAATCTTAAAGTTATACTATTAATATGTTTTGGATAACAACTTAAAAAGTATTTTTTAAAAACAATCTGGATCCCAATAATCGTAAACTACACATCCCTGGATAAGTCTATTCACATCTTAATTAAAGCGCTAGATATCTAGAAAAAATGTAAGCTCCAATTACTTAACTTTGTCGCACCTCATTAAAAAAACCGAGAGAACTTTCCCCATCCCCATGCCGTAGTAATGCATTTCCATTATAAGTATTAATTAAAAGCTCCCCTTTTTTCATTCAGTCCTATGGCAAGCAACCATTGAGCTATCCGAGGTAATCTGAAACCGAAACGTAAGCTCAAAGATCGATTGCTATAATTATAGCCGAGCGTTCACCCGAATCCTTGGACCCCGGACAGCAAGCCATCTTCGACTCTCCGGAATAGCCCGTCTCACTTTCATGCGAGATAAAAGTTTTCCACCGTACAACGTACCATTACACCGGCACTTTTACGAACGAGACACGATCTTGGTGCGATTTCGCGTTATGAGAAGCGAAAGAAAAAACAGCAGACAACAGCAGCGAACGGGGAATCGAAACAAGGCAGAAGCACTTTGCGGATGGTGATCAACGTATAATTATCATAATTTATTAATTGCTTAATTACTTTTCATTTGGTTCATTTCTTTGCCCACCGCTTCAAACGAAAGCGTACCGGTGACATTATGGAACGAATAAATAATGATAGCAAAACTAGCGACGCGTTTGGGCATGTGATCGAGTGTTTTGTTCCTTAGTAGAATTCCCGCTTTACGATAAGCCCGCCAAAATGCTTTACGTTCGATAGTCTCCAAAATTGATACTTTATTCGACAGCTATATGACAAAAGCTTTCGCACAACTCAGTTCCAACAATACAGCAGTTGAAGGTTTCAAGAAAAAGCGGCACGGTGCCCGGGTCTGCAATGCAGATAAGCGCACTGAAGCAGCACAAACACCTCGTGAACCAAACGTGACCAAACGCTTAACCATACATTCCGGGGGATGGGGAGGGTACTCAACATGCTGGGCAGCAACAATGCGCCGCGCTGCCTGGGAACCAAGGAATGGGCTGGTTGATGAATAAAATATTTGCATTCCAAAACCGCAGATATAACGCGCCGCCGAGTGCAGCGCAACGCAGCGAAACACGTTTATTGGCGATTTATTTCGATGGCAGTGAGCGTTTTAAAATGCGTCACTTTGTATGTTTCTACCCGATTTGAAGCAATCGCCTGTTGTAAAATTTCATTTACGAGCTGTAAACAGTGGGGATGGTATCGAATTTTTATTTCATTTCATTCATTTCTACAAAAAACTACACTAACAAGTCGAAAAGGTGACATCCAGTGCGACAAGATAATCTTCCTCTGTTTCGTTTAAAGATTTCTTATCAGTTCCACACTTGCGTCAATCGATCGTTAAAGACACGACTCCCACGATACCGCTACGGTGGAATGTTTGGCCGAATAAATTTAGTCCCATTCGAGCCTCGAGCACTGGAACGCTAGATTGTCAAGGAAATTGTATGCACGCCAACTTGGCCATCCTCAAACTAAACATAATTCGATTGAAATTCCCGACATTCCTCGACGGATCGCTGCCTCCAAATCTGACACGCACTCGTGCCCTCGCACCGGGGCAAGTTTCGGTGAACCCTTTTCATAAGTTTGCTGGAAAAAGCCTTAAATTGAATAATCCCCTGAACAAATTCAATCACTTACCCATGTTATTGTGTTCGAGCAGCAGTTCGACAGCGGTCCGTCCAGCGTCGAGTCGGCGTATTCCAATAATTCTTGTGCCGTCAATAATACGCCGTCCAGGCGATTGTGTGCATGCGATTAAAATTAAGTTAAGAAATATTTTACATGATTCGAGTAACATTTCATGTGTACAATACCCTAAGCCCTTCAATTCACAATCCATCATATGGCGCTATGCATTCCCATAATCGAGCAGTTGAAAACGGTAGATTGAACAATAAGTAAATTAATAATTTATCTCCAGTTTAAACTATACTCCACAAAAGACTACCGTTTCCGCAAACAAACGAGCATAAAACAGTGCTGCATTTACATGGTAACAAACTTGTTACGAACAAAAGCAATACAAGTACGGTGCCGGTAAAGTACAACAAGTAAGCAAAGCACTTCCGAGCGGATTCATTGATTCCGATGCTTCCGATTCCCACGTTGCAAGCCGAAACAGTGAACAAACGAACCCAGGAAAGAGAGAGAGAGAGAGAAAAAATCCCCAAACAAACCAAAGCTTGGAAGGCACAGGCGAAAACTTTGTCATTCGCTTCTCGTTTGAAAGTTTCACAGCACCGGGAAGTTTCAGTTTATGCACGGGAAGGCACATATTCCAACCCTTGCACAGTTCGCATTGAACCGACAGTGTGTAGCGGATAGATAACGCCTCCATGGGGTAGAAAACTTGAAACCTGCCAAAGGTTCGGGAAAATAAAACTTTATCTCCCTGGATTTGGTGTTTGTTTCTTTTTGTTTTGCTTTTTTTTCGTTGCTATTCAACATTAATTCCATGTTTGAAGGGAAGGAGAAAGAAAAAAAGATGATTCGAAATGTTCCATTCCGACCCAAAACTACCGTCTGGCGACTGTTAAATTATTTCAATCGCTCAATAATGGACTAGACCAGCAGCAGCAGCGGACATACGTGGCACCCAAAAAACTGTCTTCGTTGTGGGTTTGAAAAATTTTTTTGAAACAAATTGTCCACTCAATTTAGCCGATGGAACTTGCTTTATTAACTATGCATAACCGATGGTACCAATATAGTAAGACGCACGGAACCCAACAACAACAACAACAACAACGAAAGCTCAAGCAAACCAGGAACGATGGCACGAAAGATGGTTCACTCTCGCCCCAAAACACTCACCGTGGAGCTATTAACTTGATTGGGCTTACTATTTGCCCGACGGAACCGGGAAACGACGAATAAAATCAAATAAAATAAAAAGAAATGGCTCCCCCTTTCCGCCCACCCACTCGTGAACCACAAAAGCCTTCTCCTCTAGCGTTCGACCCGGTCACTCAATTATTCAACGCGCTTGTCCCGAGAGTTGCAATTATTGTTTGCTCCATCCGAGACGAGACTCGGACGGGGTGGAAAAAAAAGTGATGTACACAGAACAACAAAAAAAAAAAAACAAGGAACAGAAACGACAAATAATAGATCACAAATAGCTTACGAAGGTCCTCGGCTCCAAAATCCAGGTCAGATAAAAATACATGCCGCGTTATGCTCTCACCAGCACCAGCAGCAGCTCGAAAAATGGGATGCTATTCGGATGCTTCAATAAGATAAAATCCAATCTCGTACCGAGTAGCACCGTTTGGAGCTGTACATTCAACGTTCAACAAACGAAATTGGCCCCCCCATCCAGGACACTTCAATACAGAAGCGGTGCAAGGGGCAATTGCGATGCACTCGATGGTGCCAACCGGTTGTTGGCTGCACTGATAGCAGTGCACCTCGTAATGACGCTAATTTACTACCGAAAATATTAAAATCGATAAAGCAAAACACCCCATTATTATCCATGGGTAAACGAGCGCTTAATTGAATCCTGTCAGTGCCGGGCATTTCCGAGTACCGTACAGCTTATTAAAACATGACATAAAGTTGATGGGAAATGTGTTTTTACAATGGGAACGCAACGCATTTTTTTCTTTCCTTCTTTGTCCCACATATTGCACCCTCATCTCGCACCTTTTGCCACGTGTTAATGAAGAAAACAATAATACCACCCACACGGTACGGTGTAAGCTGTGAAGCCCTGAGGGCGCTTACAGCAAAGCAACAGCTGTAACAAAATGTATGCCACAAACTCGTCAGCTGTGTGGAAAACTCGTTCGCCCGGTTTGCTGCTTGCTGTGGGCAAAACAACAAGCAATAATATGCAAACGAACGACTTGAAATCCGTACCGAAGCATTATAGCAGCAGCGCATTCAATGTAGTTACAGCTGATTTACGAATACAGAACTAGCTGTGGAGGTTCTGCTTACCTACCTTGGTTTGCTGTTAACAGGCGCTAGTTTGTTAAGCAGGGCTATAAAACATTTCCATCGATAGCATTACATTATACTGAGGTTGTACACAATGTTGCAAACATTGTATGTGATTTGTTCGTTATGGCTTAATTAGTGCCGAATGGTTTTAATAAAACATTAACATTTATGATCAATACTAAAGTGTTTCATCTGTGTTGAATGTTGCTAGCAATTAGTCATTTTGGTAAGGAGAAATAAATAAATATCTTAATTAGGAATAACTACAAAAGCCCGGAGTTTAATATATTTTCAGTTATTTTATAATTTTTCGTTCTGCCTCACAGTGCTGTAACTGACGATCAGTCAGACCATGAGCTAAACAACAGAACAGTTGATATACCGATAGCGTAATTTCTGGAGAATGAAACGATAATGGTAGAATTCTCCATAATACCCTTTCCAGATAAGATCACCAAATAGGTCACTTTGTCAAGTCTTCCGGTAGCTTTCACGTGGTTTTGTTTGATTTTCAATAACGTATGATGCACAAAGACCATGATACAATAACCAATCAGCAAATATGATATTGCAGTTTGTTAGTTGAGAACCAAATTCAATCTCTTTGTTATCTTAATAACTAGTTAAATTTGGGGCGGCTCGGAGGAGTATTTGGTAGCGGCGCTAGTTCCTAACAAGGCTGGATCAGTTCAAATCCCATTCGGACCATTTCCCTGTAGCACGGTCTGACTAGCCTGATTCGTGGTAAAATTAGTCTAATACGGCCAGCCGGATTCTAACATAAGTAGTTAAATTTCATCAATTTTATTTTCAAATTAAAGTAAAAAACTAAATCATTTTACTCGTTAAAAAGGTTTTATCCTTACTTAAAATCTATTGCAACTCCGATCACTGACAGCAAAATAGTTTTGTTGCGGTACCTTTTCTTTCTACCTTTTTAGTTAAAAAATAGCAACTTTTTCATAATATAAAAATGATAAGTCGTTTTTAGAAAATAAATACTACAGCGAAACCAAATTGCTTTTTCCTACAAATAAACATAGCACCAAAAAGACGATTCACATGATTAGCTCCAGGCCTTTTTTTGTTGTTTTCCCTTTAAGCTTTTTTTTTCTTTATTTGAACAATGGTTCACTTGATTGTCAAGAGAGCAGCTTAAATGGAGTATGCCGTTTGTATAATCCTTTACCTTTATTGTGTCCGGGAAAAACGGAAAAAATAAACCCATGCCAATGCATTGCAGCACAGCAATTCAGAGGTTCGCAAAAGCTACGAACATAAGCTTCTCTCGTCGGATGATAAATCTACCGAACGCTTCTCAGAAGAAGAATACGCACGCAATATCCAAACTTGCGAAAGTAGAACTACAGGTCCTACCGGCCGTGCCGTGTGCCGTAAGGAATGTTTTCATGCGACGGAAAGCATATAGTTGATTATAGACACTCAAGTGAATGTTTGTGATAGACCTATTCCTAGTGGTCTTCGCTAGTCAATCGGGTGTACCAAGAGTCAGTCGGTTTGTGCCAGAATCAATGATTTGCTGCTCGAAAGAACATTGAGAAAGAGCTAACGAAATGCAAAACAGTTTCCCTACAGTGATTACGTAGCAGCTTAATTGCAATCATGTCGATGAAGCAAACATTGTCGATTGTTGTTGCAAAATCAGCACTTTGTGAATGTTGTGTGCCGACGATAAATTATCTGTAGTATTTACGTACGTGTATGCTACCGTGTGTATCGGTATAATT
Organism: Anopheles rivulorum; assembly: GCA_018908115.1. Lineage (NCBI taxonomy): Eukaryota > Metazoa > Arthropoda > Insecta > Diptera > Culicidae > Anopheles > Anopheles rivulorum. Next base: position 15,145,673 of record CM032177.1, read on the forward strand.
ACGGAACGGTTGAGCCACTACCGTACCGTAGTACAGTTTTCTGCCAGAAACACTCGGATCAAACATATCTTAAACGGATACTGATAGTCTTTTATTGACATCGGCCGTAATCAAATGATTCTACCCATCTCCATTCGAACTTTGCTGACTCATAAACACAACGCCGGATCCGGTTTTCGCTTCACTTTACATCCATAAAAAAAGAGGTATACCCACCCGTTCCTTGGTGATCGTTGTTTGCTAAATCGATTCTTACACCCGTTCGAACATGATTTGCAAAGCGACAACACACGGCCGATGGACTTCCGAACCGATTCGTTTCCGCTTTGCCAGATAACCAATCGGCAAAGGGTCCTGCAATTGCGTAAGATATTTATGAAAACTTTCCCTCCAAAGTGCGGCCAGCAGCTTAGCAGAAGGCAACGGTTGAACCGGTGAACAATCTGCTACTGTTGTGCTGCTGTGCTTTCAGTTCGGCTCGCTGGCCCTTCTCACATCGCATTCCGGTATCGATAAATCACTCGCCAGCAGTGGCCGAGGTTCATTCGACTCCCGCTGGGCACGGTGTGGCTGCCCACAAGTCATAAATTTCACTTTATTACAAGGTCCGGCCAAAATCGAGCCTTCCCCTCCACTCCCCCCCCCCCCCCCCCCCCCCCCCCCCCCCCCCCCCCCCCCCCCCCCCCCCCCCCCCCCCCCCCCCCCCCCCCCCCCCCCCCCCCCCCCCCCCACCAGTTCAATGGATGGTACCCAGCGTGGTACCTTTCCACCATTGACCGTCACGACCGGCAACCAGCTTTTGCAAGGTGCGAAACGGGACGAAAAAAAATCGGGAACCGCTGTTACGAAGATGACGGTACCACCGATCGTTCCTTTTTTATCGGCCCCTCATCAACTGGCCAACACCTGAGTGCTGGTAGTCATTTACCGGCATCAACGCAATCAGAATGCATTGTGGCACACGCTGCGGTGGTGGTTTTGTTGTGCGTGTTACGTAAAATGCTTGATACAAGCATTTCGGTGAGATTTCCGAAACTGCACGAAGCATCAGTTTCTTTTTAAAACTATTGCGTGATTTAATGCTTTTCGGCAATGAGGTAACATCAGAAACTGTTACTACCAACGTTGTATTCCTTACTCATGTTTGTATTATTTGGGAATATTTTCTTGCTAAAACAAATCATTTTTCAAGTTTTGAAGTAAGAATTTTAATATGTACTACTATACTACTATACGTACTGTATTATATGTTCTATCAAACTTATTCGCTTACGATAAGTTCTAAGATTTTTTCGCTTTTCATCACATGTTTTGGGCTGTTATATTAATTTAAAACAATTGATCAAGATTTTATAGCTTCTATTGGTTTTTGTATTTATTGCTTAAATTTAGATTTAAGAAATGTTGTTTTCAAATTAATGAATTATTTTAAATATTTTTATATTTAAAAATAACATTTTTATTACATATTAGTAATAAAGAAACCAAAATTAACAATCATTTATCATTAAAAGATAAGGTTTAGTCTGAAATTTCATACATTTTCATCCGTATGTTCATTCCATTTGCCTAGCAAAGCAATTACAATTACAAATAAAGAATTCAAAAGTAAAATAAAAACATTCAGTCCTTACTTTATAAATAAAATTGCACAGTAAAAGGAAAAATCATTTACAATATTAAAGATGACATAAATCGAGTATCTTTGACAATTTAAGAAGTGCTCACAAATTTATATTTTTATTCACTTGACAACGAACGGTTCAGATATCTTCAAAGCCGACCTCTAATATTTAAATGTTCTAAACATAAATTAAACCGCAAGAATTTTAGGGAGGGAAACCAGAAATGTTTCCAAAATCACATTAAACCTGCCCCCTTTGTTTATTGAAACAATACATCGAATAAACATGCATTTGCCACTAAGCTGCCGACTTTGGAGTGTTTTCCTTGACAGTGCGGATTGTTTGCACGAACAACAAGCTACTTCTTTAATGCATGTGACCATTGTTTACATGAGTGGCGTGACGGCCTTAGCGCATTGCTTCTCCATTTCACATACACACACACACACAAAGTACCCCATTTCCGCGTAAAGTTACCAAAGTTTTCGCACAAACACACACGCGGTAGCTCCCGGGGATTCTTCGGTACACAGGCAGCCACGCTCACCAAATCCAACAAGCCGCACCTTGCCAAAGTTCTGGCAAAACCTTACGCCTTGCAGCGGGCGCATACACCACACACCTGGGCGAGCCTGGGTTTTGGGTGTGCATGATACAATTTGATTTCAAAATTGTATCGTCCCCGTGTCTCCCGGTAGCGCGCACCCTCCCCGGACGGCCATTTGCTGTGGCTGACAATTCTGTGGGGTATTTTCGGAGGATTTCCAGTTAGTTGAAGGCCCGAAAGGGCCAACGCGTTCACACGACCTGCCCTGCTTTTCTCTTATATTTTTCTCTCTTTCTTTAAATCCTTCGGTCCGAAAGTTCCTCTACCAGCTTGTCGCTCACGCCGTGTGCCACGTTGTGTGGCATTTCTACCGCACGGCAAGCCAAACAGACAAACACGCTCCGTATGCTTCCCGGACCGTGCGACGGCATCGTGAACGAACTGCATGAATTTTAGATGAGGGCAATTTACAGTGCCTAGTTTTTTATTCATACGGAAGCTTTTCCAAAGACCATCCGAACCGATCCACTCTGAACCGACCTCTGAGCCGGGGTCGGTTAGTGCCAGGGCCGAGAACTTTAACAAAAACCCATGACCAACAGGGGGATGGATGATGGGAATAGGAAGGAGGAGATGGTCTTGGTGAGTACAGAGGAGGGGAAGAGAGGGTGGGAGGGGGGGTTAGAAAGAATCTCCTTCCCAACCGATATTGACTTGAACCGACCGGGTTCAGACCGCAGTCCGGGAAGGTGTACGTGAAAAATGAACCTGCCTTCGAACCCGTGCCGGAACGCCATCGACTCCAGTCGACCACCATTCCCAAACCAATATTTGCCCGTTGCTTCCAAGCACAACGATCATCGGTTCTTCCCCGTTATGCGTACTTCTGCGGTCCTTGACATTTTGACTTTTCGGCCGGCTGCTCTGCCGAAGGGACGCAGGGTTCAAATCATGCGGTGGAAGATTTGAAAACTGGAGTGCGTTTCCTCACTCATTCCGGCATACTGCCGCAAATGCCGGTCCGGTGAGTGTATGCACATACATATATCGACAGATTCCACGTGAAATGGAAACCGCTCCTCTGTCGGTGTTTGTGTGCGGAAGAACATTGCGTGGCACCTTTACGAGCAGCTCTTATACGAGCCGACCATAAAGAAAGCGAAAACCGCTGGCTTAGCGAACGCGTGAGCGCAAAAAAAAGAATCTGCCCCATCGAATCGGCTGCTGCCGAATACGACAATTCTCGTAAAGTGGTAAAAGTTATGCACATCGTACGACCACCTTACGCGGCTCGGGTGATAAGGATTACGAGTTGAAGGTATCGGTCGGACACGGAATTACTACCGCACACGTACGCATCGTTTCTGGCGACCCTACATTCTTGACCGTACGCATCTCACGACCTTTGGAAAATTGCATGGCCATGGCATGGGATTGTGCGGGCCATTGTTGAGGAAAGTTTTTCTGCACGAAATTAGAATCTACATATTTATTTATATTTTTTTAAATATAATATCAGACAATCATGGCGTAGCAATAGATCCACTCAAATTGTGGGCCTATTTAAAGTTTTGCACAAACTTTATTTAATAACACATGGAAAGTGTTTAAGTTATATAATTTTGTCTAAATTATTCGTTGATTTTCTAAAACAACAATTTAATTGATTAAAACAGTGTTCCACACAGCAGTAAATTATATTACAGTATATTTTTCATATTACTACAAGTAGCCTTGCTGGTGGAAAATTGTTTCAAAATTGTTAAACAAAATGTTAAAATTACATATTGGATGGTGTAATAAAAAATAAGTATTATAAAATTCATAACAATAAATAAGTAGTTAACAATAATTTTAACTCACAGGTTTTCGGTTTTCTGAAATATGATACAATGCAATATTATCTTTTAAAAGCAAAATAACTAAAAATAAATGATCTCTAAGAAAAATTGTTAATAACAACGACAGGAAAACGGCATCGATAATGAATACAAAAACACAAAATTATTCATTAATTGAAAGTCTGATATTTATTGCTACATTCATATTGTTTGTCTTATTATCATCATTTTGTACTCAATATTGCAATACGATACACCATTATTCCCATTTAAAATATTATAGCAGGACATAGTGATTCTCCGATGTTTTATTTGTCTGTATGTCGTTTATACTTGATAATTGGATGCGTCAGTTCAATTGAAATGTTTGTAATGCACTCAGCATTAGTGATGGGTAAATCCTCATTTTTCCCGGAGTTGGATTAATCCGGAACATTCCGGAGTAACTCCGGAGTAATTACTTTGGATTAATCCATATTTAACTCCGGAGTAGCTCAGGAATAATGACTCCGGATCAATCCAGAGTAACTCAATTGCAGGTTACTCCATATTACTCCGAAGTCAATTACTAATTTTACTTCGGATTCAAACCCGAAATCAAAGTCGCTGTCGATTGAGAATAATTTCCGCATTCTCCCAAACAAAAAATTTAAGAAATTGCTCTGTAATGTAAATTTGACATATTTTACCACGATCGGAAAAAATGAATTCGGATCGACCTATGTGCTTTTTGTCACTGTCATTACACACGATGCATATGGTATATTCTGCCAGACAGAGTGTAGTCAGAATAATTTGACACATTTTACCATGGATTTTTCGACGAAATTTACCACGTGCCATTCGGTTATTACAGAGCAAATGTATATATTTTTTTATTTGGGAGAATGCGGAAATTATCCCGAATCGGTCGCGATTTCGAATTCGGGTTTGAATCCGCAGTTAAATCAGTAATTGACTCCGGAGTAATCAGGAGTAACCTGCAATTGAGTTACGCCGGATTAATCCAGGGTCATTACTCGGGAGTTACTCCGGAGTTAAATATGGATTAATCTGGAGTTAAATTACTCCGTTCCGGAATCCGGATTAATCCGGAGTAATTACTTTGGAGTATACTCCGGATTTTATTGTTCGGAGTCGAAGTGGATTCATTAATCCACTCCGGAGCTCCCACCACTAGTCAGCATTAATTGAATGTTCTAGATACAATTAAAAAAATATACATTAATGTGCAAGTCTTCTCTTCCGATTTGTTGTTACATTACAACCATTATAATGATTTTCATCTATTTTCTTTCATTTTGCACTTTAACTCCGTTGCAATATTAAAATTCATACACCATCTTTCTGATTCTTGGGAAACTGTTTTGTATTTTGTTTTCATTTCAAATCAAACAACATTTAAGAATAGCTTCCACTTTTAACACAAAAAAAGAATTTACCCACAATCTGCTGTAAAGCATCGTTTGCAGTCTGGCCCCGATTCATCACAGAAAACTACATTGTCATTCGATTAGGCGGACTGAATACACTTTGCACGGTGTGGATTGTATTTATTATTGCTGCCTCTCTTAAGCTTTCATTTCATTCAGCATGCAGCGGCACCACAGTCAAACAAAACGAGCTGCACAAACGCCACCGGTTCATCGTTCATCTGCAAAGACACTGCAGTAGAGAGCGAAAACAACAATAAGAAACTGGTCCGGTCGCAACGAAACCAGGTTGCGATGATAATCAAAATATTACAGTTTGGAGCATTTTAAGGCAAAACCTCCACTTTAGCACCGAAAGAAACGAGGTCGAAAACGGAATGCCCTAATAAGAGGTCTCCTTCTGCCCAGGAGTGGTTTTCGTTTTAACCCGAATGCGAAGGAAACAAAAATCCTCCTGCTGCTTAATCACCGCTTTTTCAGCTTGTGTCTTGATTATGCATTCGGTAGATACTGCAATCTGAAGCACAGGTTCGTTCGCTGTTCTGCTGGTGGAACATGTTTGGAAACAGCAAAACCACCGATTCCGCGGATGGTGCATTCTTAACTACTTCTTAAAAAACATATTAAAACAAACATATTATGGGTGAAACATATTATGCACAAGATGCAGAAGAGTAAAACTTATGGTAAATAAGTAGTTGAGATGCACTTGCTTTAACTTTCACTCATTACCATCGAGCTTGAAGATGGAGAGCAATTGAGCTGTGCAACAGCGGTTTTTGTTTAATCCGTAAATCTTACGATTAACATTTAAGTAAATGAAATTAAGTTATTACTTTCTTATATATTTTGTAATACAGATGACGAGATAGATTTTTACACACAGACTAATTACATCATCGATATCGGTTGTCTTAAAGACAGAGAAAAATGGATAGTAAACCTTTATAAATACTTTATCATTTTCCTCATTGGATGGTGTTAGTACTTCCATGTATTGTATTAGTATCGCCAGCATCCTCCTAAGCGACGACAGTCAAACTTTCCTAACACTTTACTTCGTCGAAACCAACTTTATGCTTTGAACGCTGGTTAATGATACCCTAGCCTTCGTTACAACGCCAACACATTGCACATTAACATTTCCAGCGCTGGAACAACCGCCACACCGATCTTCCATCATCTTTCCCGACAAACCCCTCCCGGTTGAAACCGTAACCCTGCTAGTTATGATTTTCCTTCTGACTGATTGATTTTGATTGATTGGATATAAATTTCGAGCAAAACTCGTTATGAGGCAGAATGTGAGGCAGTAATCGTTGCTTCCGTGCTCGCTGTGCTCTATTTGTTCGCCTTCATTCCGGTCAAACGTCGCGCGGCAAGTTGCTAAGCTACAGCGGAACCGTTTGCTCCCGCTCCAATCCGAATGCCGCATCCGCAACGGCGCTAGAGAATTTATTAGAGGAAATTAGATAAAAGCTTATTTTTTGACGATTCTTCACTCGCACGAACACAGAAACTCCGGTTTGCTTCACTGTTTTTTTTTTTTGTAATAATCAGCTTTCGCTCGCCGGCAGGACGTGATGGAAAACTTTTATTTTTCAAACAACCGCTCTTACCGTCTTCGGTCGCTTCGATCTTCTGCGGCCGTACGTTCTTGTCCGTCATGCATGACTTTTCGAGATGATTATTGAATTCTTCGATTTTGCTTCGGCGTAACTTTTGTCGGCGAGACAGACGACCGGAAGCGGTACGGTAGGGAGCGTGACGGCGAGCATGTGACACAGGAAGATGACGAAATCGTTTGGAAGTTAAATTGAAAAAGTTGCTACGGGCAATCCAAGTTCATCGAATGTGATGGACGGGTGGCCTTGATTGCTGCTTGAAAGATTGGAATCGGACCGGCTTCGTTCTAGTAGTGCACGTTACTCCTTCACGTGTGACACGTTTGCTGCAAATGCAAGAAAAGTTCGCACGAAAGTGTGTCGACCTGCAGCAGCATGCTTGAAATCGATGTTTTCGTCCTTTTCAACATAAAGGTGAAAGGTTGAGCGGGGGTCATAAAATTGTCATACGTTTGTGAGGTGTGTGCGAAATTGCAAAAACACATCTACCGGGAGGCATCCGGGCAAGATGGTACATCTGGCTTCCGTTAGCTTATTCGTACGTCAACGTACGACTGGTGTACGATATGAATATGCTTGATATGCAACCAGAATCAATATGTATTTATGGTCATTGCAATATGTATGTATTACCTTTTGCTAAAGTGTCTTACACTATCTACTTAATTATTGGAACTTATTTGATGCTTGAAATATTAAAGTTTACCTAGAACAGTAATATTGCTTGCAAAACAAATTCGAATCTGTTATTTCGGTTAGTGAAAACATTAAACAATGTGGAATTCCAAACGATGTGTACCTACTGTGATGAAGTAATGTATACGTATTTCTAGTTAGTTTGCATAAAATCACTCTTCAAAATGTTTGATTTGGCGTGTAAATGATTTTTTAAAATAATGGATAGACAATTTCAAGAATACCATACAAGCTTTCCCTTACTACCAATGTCCACTCCTGTCCAAATGAATGTCTGTACCGATAGCTGTTCCAAGCTAACATGAAAATATGTTTCTTTCCCAGTACATCGCAACATCGAACGTGTACGGTATGGCTTTCGTGCAATGGTTCGAATCGATCGAACGATCCATCGTTTACTCATCGCACCATCAACTGTTTTCTCGGAAAACAACAACCCCACACTGGAACGCCTGTACCCAACAACACTGACCTATGCCAATCGAGTAAACTACCATGCGCCTCCATCCCCGTGTGCGTTCAACCACCGGGCGCCTCCACCGGTACGCCGGAACATTTGTGAGGGTGAGAATTTATTCAAATTTTAGTTCAATGTTGTACGCCTGCTGGACGGAACAGGTGTTAAGTGAGCTGTTGCGGGTAGATACAAGCGCAACAATATTGCAACGATCGATCCGATCCTGGACGGTGCCAAATTTACCGTGTGACTGTGTACGGTGGCGCTGGGGTTTGGGGATGTGTTTTTGGTTTTGCAAAATATTTCACCGCTCATCGATGTACTAGCCGCCAGGTTGAACATGGTTGAATGATTTGATAAATTATTTTCGACGAACCAAAAACCTAACACGCCACCAAAACGTTGGCGCGTGTGTATTTTTAGAGCATTACTTAGAGCACAGCATTTTGGCATAACATCATGGTGGGTCATGTTTGCCAAATATGTAACTGTAATATGATTAAAATCTAACCTGCTACGGTGAACAAATCGTGGCGAGATGAGAGTGAAAATAGAGATGAAAATAGAACATATATTCCTACACTCGGTCACTATTACAAAACATTTCCTGCAAAATAATACAGTCTGGGCGTTCTTTATGAGTGAAATATATGATTATGCTCGTTACCGTCCAACACGATTAATCCTTCGGCTTTGAATAAACCCACTTAATAAAACAAAGATCAATATTCTTCTTTCAACCAACCAACCAATGCTTGCGATAACGTTTCAATTAATAACGATTTTGCTAGTCGAGTGTAATCGTTTGCGGAACGCAATAAACGCTCACCACAGAACCCATAATGAATGTGCCGCGCAGCAAAAGGGGCCATTTAAATTTCCTTGCCAATTAAAGTGCCATTCACTGGGCCCGCAAAAGCGCACCACTATGCATCGCATAATCAATCTGCACACATTGTGTGTTGGGGTGGGGTTTTTTGCATTAAACTTCTAATCATCGTAAGCCACCAGAGACAGAGAGAGAGAGAGAAAGAGAGAGAGAACCCGCCGAAAACAGCGCACCAAAAACCTCGTAACAAGACCGACCAATTGATTTGTTTCGATTCGTTCCCAAACCGACAATGTAAAAGCAAATCGTGGTTTAACACTCCCTAATCCACCCCGATTTAGTCCTCTTCCTCCACCCCTCCCCCCTCCCATTATCGGTTCGAATCACCTGATGTCTATCAGCAGATTCGAGTGAAAACGTGCCATAATGGTGAATGGTCGCTTCACATGCTTGCGCCTAGGTGCAGTTGGCCCAAAATCCCAAAACCAGCACGTCAGTGACAGCTGGGCCGCACGGCACTCCCACCCACACCACGGTGGGGACACCGGTGTGTAAGGTGGACTAAATAAATAGCAGCCACAGCAGCGGGCCGTCGTCCGTTCGTCGACACAGCACAAATCACCGCTCATCAATCACTGAGTGCTGAGGGAATATTCGGGAAAAAATCCGTTCCATGCCGTGTGCATGATTTACCACCGTTTTGGCAAGCGTTTCGAGGGGGGGTGGGTGGAGAACGCCACTAAAGCGCTAAGAAGTGCCACTCCCGTACCCCGCCACCCATCCCTTCTCTTTTCGGTTTTTATCCAGGGTTTCAGAAATCTGGTTTCTGCTTCAATCCAATCCTTAGCCCGGGCAACCCCCGACAGCGAGCGAAACCAACGTCAGTTGTTTGTTTCAGCCCGGTGTGTATCTTTGTTGTTCTTTCCCTTGTTTTTTTTTTCTCTCCCTCTCTCCCTCTCTCTCTCTCTTTCTCTCTTTGATCGTCCATTTTTCTAGTTGCATGTGTATGTGGCTGCCTTTCGTGTGCTGCCGGTGTTCGTACCGCTTGAAGGATGATTTAATAACCGAACGCAAACAGATTAACCAAACTACTTCAAGCGGAACGCCGCTTGATGGGGAAAACATTCTCCTCACCCTCTTTCTCCCTCTTTTTGTCTCTTTTTTTTTTTGCTGTATGCAAGCAGAATATGGTAGTGGTAGACCCAGCTAAGCGGCCCATACACACCGGATTACCGACGCTTTTTTCACCAGCCTGAGACTGGAAACACCTACTGGGCGTGGGATTGATTGTGCAATGGATTCACCGAAATATGGCTCCCCTTTCCCCATTCTGCCACCTTTTCCTCCCTTCCTGCCGTCACAATCCATTAACGATCGTCTTTTTGCGCTTTTGTTTACCTTTTGCGCTGTCCCGGAAAAAGATGTCACAGCCCATGTCCACCGGCCGTGACACGCAAAGCGACGCCCTTAAGCAACGTACCAGCCGCATTGCAGGGTTACGATGAGGCGGAAGGGAGGGAGGAGAAGTTGGGGATATTGGGGTGGAAAGGGAGGGAGAGGAAAAAAACAACAACAACAACAGCGGACCTCCCCCACTCCCACCCAACTCCTACATTAAATATGATTTCATGTGAGGCTGCATTTTGCGTCGAATCCGTTGCCACCATTTCGCTATCCGCCGGCACCGACTGATTGGATATTATTGTATTGGATTATTGCAAAACAACCGTTTCGGTTAAATCGTTCCCAACTAGCCCACTCCCCCCCCCCCCCTCGAGCAATCGGCCAAATTGCACCGCACGGGATAGCGCTGCACAACGAACACGTACACGGGCCGGCCAGTTTGGCAAATGCCTTCCAATGATAACATTATTGAAGCATTGTTATTGGCCAACTTCCATTGGGCGTTTGTCGATTGAGGGGGGGGGGGAGGAGGAGGCGGTTTCGCTAGAGTTTCCGCGATGAGACCCCTGGAATTCCCTTTTTTTTTTTTGTTTTACCCGCTCGCCCAGTTCCCGGTTTTCGTCGGGACTCAACATTGCACAACAAAACGGCGTGAAGTGTGAAGTGGTACGAAACGGCGACGTGATCGCACGTTCGCGTTTCCCCACTATTTTTCCGCCACTTTAGAAGGTAATCTACTCCGAGCACGCCATCCCGCATCGAAATCGAGAGCTAAAACTTCCCGAGCATGAAAAGAAGAATAATAAAAAAAACAACAACAACACGACCAAGAACTGTGCCGTTCCGCAGCGCTCTACACATTCGCACAACTTTCTTAGTGAAGAAATGCTTCCATTTCCCGCCATACGATGAAGGTATATTGTTGAATAAAAACAACAATAAAAAGAAACACCGTGGCAACGAACTACACCCAGAACCCCTCCCTTGTATTCCGAGAGTGAGATCCGATGCTAACCGAAAACACAAAGATACACACACACACATACACACACACACAGAGCAAGCTTATCGTTCGGGCCAAATGTGCTTCGTACCCGGTTTGGGGCAGATCGCATCGTCTTTTGATGCCAGCAGAATAATAACAAGGCGGATAATTATCCGGGAAACAATCACGAAACGTAATCTAAACTCACCCACAACCCACTGTCCCCACGAAACCGGGAATGTGTGTGTGTGTGTGTGTGTGTGTGTGTGTGTGTGTGTGTGGCCGGTACCATAAGAAAAACATTATCTTTTCCCACGCGAATGAGCGAGACACGTGGCCGCGAAGAAAGGCACGGATTCTTCCTTCCTTATTATGGTGCTCCTCCATCAATAAAAACCCTTCACCAGACAATGTGTACACAGAGCTACAGAACAACGGTAAGAAACAAAAAACAAACGTAAGAAGACACCTTATCCAAACCTTATGCCCCCAAAAGAGAAAAGAAAAGCTCCATCGTCGTGAAGCGCACTGCACAGCAGAGCAGGCGGCTGCTGCACTGTTGTTTATCAATAATTTCGACGTAATTTTATTTCGTTTCAATTACTGCCACTTTTTAACGCTACCGGCAGTTACCCTGGTGTTTGTTGAAGGGATGAGCGAACGTCTTCTGCTGTGTGCCGGAAGCATCGAGCGTGCGTGGAAATGGTTCAACTTCCGTAGGAGTTTTAAACGTGGCGCGCTGATCTGATGCAACCATTAGTGAATAAATGCCCCCGTGGGAGGCTATCTAATAGCTTTCGCTGCTTTATTGTGCTCAGCTATACCGGGAACCAAGCCGGGCGGGTATGATGTGCGAATATGTTTAAACCATTTTTAAACTTCTAGCTAAGAGGCGCGTGGGATTTGCTCTGGCCGCCCTAAAAGCTGGCCTTTTTTTTGGGGGAGGGGGGAGGGGGTAAAGATTAACCGTCCGGGCGGTGCAAAAGTTGCACCAAGTCGTAGGCGAACGAGTGAAGGTGGGGCCCATGAAATCGATCTCTCAAAGTTTTGTGTTTGATCATCAACACACACACACGTGGGAGATGTTCTATAATATAACTCCACTGATGCTACTGCTGCTGCTGGTCGAGGTTTTTTGCTTGCGTTTAATTGATGAAAGTCTCTCTCGATGCTTTCTTTTTTATTCAACGTTTTGGTTGATGTCTGCCTAGTGTTCCAACGAAAATTTTTTGGATTCGTAACGATTTTGCTGGGTTTCATCTGCCTACCTTTAAGAAGATGGCAGCAAAGATGTTCAAACGCAATGCTTTCTTTAACGATTCATTGAGTAGGAAGTATAAATAATAACAAGCTCTTAGAATAGAACCAGAATGTTTGTTTGATCTTTCCGAAGAACAGCTAAGCTTTCTTATTCACTGGGTGTGTAAAATGATGTTTAAAAGTTCCGTTTAGATGAAGGCTTAAAGGGTTTTTATAATTAAAGTGAGTAAAATACGAACATTTTGCTATTTCTTTTCAAATCAATGTAGAATAAAACGACACGACAATACTGTTACAAAATCCCATTATGATCATCCAATGTCTTGTGTCATCGAACAAATCAGATCCATCGGAATATCTGGTGAATAAGGTAGAATAGTTAATTAAATTTCCCAACCGGGGTGATCAACCGCGAGCCTTTTCGACAGTATTCAGCTGCTACTTTCGAGGACGTGTTCGGATGTCACTTAATTATCTGGAACGATGCGAGTATTTACCGTGTGTGTCGCAAAAAAAAAACAAGAAAAAGCGTGAGAATTTATTCCGCTTGTAGTTATTGGGAGTTGAGCACTGCTGTCACTCACTATCACTCGCCGGATATCGACCAAAGCCATGAGTTCCGTTTGAAATCGACATGAAATGTTTCAGCTCAAACAGAAGGTTTTGAAATATTTCTTAACACAATTGGCAACAGCAATACTTTTCTTCATAAGGATCGAACATTCAGTAGTATGATCTTCTAGTGTCTTTTCCTCGTTTTGTTTTCATTTTCTTACGATAATATCGTTCTCAATAATCGTGGTTTCGGTAGTATGTGGCATAGCTCGTAATAGATTACGCTGAACTGGTCCCACTAAATACACAGCATACCCTTAGCAGCGTAAATATCTGGCTTCTAAGTTGGTACTGAAGCATGGCAAACAGCAAGAATTTTATTAAACTCGCAATTAATTCTGTGTGAAATATTCTCATATAAAAACTACCACATTACGAGAAGGCTATAAGTTCCGGCACGTCAAACTGGAACACGTTGTGCAGAATCATCTCCGCTTTCTGGGTCTTGAATCTTGATTCTGTTCGTATCTTTCTCAATTAGCGCATATATTCTTCAAAAATCTTCAGGTGTATTCCTTATAAAGCTAATAATTCGGAAAAAGTATATCCTAATAGCACACACGTATATCCTCATCTTCTTCTACTCCAATACTCGAAGAATTTGAAAAAAAACTCCAGAAATGACCCTAACTTTGCCACTTGAACTACATAACTCTGCAATCATATACCAATGCATAGAACCCAAGAAAGTGATATTCCATACCACATCTCCCTGTAAATGTTCCACTTCAACTTGAAAAGAATCCAAAGTCCTTTCCAACTTTCTCACTTGCACTCAGTCTGCAACCATGTACGACGTTGCATATCACTCTACCAATTCCTAGAGATCATTTACACCACGGTCATTCACTTCCCGGCTACAGCTTGTTTGTTCTCCAATCATCACAAAGCTATTGCCCTTCGGAATGTTTTCCGTGCTTAAGAAAATTGCATTGTCAGTAGAAGCAAAAAACAAACCTGCCCGTCGCGGACTGCACTCTGCCCAGCACGCAGACCAACGTCAGGAGTTCGTCTCTTGATTGACTACTGTCGCACCATGTGCGAGGGGTTTTTTTGCCAACGTTACGGGATTATCTAGGACACCGTTTAGCTAGCGGGCGAGCGGGTGAAGCACACTGCCAACAAAAGACGCCAACTGCACTCGGCAAGAAGCAACAAAAATGGGCGTAGCAACGCCCGAAGCGCAGCGATCCCGTATTCCGAATGTACGACCCCGCGACTGACCACCGCTTCCAGGGCCCGCCCAACCCAGCCCGGCGCGGCATAAGCACGGCGACTCGAGAGTTAAATATAATCATTAAATATTTAAACCATTTTCCGACCGCTCACACATTGCCGCCAGCTCAACACGAAACGAGACGCAGGCAGAAAAACACACTGAAAAACTGCGATGGTGTTGGGGCAAAAGAAGAGGAAAAAAAGAAGAAGGATAAGAAGAAGAAACGAGCCAGCAAATGTTGGTGATGGTCCTTAAAAAGCATAAGTGAACGTGCCTTACCAGCATCGGGGCGACCGTGTTCCGTAGGTTGGAAGACGACGCGAAAAAGGGCCCACACGCGTCCACAAGTACGGTGCGGATGCTCATGCTTTTTAATGTTGATGATCCTTCGCCATTTCCTCGCACTCAAGTGTGGCCTTCAGCCTCAGTCGCAGAGAACCAGCCGCACTGCTCGCACTGTTCTACTGTGTAGAAGAAATGTATGTATAGCGTCGGTGCGAGATGTCCCGATGAACGAACCATCCCGGCCACCCGGGTTTCCACGTACACTGGCCCCATACTAATGTCGAGGTATGCTCTCAGAGATTTATTACAATCACTCGTAGTTCCCGGTTTCTGGTATGTTTCGTTTTTCCCTTTTTTGCTTCTCTTGCGTCTGCTGCTACGGTTCCATGCGAACGCAATACTAAACTGTTTCACTGCATCCCTGGAATACTGATAACTTGCCATATGTAAATGGTAACGTTGGTGGCATCGTCCGGAGGGCAAGAAACTCCTGGGCAGGAACGCAAGCAATCCAGTGTGACAATAAATTTTTGGTACACTTCTTGCTCCATCCAGTTGCTCGGTCTTGTTCCTCAACCGTGAAGCATACGGTGCAGTGCAACAACATTGGGAAGCAAAGGAAGAACAAAAAGCAAACATCAAACCGAACCATTCTCGGCCGATATAGTGTGATAACTATACAATTTTATGCGAAGCTACCCATGGTTCTCCGGTTTCTCCGGTTTGTTGTAAAAGTTTCCCACGAAAGTTGCACCTTTTCAACAGCTTCACTATCAGGGAATAAATAGTAACATACTTCTGGACCAGCTTCCACCTTGCGGAGCCATTGTTTTTCCGTACGG
>CM032177.1:15171185-15196894 GCA_018908115.1 Anopheles rivulorum
GAAAACTGAAATTACTTTTTTCGACAGGGCGACAACTTGGAGCAGGAAGAATTGAAGGAAAGCTTAATCCAAGAACGATGATGATGTTTAGGAAAAAGAGTAGATCGGAACCAAAGATATAGCATCACGATTATTGCTTAAAGTTACACATTAGTGGCCTTGACATTAAAGTACGATAGTCTCGCTATGGACTTCAATAAAAAATCAGACAGGAAATAGTTCATTAAAGACAATTTTAGCCTTCAATTCGCCTACTGAGACTGACAATTCGGCAAAAATTCTTCACAATAAAATTTACACCAAATAAATAGGAACAAATTTATAGTATTTGTAGTTGTGCTTTACGAAAAATCCCGACTGTTGCAATTTTGCAATCAAACTGTTTGCACCTCGAAACCGAACGCGCACAAAACATCGCCCAAACAAGTAAACGCAAATGCTGCTCCACGGTTGCTTTGATTGCGCTAATGAAAACTGCTGAATGCGATGAAAGCTTCAACCACATGCTCTTCCCGTCGCAAACAAACAAGCGTTTTGCTGTTGCGCACCGTTTCGCTTGGTGATGACAGTGTGTTCCCGGTAACACGGAAATCGTTACGGTGAGCTTTTACTCCAGCAAACGGCAAATTTCCATCTCAATGCACCGACGGAAGAAATTAAAATTGGTAACTGCATTGCTTTTCGCCCGTGCGCCTTGTGCGCTGCTGCTGCTGCTGCACTGTGCAAATGTTTACCATGTATGCACATTGACGATATGCACACTGTCCTTGAACCCGCCAACTCCCATGAGGGGGAGGGGGGAGGGGAGAGAAAAAGGGTGCATACACACAGTGACACAACCGGCTTCTAAGATTGCATCGGCGCTTGGTGCAGCGAAGTCAAAGTCAAAACCCCCGACGGGCATTGGTGACGAAGAATGTCACCGCTGCTAAAGGATCACGGTCTCGGGTAGGAGCGAACTGCCGTGGATAATCTTTGTACGTATGCAAAACCCAACGTATACATAATTAATGCACGAACCGGATCGAAATGGGGGAAAAGTTTAACTCTCGCTAACCGGGAACAGTGCCCGATGTGCCTGCAATAACACGACGCTACCGTGTGCGTACGCGACCGGGAACATTTTGACTGTTCGGTTCGGTCAAAATCGGTTGCCTATCTCGTGGATAGGGATGTGATTCTGCCGAACACGTGTATTCATGATGAGATATCGCATCTGCACTGCAAACGAATTACCCAAAGCAAGCTAAAAGTAATGTGGAAGTATTTAATTACTCTTTCAAATTCTGAAAACTTTCCTTAATTGTCTAAATAAATCATAACCAATATCTAATAGGATTTTTAAATATAAAATCAGTACGCACGCTTGAAAACACTTTAATTTATTTTTAATTTTTAATGTTAAGATTTTTGTTGTATCTGCTTGCTTTTCAGTTAAATCCTCTACTGTTACTCAAAGACAATGGTAATAAATAACGTTGAATACTTCTGATACAATCAGAATTTCCAAAAGCAATTCAATAGACTATTCAACATTCATAATGGTATCAAAAGCTCTTTATTTTATAGGCGATTCAGTAAGCATTACAAACAATTTTTACAACAAGAGGATTAAAAAGAGAAATGTATACCTGACAAATGCTAACATTATAGAATAAATATAAATAGAATAAATTATAGAAATACTGTAAGTTTTGTGTTTATTTGTTTGACAATTCATTCCGGCTATTGGTATCATTTTACGGTATTATTGGCAGACAACCGTATAATATACGCCTATTTTTGGGGCAAATGAAATCGTCCCAGAAGCAATGTTTCCCAAGAGGCCGTTTTTGGAACGGCTCATCTTACCGCACGAGCTTCACAGCTTCGTTTTGCATGGTACGTTGGGACACAGATGAGCCAGTGAGGTTTTTTTTGTAATCGATCGCTTCTCAATGTTTTCTTGAAGATTTGCCTCTTTGCCATCTTTGCTCGCGTTCATTCGCATATTGTCTAGACTTTGATCTGATATTTTTTGTTTTTTTCGAGCTCACTTCCCCATGGTAAAAGACAGGACAGTCTTAAAGTTTGTGGCTGTGGTAACGGATTTCGATTTTTGAAACATTTTCCAGGCGTGACTAGAAAGTCTCAGATATCGAATAACTCAGGGTGGTTTTTAAAGTTTTGCAAATTGATTGAAGTAAGTATTTCTTATTACGCATTTACTTAATTACTACTAATAAAAATTACAAAATTTTACTCAACTCTACTCGAAACCTTCTTTACATCCCATATTTTCTTCCTTTCTACTGAAAACGCTTAATGCGCTTGAGTCGTTCTTAGTAACAGGAGAGCCTACAAATCTGGAGGTATTACTTATCAAACGACCCATCCCTGTGTGTGAAAGAGATATAGCTCTCTCTGTTGTGTTAAGTCAGAATATTAAACTGGTGCAGGGTTTTTCGTTATTGTTATTTGAAATATTTCAATCGTACAAAAGGTTTTTTTTTAAATAAATTAAGAAATATTGCACACAGGCGTGTCTTGTGGTGATACAATAACAAAAACAACAAGTTAAGGCAATTTAATAACATTTTGTTTAATTAATGTTCTATTTACTATTTAAACTTTAATTGAACTGAAAAAGAATACGAAGGAAGTAAACTTATTTAAAATGGTTCAAATGTTGAGCTGTGTTCCATTATATTAATTATAATTTATAAAATAGTTAAGTTCATTTGTAATATGTAAAATCAACAAACTTCATGTTGGTTTAATAAATAATAAATAATGAACAATGAATAATAATTTTTTTTTTTTTAATTTTTGTTAGAACGGTCTGGCCGTATTAGACTAATTTTACCACGTAGCAGGCTAGTCAGACCATGCTACGGGGGGACGGTCCGAATGGGATTTGAACCCGGTCCGGTCGTGTTAGGAACTAGCGCCGTTGTCAAGTACACCACCGGGTCGCCCCCAATGAATAATAATCATAATAATAAAATTCACAGTTTCTTATTTAATAATTCAATAATTCAAAAATGCATAATAAAACTACGAATTCATTAATTAAATAAAACACTTATCAATTGCCAAACTGTAGCAATCTACAATGTATGTAAACCACCCCCCCCCACCCCCCCCGCGTTGATAAACTCTGATTATTAAATATTCTTTACATTTCCCTTACATTACCCTTACACACTCCTACATTCACGCGCATATTTCTAATTGAATGAATGTTTGATTTACCTTGATATTTCGTTTTTAATTCCATTGAGAGTAATCAAGCTAAAATCATGCCAGGACACTTTGGACACCATTGGAGTACATACAAAAACTGTTAACAGATTTCATGCTCCAAATAGAAGAGGGGGAAAAAATTGGTAAAATCATATTCCCTAAAGAGAGAATTTGATATAATCTTAAACTTTTGACCCTGTTTTCCATTAAACACCGTTCAAGTGGGACACAGCTAACCAATCCATTTAGTCTACCAATGCATAACCCTTACTCGAAACTGAATAATGCACTGTACGAAGATATAACAGCACATTGATAACATCAATCATACGAAATGATAAAAAATTTACAAAATGCTACAAATTTTAAATATGCATGCGTCCAAATTCTTCGTCCATTCGTCTTAATACACTCCGATACATCGCTTAAATTGATTGGCCAGTATAGCGAGCTAACTGAACAGCAAACAGCAGAGAGCTTTTAAAATAGCACAAAACCGAACGTCAACCATACCGGCCGCCAGAAAGACCCTCCGAAGCTAAACCCCACTTTTTCCGCTGCACAATGTGCAGGAAAATTGCATTTTCAAATTTATGAAAAGCAACCAGCCCCGTCTGTGCGGTGGTTCCGAAGCTATCAGTGCCAGGACAACCAGCCAGGCATCGGTTGTGTCTTCGAAGCGGAGATGGAAAAGTGGACCGTTCGCCGGTATGTGGACCCGTTTCGTTTTCTCCGGGGACTCATCGAGCCCAATGTACAAACCGGGATGACCGAACCGGGTCCGGGTGGGTAAGTCGATGCCTTACCATAATATAGAAGCGGCTGCAAGCGAGTGGCTTCTCTGCTTCTCGCTAGATTGATCATCGGGTTCGATGTAAATGAGGGCTAGATTTCTCGCCCTGACCGACATCTTGCGGCTTTCCCCGTAGCATCCCAACTACGTAGTAGTCCTCCCCGAAGCGCGCCAGTCACCGGGACAAACGCCAGCGGCGGGATCCAGGGTTAAAACTCGGCCCAGCAACCACACACGGCATTGTTGCTGCATTGCGGATTTTAAAATTCTCTTCCAGTGCTCCGAACACGGGACGGAATCGGGTCGTCAGCACGGAGTTATCGATGTAATATACGTAGCGGTACAGAGCGGTACGCTGTGGATGGTATAGTAAGCCTCGTATATTTCCGTGACTAGATTTTGTTGCCTTTTTGTAGTTATTGTACGCTTCCCAACAATCGGACTTTAGCCACCAGCAGTACCGGGTCACGCAAAGCTGACAAAATTCGTTCCTGCTCGGCACGGTGACAATCATCCCCTAGTGTATGTGTGTGTGTGTGTGGCAGGCCAAACCACGGGGATAATATGCACAACTCCTAACCCTCCACCCCTTCCCATACCTCCTACCCCCAACTCAAACCCTCGTAACCTTGAAAGCTGGGGGACTGATAGTCGGTACCGAGCTCGGCATGCCATTCAGGTGCAACGTGTTTGTCGTGCTAATCTGTCCCGCTTTAGAAATGAAAAAAAAAACCACAGGACCTAAAACAAACCAAGGTTTATATACATATATTCATCATCACCCAGCACGAACAGGGGAACGGTGGGCCACCCCAAAAAGACAAAAAAAAAAGACGGTCCCGACCTACCGCTGCGACACAAATGCCGTCCGTGTACGGGTCGTGTACGGGCTGGTACGACACGCTCGACGTCGGTCAGAAGAATCGACGAAAACGAAACGAAACGACGATCCAACAACTTCCCCACGTGGAGTTCTCGCGTTCGGTTCACTCACCTGACGTCGAAGCAATGGCGTCGACGCAACTCCACGTTATGCACTAGCGCTTCCCCAGGCCACGATGTGCCCTTTAGCTGGCGGCCGTACTCGTGCTCGTGCTGCGCTTAGCTTCAAGTGGCTCTCGTGCAGTTCAGGAGCTCCGGCAACCGGAAATCGTTGCGCCAGGTCAGGAAAAATTCAACGATGAATTCCCTTTTCGCCACCGACTACCGCAACCGTGCGTTTCCCTGCGGTTCCGGCGTATCATATTTGTTTTCCATCTAGCCGGATGTTGTTTTCCAAACGTTCCAGGCGTTACTTTCCTTTTTAGTTCCCCTTTTTCTTCTCTGTTGATTTTTTTTCTTTTCCTTTTCCTACCCCCACTACAAGGATACGTGCGTGTATGTCTGATGTGTTATACGGTTCGTTGGTTCATTTCGACGATTTATGCAAAGCAAAAACAATACGTTCCTTGAACCGTGCGGGAGACTCTCGATGGATGGATAGATGACGATGATGATGATGCTCCATTTGGCCTCCACCCAACGGGGGAGTGGAAAGAAGGAAAGGGTGGGTGGAGTTGTGATATTTTTATTTGTTACACACATGTGCCCACACTGGAACCAAATCTTCTGCAAATGTCCACACGCGTTGGTGATACCGGTCTGTTTCCCTTTCGCCGAAACGCACGTCGACAAACACATGGCGAACCTCCGGAGGACGGTGAATTCCCGCATCGATAAATCGTACTCTTTTATAGCTATCTATTTCAACCAATCTTTCACGTACACATACACACACATACACACACACGTCGTTGAAAGATTTGCTTTACCTTCACGTGGCACGTCTAGAGGAGGTGAGTCCAACCGTCCAACGGGCCAAGTGAGAAGGTAAAGTTGTGAAAATAGAAATCAAATGTGTGCCTATTTAGCAGTGGGTAGAAGCAAAACGCAAAAGTTTATTCTCCACGCCACCGGGAAGGAATGCTAGGTAAAGTGATAAATAATATAGGATTATTACGTATTCGCACTTTTTCCCGAAGCTCAGAGAAAGCTTCGGCTGATGCGATGGAGTGTTTCAGTTCTTTTCGTCTATTGCCGGATCCTATTCCACTCTCGTGGGAACGTTTATGTATCGGTGGATGGAGGAATTTTCTTTTTTGTTGCCATCCCTTAATTTCGTGGCAAAAATATTGGAGCACTGACAACTTTGCTGCCGAACGAAATGTCGATGTACAGGTTGCGCCACGTTGTGCAACAAAAAACGACCAGAGTTCCGGACGAAGAGCTGAAGGTACTCGTTTGTGGTGTAATGAAATGTAAACAAGCGCGCTTCATGAATTCATCGAACCACGAACGAATCGATCCTTGCATTGATTTTGTTAATTGATTCTACATGACTCCCGGTGAGCGGGGAAAGCGCTCAACACCGTTCCTCCAAACAACGGCTGGAACGCGAACGGGAACTTCGGTTCGGTTTTGGTTTACATGGGCAAAAACTGCAACCAACCAACCGGGAACGTCGCTTTCGGTTTTGCAATCGGATGTCTTCACGGGATCCCGGGATCTCGATGAACCGTTCCCATTTCCCGAACCATTAATCAATGCTCTCCTTGCTCCTTTGCTGTTGCTCTTGCTGCTACTGCTCGTCGGTTACGAATCGCTACGCACGCTTTTGCTGCTCGCGACCGTATCCTTGACGCGTGTTGGGTTTAATACACTAATTGAAAGTTTAATGGTTCAGCCAACCGGGTAAAAGAGGATGGATTGGAGGCAACTGGAACCATTCACATTAAAGTCCCTGCATATTCGATGGAAGATGTAAGTTATTGGAATGTGTTCCGTGATGAGGAAGAAATTGATTTGAATGAGCATCAGAGACATATTTTTGAGTTTTGATGAATATTTACTCGATTTGTGTAATTATTATGTACCTTGTTGCGTGTTTCGAAATTGGGTCTTTTTCTTGAGAGACGAGCTAACAATTTTTAATGAGATTTGGTAAAAGTCCGGTAAGGTGAAACCAAGTCCATTAGCAGACGCTACTACAAACGACGAAATAGGTTGGACTTCCTTAGCACCAAGCTAATCAGTGATTCTGTTTCTGTAAATAAGAATTTATGGATTATTTCATCAATTTATTATCAATATTTCAATATTTTTCTAATGCTCAATCTCCAACGTGTAAAAAATTATTTTTTATTACTTTAAGGATATTTTAATAAGTTTTAGGTTTATTTTTTTCTTACCGGCCATATCTAACGGCCGGTAATATAACGAGAGGGCTATATAAAAAGGGCGTGAGAGTTAGGACGATGATGCGTTCATGAGAAACAGTGGGACAAACGATTGATAGACCAGATAACTCGACTTTAAGTAGCAAGGCAATGGCGAGAAATAATTGTATTAATTGTTAACTTAGTAAATACATGATTTAGTATGCAAGAAATGAATAAAAACACTTCGCTACACTATTATTTTTCCAAAAAAAATGCAATACAATAATATTTTGATATTTGAAGGTGAACCGGTGAGTGAGTAGCAAACTTCACTCAACGCTCTCAACACCAATTTTCCTCAAATGCGTTATTAATACACAAGCGTTGGTTCATGCTACGTTTCTGATGATGATTTGTCGCTAATTACAACGTATACAATTTACAAAAATTTAAAATTCAACCGGTAGCATTTTTAATTCAAATCCTGTTGTGCTATGCGTATTGCATAACCAACAGGCGCAAACAATCGGGTAATGTTGATCGGCGCATTTGTTTTGTATTTGAAATTATCATAATCTTATTAAAATATCGCTTAAATGGAGAAGAATACATTGAATCAATTGTTTCATTCGCGACTTAATTACTCAAATATTTTCATTCACATTTAATTTTGGTCACTTTTCAGTTCATCTCTCGACTATAGCAAAACCCAAAGTCATAGCTAACTATGGGATTTCCACTTGAATTTCGGTCACAAATAATGCGCCAATGACAAACACTACGCACAGCTGTCAAAAGAAAAGTCTAAACATAAACAGTGCAAAAATCGAATCACTTTTGCACGCAACTGTACGGAAGCAGTAGGTGTAAGATTCTATCGCGCAGTTTTTCTTGCGTACACGTACGTTTGTTCTCGCTGCGAAAAACGTTAGTTTTGTGCATTCGTCCGTTGAACGTAGGCTCGAGTGAATTATCCCAGTCCCATCCACGATGGAGGTAAAGCAAGAGCAGGAAAATATTTATCTCTTCGTACCCAACATCATCGGTAAGACAGGCAGCAGCATGGAATCTATTGTTACACCGCTTTGCGTCACCGTTATGCGATTTGTTTATTTGTTGGCACAGGTTACGCACGGATCGTGTTGGCAATTGTTTCCTTCTACTACATGCCCACCAACTATGTGGTTGCCAGTTGGTGCTACATCATCAGCGTACTGCTCGATGCACTCGATGGCCATGCGGCGCGGCATTTCAACCAATGTAAGTATTCCGGCCGCGTGACGCATTTGCAGCTCGGAAAATCGATGCAACATTTGCCGCTTCCGTTTGCCGTCCATTTCCGTGTTCCACGGAGTGTGCGTGTGGATTAACTGATGTTGCATAACGAGCGCTTGAGGCGAACGAATTATCTCTATTGGGGATATTTGATATAGCGTTACGATGTTCGATAACGATGATAGTAATGGGGTACGTACGCTCTATCTATGATTTTCAGCCACAAAATTCGGCGCCATGCTGGACCAGCTTACCGATCGGTGCGGCACATGCGGCCTGCTGGTAACGCTCAGCTATTTCTACCCGGACTACATGTTCTTCTTCCAACTTTCGATGGCAATCGATGTTGCATGCCACTGGTTCTATCTGCATACGTAAGCGAAAGCAGCAATACGAAACGCATCCACAACCGGGGTGGTGACTAATGATAACACCCCCTCCCTCTTCCACAGCACGGTCCTTCAGGGCAAGACGTCGCACAAGTTTATCGACATGTCCGGTAATCCGATTATGCGTGTCTACTACACCAACCGTACAGTGCTTGGCTTCATGTGTCTGTTCAACGAGCTGTTCTATGCCGCCCTGTATCTGTTGCACTTTACACCGGGTCCGTTGCTGCTGGGCTTCTCCTCTATTAAACTGCTGGCCATTCTTTCGTTCCCGGTGGCCGTCGTCAAGACGGGCATTTCCGTGATTCATGGATTTGTGGCAAGTTGCAATATCGGTGTGATTGACGTTGCCGAGCGTGCCGCACAGCGGGAACGCGAAGCAAACAAAAAACCGCAATAAATCGCGAACCGTACCGGCCAACGATGACGACGACGACAAATGGAAATGTTTTCCCGTTTCCCGGCCAAGGGATTTTCCTGTTGCAAGATGATGCTCTTAAGATGGATGGGAGGAAAGGGGATGCTTTCTTCCCGTCTATTCGGTCTCTAGCCGCGGCTGACATTCAGACGACCGAGACCGAGAAGCTTCTAAGCTCTCCGACAAAACGAAAAAAAAAAACCATTTATGCCAAAGGACAACAACAGATGGAAATTATCTATTAATGTGTTTTTAACTAAAGCGTGTATTTAAGTGTTGTTAACTAATGTCGCTGAAATGTATAACCTTTCCCATGGACGGAAGACAAAGAAAGGGACAAACGGTTTGCACCTAAGAACTGCTGCATCGCACTAAGCCACACGCACGAGACAAACGTGGTGTGAAATGAGTCGATGTTGCGTCGTAAGAAAGGGAAAGGGAAAACGGAACACAATCATGCACATTCCACAGACGCATCCACAGATTTCTAAATACCGGTAAAATTCAGATCGAACAATTGATATTTTGCTATTCAGAAAGATATATCTACATACCTACATACCCCTGCTGTGTGGTACACAACGTTGTAGCTTCAAGGAAGTATAATTAATCGCTGTTAGTCTCCCGCACATCCCCATTACGGCCCTCGTGGACGCCTAGGTCACGTTGTTTGCTTACCCTGTAGTATTTAAGCGACACCAAGCTACGTGTGGTCCATGTACTATCAACCGTGTAAACAAGAGTAGTCGCGTGAACAAACTACCTACTACACACATATATCAAGTAATCACGTCAAATTGTTTAGCGTACAACGTAGAACCATTTCATCAATGTGACTTATAACAATCCCTTGTGTCTACCAATAAATAGCCTTTCTCTGTATTAAATGTCGATAGCAATTGCTAAGCGATAATCATGGAAAGAAAAGTCTCGAAACCACCGACAGGAGTAGTAGAAACAATTAAGCTTGGTGCGCATTTATTATTTTGTGTTCTGTGAATACAATCATGTTAGCAGCACGTGGACCCCTCGTTTCGATCCCAGAGATCTGTCGAACTTATGCACTGCGGCCACGTAGAGATGAGTGTTGAATGAAAGAATAAATGAAACGTTAAAGAGACAAGTAGCTTAAGAAGCTTAAACGAAGCAATACGATCGGTACGCGAGACACCACACACGCACACACAACTCTGCGGGATTCGTTTTGCGACTCCACAGTAAACGCGAGGCGAGAGTGTCTTAACCTTTAAGGCTACTCATACCGGCACGCATGATCTCGTCCACCAGCAATATATTGACGGCAATGATGGTGGAGGAATTGAGAATTTGCTTCTTCACGATGTAATTATCGAATACGCCCAGATCGACCGGTTTCATTGGTTCGCCGGTGGACAGATCCAGCCCGATCGGGTCCTCGTTCAGCAGTCCTTCCTCTTGCAGCCGAACGATCGTGTCCTGTGCATCGTACCCACTGTTAACGGCCAGAATCTTCGGCACCACGAGCATCGCGTCAGCGAACGCGTGAATTGCAAGCCGCGTCTTACCCTTCACAGTTTTAGCGTACTCGCGCAGCTTGTTGTGCACACGTACCTCGAACGCACCCGCCCCCGGTATCAGCTTCTTATCCTCGACCGCATTGTTGATCGAGCGCAAACCATCGCGAATGGCATCCTTGATCTGTGCCAGCGTGTGCTTGTTCGGGCCCTTCATCAGAATCGTCACGGACAGCGGGTTCTTGCAGTCCTCCACGAACGTGTACTTGTTCTCGCCCAGCACGTGCTCGTACACGAGTCCCGCAAAACCGAGACACGATTCGTCCATGTTGTCGAACGAATTCATAGCCATACCGCCACAGGCCAACGCCAAGCGCTCCATATTACGGCGCTTGGCACGGCGCAACGCCACAATACCTTCCTTGGCCAGCATATCCAACGACATCGGGTCGATGCCCTTCTGGTTGATGACAACGAACGTTTTGTCCGTACCATCGCACACCTTGCGCTTCAGCTCGATCACCTTCTTGACGCGTTCCTCGATGAACTCACGCTCGGCCAGTACGAACTTTTCGCGCTCCTCGGCAGTCTTGTAGAAGAAGCCCGAATTCACTTCCGACTTCTCGTACTCCATCGATACGTTGCACGTTAGAATGTACGCGTTGGTGACACGCTTGGGCATATCCGGGTGCCGTGCGCCATGGTCCATCACGATGCCTTTGACGAGCTGCGTATCGGTGGCCGATTTGTGCTGCATTTCCATCAATTCCACCATGTGCAGATCGACCGGTTTGCCATCGCTACGAATAGCTAGCACCGCATCAACGCACACATCTGTCAACAGATCGGCCAGATCCGGATGCACCTTGGTGCGCAGCGAAGTGCGTGCAATGTTGAGCAGATTTTCGCGATTAATCTCGATCGGGTGTGCAATCTGTTCCAGAATTTCCAATGCCTGCAGCCGGGCCTGATCGAAACCTTCCGCAACGATACGCGGATGCAGCCCATCCCCGATGTACAGGTCGGCCTGTTTCAGCAGCTCGCCGATGATCAACACGATCGAGGTGGTTCCATCACCGGTAACATCGTCCTGGGCCGTACTGGCACGGGCAATCAGCGAGGCGGTAGGATGCTTGATCTGCATCTCGTGTAGCAGCACATTGCCATCCTTGGTTATTTTGATGTCACCGGCACCCGAAACCAGCCTAGCGTAAAAGTGAGGTTAGAGATGGTCAGGTGAGTCACATAAAAAAAAGTTCTACCAACTGGTTTCTAACGCTTGCCCTAAATGAAAACACTTCTTTTTTCACCAATAAGCGACATATTATATGCAAGTTACACCGCTTCGTAGCTAAAATGTCCCTTTAGAGTGGTTTTTTGAAAACAGTTGTTCCCATCCTACTCACATTTTCATTGTTCCCTTTGGGCCGAGATTTGTCTTCATTACATCCTGAATGCCTTTCGCAGCCGTAATGTTAATTGCTAACGCTTGAGCAGCACGGGCAAATTCGGCTTTAGGGTTTAGCAGACTAATAGAAGCCATTTTTCAACGTTATAACTTTCTTAACAACTTGATCGGGAAGAAATTCAGCGACACTGCAGAGCCTGCACCAGTCGGTGTTTCGAAGCTGAACCAACACTTCTTCTTTGCTTCTTCCTATGCAATCATCCTCTCAAACGAGACTGTCAAAAGGGGTAGGAATGGTTAACACCATAATCGATCATCAACATCAATGTTTTGTAGTTGAATTTTAAACTGCACCTATTATTTCGTTAATTTTTGAGAAAATAAAATTATTCAATGCTTTTTAAAGCATTTCGAAGTAAAAATGCGTCAAATCGTGAGAATTCCCAACACTTTCCCAACGAAGCGACCAATGAAAACAAAAGCACTCAAGTATTCAACCTGCGCTTGTTTACGTGCAACATTTTTCTCCGGCAAATCAGCACGCTCGCACGCGTTTTGTGCAACAATTGTAAATAAAGTGAATTTGCTAATATTACCAATCGAAAAGTAGTGAAAATGACCAGCAAAAAGCTAAAAGTTGAAGCCGACGACGACGAGGAACATCGCATGGAAGCGAAAAGCGGCAGCGACGATTCGAGCGACGAGGAAAATGATGAAGCATACGAGGGCGATGAAGTGAGTTGGGCAGCCAAAGCGTGCTTTACCGCGTCGAAGTCATCAATTCAATGTTTTTGTGTCTATTTCCTCTAACCAGGGCATTACGGTTGATTTCGAAGGACGGAATCCGATCGATCCAGATTTGGACGGCATTAAGCAACTTTTGGGACAGCTGTTTGTTAAAGCGCACATCGACCTCACCGAGCTGGCTGGAGTTGTTGTGGGTTGGTAGTTATACAGGATGGCTGGCGCATTCGATGCAATTGTTACGATCATTGTTTGTTTGTATTCTAGCTCAAAACTATGTCGGCAGTGTGCTGAAGCAAGCGTACAATGATGCTGACGATGACGAGGAAGACGAAGACACGGACATGGGTGATCCCTGTCAGGTGGTATTCGGTGTAACAACGGTCATCAATCTGGTCAACAAGCAGGAGCTTGCCTCCGTTCGGCAGCTGAAGAAAATGATCTTCGAGAAGGCGGAAAAGTATGCGACCGAGCTAGTCATACAGCAGTTCCGTGAAGCCCTTGAAAGTGGTTCCAAAACGACGGGACTGTTGTTAAACGAACGTTTCATTAACATTCCCGCTGCGGTGTGTGTGCCGATGTGCGAAAACCTTCTCTCGGAAATGGAACGTGCGCGCACGAAGGGTATGCCATTCACGTTCGACTACTATCTCATGTTTGTCAAGTACTACCAACAAGCGGCTGATGGCGACAAACCCGCCGAGGTGTTGTATAGCAACGATGAGGAAGAATATTTTATCAAGGATTCGTGCGCTAGCTTCGACTATTCCGTGCAGAAGGAAACCACAACTGCCCTCGCTGGTCAGTGGCAGAAAAAGGATGCCGAGCTGCAACCATTCCGGAAGGTGCTTCTTATCGAAGCGAGCAAACTGCCAGCCATTGTGTCGTCCATCAAGAATCTGGTATCGTCGGTCACTAGCAAGTAATTCCGAGCATTTTATTTTTCTTCCCACATTGCGTGAGTGTGTCTAAGCTTGCTGTATGTATTGTGCTACATGATGAAATAAACTAAAGTTCCTCGCTTATGGGACGGCCTCGTATCGTACCCGGCGGATCTGTAAAATGAAGCGTTGTACGAAGCGTTTTGCTGTCAACCGAGCAGCACTTCCACGCTATCCTCTCTCACTCTCTCTCTTTCTCTCTTGCGTTGGTGATTCATCCACAAGCGGTTTGTTTTGGTTATTTGACACTTGAGAAAAACGCAATTCAGCACAAAGTTGTTTCCGTACCGTTTTTTTACCGTGAACGAAGTGATATCGGACAAGCAGAGCCGAAAAGTTTCCATACAAACAATTACCGGCGCTTTGTAAACTAAGAAGGTATGAAGATATATCTTAAGCAGTGGTAATTATGTTGCATTTTAAGATAAAAGTTTCCACAGTACGCCTTAACCTCAAACATACCGTGACGCGGGACTACATGATATCTGTTAACCCTTGAGTGTCGTACAAACGAAGAAAAAAAAAACAAAATGAAATCAACAGAACATTTCGTGATCGCTTGTTGTTCGTTCGTACATTTGTTTCATATTTACCTATAATTTGTTTATTATTTCCATTTGCGTACATTACATACTTATTGGTACGTGCATCAAACAACACAAAAGCTGCGGCGTAAATGACCCCGGCTGCGTACGTACGATCGAGTGACTAAGGCAGTTAGTAAGTAGCGAGCGTTTATTGATCGTGCCGCATAATAGCGTTATCAATCCCAAGAATAAAAGTTAATTGATTCATTCTTGTGCGTCGCAATCGCCGATTGAATCATCTGTTCGTGTCGAATTTAGTGCATACAGGCCGATATCGATGCCGTGATGCACTAGAACGACCCACCACTCAGTCGAGGACGTGTCCGTTTCGTTATGCGCGATACTGGCAGGTGAACCGGAATGTGGTTCAAGGAACCACAATAGAGTATAGTATGCTTCATTTGATTGTTGTACATGCAAACTGAGGCACCCTGCAGTATAAGAAGCATGTATGCTGAAGAACAATCGTTTACTTAGCGATACCAACGCAATCACAACAGTTCGGTTGCTGTGCTATCAATCATCCGACAGTTTCATACAGTGTGCATTATCTCGCGTCGCGTCGGGAACGCTCCCGGCACTTCCATTCACAGATTAGGCGTTTCAAGTAGTGGGCTCGGAACGATCCGTG
Source organism: Anopheles rivulorum (assembly GCA_018908115.1). Lineage (NCBI taxonomy): Eukaryota > Metazoa > Arthropoda > Insecta > Diptera > Culicidae > Anopheles > Anopheles rivulorum. Next base: position 15,186,287 of record CM032177.1, read on the forward strand.
GTCGAGACAGGAGGTGCTTCCAGTGTGAATCGAGCCCCGAACGTGCGAACAGCGGAGCAGAGCGACATCAATAGGGGTAGCAGAACGATACACGCCTCCCAGCAGCTGCCACGGCTAAACGATGGGCGTTGAAAGGTAAGATAAGCTAGTTATAAAGATAGTAGTACAAAACCAAGATCACGGCACACTACAAAATTCGCCCGTTGCCATGCGCGCTCGGCCACCATGTAGGAAATCAAGTGAATGATGCGATTATTGCCCCCTTAAAGTTAACCCCGTTCTTAACCTAATCGCAGTCCACCCGCCAAACTGTTCGGTGTTTCCAACGAAAGCAATCCAGAACGAAGCGTCCGGCTGTGCAATTTTTCGGTGAAAGAACGCCGTTAGGCGAAATGTAATCACTAACGGGTTTCAGACGGTACGGCCGACAAGCTGCGTACGCGAAAGATGCGTGCGTTAACCATGGCAGTGTGAACCGTACCAGGGAGAAGATGAAAAGATCCTAGATGTTGGTTTACACCTTCCCATCTTTCATCGGGGGGATGTTGGCCTTCCCCACAGCTGGTGGAAGACGCAATTTTCTTACCACTGTTGGAAAGATCCGCTAGACTGTGGGCCTCCTTCCCGTTGCGGATTGTGGACTACGGGTACAGCTGGCTAGCTGGCTGGCGACGGTCAACGACCCGTAGCGTTTTTGGCCACGAAATGAACGGATTTTTAGCCGTGCCTGTGTCGAATCCTTGTGCGGTTGTATGAAGATGATTGATTGCGATTACCATGTGTAGCGCATGATTGATCGTTAGATAGGGCGAGCAACGTATTGTTACGGGTCATCCGAATCCGAATGATATGTTCTGGCAATTAATCACGTAAATCATGTGATCTTCGCAAGCTGTATGCGTAATATTACATCGAAAGCCGATATGAAACATTCGAGCAGTCATTCTCTGTTGTTCTATTGCTACAAACGTTATCCGTTTAAATTCTTACACGAACAAACTGCAAAACGTTGTTCGATCCGGTTAAAAAAATGTTTCATAACTCATCTTGCGTTGTTTGTGAATGGTTGGTGCTCTTTGTTCTCAATATCGCTTACTTTCTCCATGCGGAATATCATATCAACTTCATTGTGAATCATTCTCTTTGTGCTGTTTGGTTGATTAATGTGTTTTAAAGCGCAACTTTCTGTCTACATGAATAGCACTTGCCACCCTTAGCAAACCTTTTTGTCACGCTTTATCTGTCTTTTCCGTACGCAGTTTGCTCAAACAGTCCAGTTTGATTTGATCACCTGTAATTTGTTCGCCAAAGCTAACTGTGCTTCCCCGTGTCGTTACTGTTGCGTGACGACCGAAGGCGACGAACTTCCGAACGGTGGTAAAGCAACGACAACAACGTTGACCCACTTTTGGCAGCGTTGCACTTGAAGGTGGAACAGAACTTTCAACAAAACGACTTGAGGAAGAGCTTCATTGGGAATTGGGGTTGATCACTTTAGTGTTCACGTAATTGTCTTTTCTTTCGGGGAGAAGTTACGCTCAACGTCGGATGGCCTCAAGTATCACAATAATCAAAACTAGAGTCAGAAAGCGGAAAATGTCTCTCTCTCTCCTGTCGATAGCGTGTTCCTTTCTTTAATAGATCACTTTATGAACGATCCTTTTAACGAGCGTGGAGCGAAATGATCCACGCGACTTGTGTGTTGTAAGTGGGAAGACACCGTTTTTGTACGACAACCACTCAACATAAACCGATCGCGATCGTGCACACTGGTACAGTAAAATGAAATCGTCAAATTTACCGTTAAGTCTTCCATCAACAGACACACCCCACCCTCGCCCCCAGGGGTGTTTCTTCCCCGTTGGGCCATTCTCGGTAGGAATGTTTCATCCTGCAGCCAGCCGCCGTGTGAATTGTCTGTTGCATCTGTTGTGTCTGTGCACGGTCGTGTTCGGTCGTCCGGTGGGGGTCACCCGGTACGAATGATGGTGTATGAGTTTTATTATTATTTTTATTAGTATTGCTGGTCCGGGGCCGGTACCCAACGCAACGAACAGTGGGAGAAAAAAAATAACACCGGGCCCCCTCAAGTTTGCGGAGAGCGCGCGTGTATGTGGACGACGGTTGTTGGACGGTGGGCAGCAGAAGATATTCCTAACCTAGTTTTCCGTTTCTCCCGTCTTCGCTTGGTTTCGGTTCGGTTTCGGATTGATGTGGGGAGGATGGGAAGGAAAGGGGATTGGGTCCGTGCGGTGGGTTCTGAACGGACAAAAAGCAAACGGGTTAAGAAGCTTTTGCCATGGCGCGTACTGCGAAGGTGTAGTTGAAAGGAAGGGACGCACACAGTGTATCTGTTGTGCTGTGTGTGTTTGTGTGTGTGTATGTGTTTTTTTTTATAGCCAACCGACCGCTGGAAGGGTGGGGCAGGTGAATCGAAGGGTAGGGACGGTCACGGGAACAGAATAAGATGCGGAAGCGAATCGTTGGGTGCTCGGTGGTTTTTCGGTGAAGACGAGCTAAAGACGAGCCCCGATGGGATGGGGATCTTTTTTTTTTTCTTCTTTTTTTCGTTTTTTTTTATATTCACTGCCGTTATTGCTATTGCGCGGTCCCCAACAAACACTGGCTCTTCGCTTCACGCGGGCTTCGTGTTCTTCATGTGATCCTCGGTTAATCTGTAGCGACCGACCCGGCACCATCACGATGCTTCAGGTGCTTCAGGCGCCAATGCGCAAGATTCAAGCGCTTGGTGAGGAGGGTACGTGATCGCGCGTGTGCGGGTGAACGAGATCGGGTTGGCTCGATTTGTTCTTGTGTATTTTGCTACCTTCCCCACCGCTACTAGTTGTGCCATCCCTTTTGGATGGCTTTTTAACGTGTTTCTCGCGTGATGCCTTTTTGTAGCTGCTGCTGCCTTTCCTTCGCTGGACTCCTTGAACTTCAGCGTTGCCGCTGACCTAGATTCTGTAACCCGTGACTCCATTGTCGATCGCAGGAATGGGGAGGCGTGTAAGAAATGGGTCGGAAGGATTTGTTTGTGTGGGTGGTACCGGACAGTGGGATAGCAGGAATCGATAAAGTCAGCAGGATTTGACAGCAAATTTGACTTTCCACTTGCTAAATTAAACCCGTTCTTTAAATCGTGGCAATTATTATTAACCTCTGTTAGGATTATTAATGAACCTCCATAGTTTCAAAACATTTTTTTTACACAAAACATAGTACAGTCTTAAACGGTAGACCTTCACCGGTCAGTCAATTTGATTTATTAATTTTTGGGATTAAACTATTCTACTTTAGTTAATGCATGATCTTTTCAAAACAGTTCTATAATATAAGAAATGTTAAAACATTATCGAGATTTTCGCAATTATGTGCAAATTTATCTTAAACTTAAATAAAATACCATAAACTCTTAGTAGTTCTAGTGCTATTCGATCACTAAGATCATTAGTTTCTGGGAGATTAAGAGAAATAATAATAAATTCATTACTACATACATGGCAAATCTTAATAAAAGAAAACCAACCGTTCTATTTCTTCAAAGATAGAAGATTCATAAATCTTTGGAAAGATTGATACACGTTTAAAGGAACTGTTATCGAAATATTCACTAAAAAGAATCATAATTAGAAGTTTTACTTCGATAATTGTCATGTGATGCATTCATGTAATGTTCATTCATTCGCTTCCTATGCGACAATTCCATCATCCACATGAGGACATAATTTTGACCAAACTTGATTCCATATCTCACTTTGATTCATTTTGTAGCTATCTTCCCTGCGACGTAGTTCCCGTGGAGGATTTAGCCGCAACGCTAAACCAAACCGATCGTTACGATACGCTGTGCGTAATCGACGATGTCGCACTGCCGGCAGTGTTGGCGCGTCAAATCGATGAGCAGAAAAAGTTCGATGCTGGCATCGCTTCCGAGGTGAGCTGTTTCCGCTGTCAGCTCGGTACGGATGCGGTCCGTGTTGTGTACAGCTGTGTCGGCGAGCTGACCGATTTCGACGATGTGCGTCGGTACGCGGAAGCGGCCGGATGTGCCATGCGTCGTGCGCTGAAAGCTGGGGCCAAATATCCGGTGCTGGTGCTGCCGGTTCCTACCAAACGCTTCCCGAACGCACCGCTCGTAGCCCTGCTGGGTGCTCTGCACGAGCTGTACGTACCACTGCAGCTGCGTGAAGATGTGCCGGCCAGAAGCCATCGCTATCGGAAGATTGGCGTGCACTATCCCGAGAGCGCACAAAAGGGTGCCGATCTGTTGCGTTTGGTGCAGACGCTGGAGGCTGGTCGGTTTGTAGCGCGTGATATCGGTGGCGGCGATCCGGAGCGTATGGCACCGCCACGTGTTGCCGACTATGTGCTGCACGCGTTCGAATCGGGCCCGGTCAAGGTTACCGTCGTCGATGATCCGCGCGTGTTCGAGCGGGACTATCCACTGTTTCAGGCGGTGAACCGTGCGGCCGGTACGGTCGAACGGCACCGGGGCCGCATCATCTTTCTCGAGTACAAGCCGCCGAACCCGGCCCGCAAAACGGTGGTGCTGGTCGGTAAGGGTGTGACGTACGATACCGGCGGTGCCGATATTAAGGCGGGCGGCATAATGGCGGGCATGAGCCGCGACAAGTGTGGTGCAGCCGCTGTGGCCGGCTTCATGAAGGTGGTCGAACAGCGCAAACCGGCCGACGTGCATGCCATTGGTGTGCTTTGTATGGTGCGCAATTCGGTCGGTGAGGAGTGTTACGTGTCGGACGAAATGTTGACATCGCGCGCTGGTGTGCGGGTTCGCGTCGGCAACACCGATGCGGAGGGTCGCATGGCTATGGCGGATGCACTGTGCCAGATGAAGGAACGCGTGTTAAGCGAAGGTCTGCCCGATCCACACCTGTACACGATCGCCACCCTCACCGGGCACGCAGTGTTGGCGGTTGGCAACAGTGCCATCGTCATGGACAATGGTCCGGCCCGGGCCGTCGATCATGGGTTGCAGCTGCAACGCGCTGGGGAAGCCGTTGGTGATCCGTTCGAAATATCGGTACTGCGTCGTGAAGACTTCAGCTTCCACAAAGGCAAATGTTACGGCGAGGACGTACTGCAGGCAAACAATCTCCCGTCCAGCAGAACGCCCCGTGGACATCAGGTACGTTGGTGGAGGATATTGCTAGGCAGCGGAAGCAGATGAGTTTTATGCGTACTTTTGCATGTACTTCACAGGGACCAGCGGCATTTTTAATGCTCGCCACCGGACTGGACAGCTGCGGACTGAACTCTTCCCATCCGATCAAGTATTCGCATCTCGACATCGCTGGCAGTGCCGGTGACGTCCCAGATACACCGACCGGTTCACCCATTCTTGCCCTAGCGCAGGCTCACCTGGAGTAGACTATATTCCAGAGTTCTGTGTGCCCAGTGAAGCAGCGGCGGTTGAAGTACTGATCTGGATTGAAATTATTTTATAATTTTGCAATAAAGCTAAGCTAATGGTGGTGGTTTATTTTGCAAAATCAACTTTCCACTAACAGTCGAACGCTGTGGGATCTTTTACTTTCTGTTACCTTTTGACGCTTTACAACATTTTGCCAATTGCAGAGCTTGAATGCCCGTTGCTCGTGTCTTCCATTGTGAAGCTGCATCACCAGTTCCGCTATTCGCGATCATTCTCATTTCCATCCAGTAACTCTCGCACCGGGCAGCAGCAGCTGGCTGGATACCGAAAGCACCTCGTGGGAGTAATCGTAACGACCACAAACTGACATTGTGACATGAAGCTGTTCGCGAACGCTTCTCACCATTGGGCCAGAGTATTTCCGGCGGTCCCACCAGCGAGCGGTGGTGATCCGTTAGGCCGTGGGGAGAGGGGGACCCAAAATCGCATCGACCAAAAGCAACAAAATCTGTTCGCTCGTGGGGAGTCGACTCTCGCGCACGCGGTTACCTTTCGCCGGGCTGCTGTTGCCGATCGCTGATCTGGTGAAAGTGCGCTGTGGAAGGTTCATTGAACGCGGAAATCATGGTGTGATCCCGCGGCTGCAAACCACCGGTACGCAATCCGCCTCCGCCTCGCTGCTCTCCACGAAGGAACCAGCCATCCGGATGATGCCGGTGGTGGTAAATAAAACTGTGTTTAATGTGCGTTTGCTTAAGTGCCTTTTTTTTCCTTCAACCAATGTGCGGAGCGCGTTGGGTGTGTGGTTCATTTCATTCGCGTTTGCAGCTGCTATTTGCTGTGCCTTCTTTGTGATGCTGTAAATGTGTTGCAAGAGAATTTCAATGGCATACAAACCGGAACATAGCACGTTCGCGGTCCATTTCGCCCACACTCTCACGGGCCACGGTTCAAAAGGTTAGCTGGAGCTGCAGGATTTGCAAGGATGCGAAGCAGTAATCCCTGTGGCGTTTAACGGTTTTTGCATTTTGCCGTCGCAAAGGTGATGAATAAATACATTCACCCAACCGGCGGAACGGCTGCTGAGGCTTTTGTGCCCTCTGTCTTCCTTTCTTTTTGCCCCCCTCTTCGATGGAGCCAGCATCACGGTGAGTGCATTGACATTTTTTAACCCGACCCGACCAGCTAGCCAGCCGTCACCGAGTGTGGGCGGAAACGTTCGTAACGAAGCGCTTTCTAATGCGCATGCGGTCACCCGCTTGTCCTCCCCAGCTGCAGTGCTGTCGTTTTCCTCGGTGAAGGTTCCACTGTGTGTGACCTCTGTATGGGGACCTACGTGGACCCGAGCGGTACGAAAGAGTTGAACGCTCAACCTCCGGCGACGAACCTCACCACAGACGGCGGCAGGAGGAGGATCGGGCGTAACGGTTTGGGGTGCAATAAGGAAGAGAAAACCCGCTCGCTTGCCATGCCGCTTTCGCGTGCATTTCCGCATTGTTTGTGTGGGCTTGGCCACACACACACACATATAAACGATGGATCGAGGTTGTTGATCCCCCGGCCACGAAACACTCGCACGGATGGGCTTTAAACGCCGCAGCAGCAAAAGGGCACCCAGGGGGGGACATAAATCTTCTGGTTAAGTACAGGACCACGAAGGAAACAGCGGGTGGAAATAACGTTACTTTTGCCTCCCCTCCCTTCTTTCTTCCTCCCCCACCATTCCTTCCGAGTTAACTGCACGCCCTATTCGGTTTAGCGTAGAACTGGTTCGGTATGGCCGTGGGATCGCTACGAGATGCAGCTTGGTTGGTGCAGCTGCATCCAAAGTAGGCCAGCCGATGCCCTTCTAGCAGGCATTCGAACCAAAAAAAAAAAAACGCTTGGGGATGCAGCAATATTGCAGACAATTCTCCATCCAGAGGTGCAAAGAAACGTACAACGCTTTCGATCCCGTGTGTGTGCGTTTCCACCGTGCTCGGATGATGGAAAGATGGAAAGAAAGCTAGAAAATCTGCGGCACGGCAAGTTTGCACCTAATGATTTATTCCAATCTCACTGCCCGCNCCCGACCCGACCAGCTAGCCAGCCGTCACCGAGTGTGGGCGGAAACGTTCGTAACGAAGCGCTTTCTAATGCGCATGCGGTCACCCGCTTGTCCTCCCCAGCTGCAGTGCTGTCGTTTTCCTCGGTGAAGGTTCCACTGTGTGTGACCTCTGTATGGGGACCTACGTGGACCCGAGCGGTACGAAAAAGTTGAACGCTCAACCTCCGGCGACGAACCTCACCACAGACGGCGGGAGGGGGGGAGGATCGGGCGTAACGGTTTGGGGTGGAATAAGGAAGAGAAAACCCGCTCGCTTGCCATGCCGCTTTCGCGTGCATTTCCGCATTGTTTGTGTGGGCTTGGCCACACACACACACATAAACGATGGATCGAGGTTGTTGATCCCCCGGCCACGAAACACTCGCACGGATGGGCTTTAAACGCCGCAGCAGCAAAAGGGCACCCAGGGGGGACATAAATCTTCTGGTTAAGTACAGGACCACGAAGGAAACAGCGGGTGGAAATAACGTTACTTTTGCCTCCCCTTCCTTCTTTCCTCCTCCCCCACCATTCCTTCCGAGTTAACTGCACGCCCTATTCGGTTTAGCGTAGAACTGGTTCGGTATGGCCGTGGGATCGCTACGAGATGCAGCTTGGTTGGTGCAGCTACATCCAAAGTAGGCCAGCCGATGCCCTTCTAGCAGGCATTCGAACCAAAAAAAAACGCTTGGGGATGCAGCAATATTGCAGACAATTCTCCATCCAGAGGTGCAAAGAAACGTACAACGCTTTCGATCCCGTGTGTGTGCGTTTCCACCGTGCTCGGATGATGGAAAGATGGAAAGAAAGCTAGAAAATCTGCGGCACGGCAAGTTTGCACCTAATGATTTATTCCAATCTCACTGCCCGCTAGCGCTCACCGGCCGCTCGCTTCGCTCGCCAATGTTTGCAAAGGGTGCGACGAACCCGGCCCAAAACAAAGAACTGCTTCTTCCGGGGACGAAGACACTGGCACTGCCGGGATGGTGGGGATGAGAACTATAAGAGCGCTTAGAATTATGTAACAGTTCCTCCTGCTGCCTTTCAAGCGCGACCGACCGACGAACGATCGTTAGCTGCCCGCCAAGCTGGACATCTCGCTGGAGCTTGCTGGCAGCGTCGAGTTCCCCCCCCGGTGACGGGCCAGGAACGAGCCCGGGTGCCCCAACACCCATAAAAGGTTCGATGTCGATTGCCGAGATCTAACGGGGATCGTCGCCTCAGCAGCTTCGTTTGCCTTTCCCCTTCGTGCTGCCTCCGCCTTCAGCAGGGAAATGGAAATAGGAATGGAAAAGATGCAAACATCTTTCCCGTTTTGCCAAGACCCGGTGCCCTTTGGCTTGGGCCGGCCGAAAGAAATTGGTTCCCCAGCGCTTCCCATAGCGTTTGCCGTCGTGATCCACGATCGCCACGATCGTCCATACGCGCGTGGACGGTGGACGTCCGCGCACTGATCGTACGTGTGCCGTAGATGGGTATAATTTTAATTAAAGACCAAACAGGGTGGAACCGGTGGGAAAAACAAGCGAAGCAAACCGCACCGGCCGACCGGCGTTGCGAACGTGTAGGGACAGCAAAAGAAAGCCTTCGTCCGTTGCGAGCCAACGGTTGTCCCAACCGCGCCTTAAACCGTGGGCCGTACTCGTGCTCTGGGTGTTGGGTCTGTGTCCACCCTTCAGCCACCTTCCGCCCGCACCAGCCATCCACACTCCTCTCGTCACAGCCTCGTGTTGTGCTGAGTGGCTGGGAGGCTGCAACGTTAGGTTCCGTCCCTGTTTTGCAGCCTTGCAGCCCGGTGTGGTTTTGAAATATTGTACACGGAAGCTACCGAGCAAAGGGACCTGGGTTGTGGAAGGCGGTTCGGGTGAAACAGAACGGTCACAGAACTCTCGTCCGATGCTCGAACGGGAAATGGAAGAAGCCCGGGAAAGGATGCACGGTTGTTTTAATATCAATAAATTTATGGCAAAACGAGATGATTATAGACATTGTTGCTTTATGGTTGCTTGGTAGCGCTAGCCCGGGAGCTGCTGCTGCTGCAATCCTGCCGGAACGCATAGTTGATTGCGCATCGGCTGCAGGGAATACATTCAGTGCTTCATCCAGCCTAGCGATCGTGTTGCGTGAAGAGGTTAATGCTTCCTTCTTCCAGCTATCTATGACCGGTTAGGAGCGTTAGAAATTGCTCTTGTACCAGGAAACGATGCAAGCTTTTCGGAGTTCTTTTAACTTGTTGTTTTTCATGATTTTAAGGTCGTTATTTTCGGTAAATAGTAATGAAGCTGAGAAAATCTCAAAATATTTTAAAGAGCTTTCGAATTTCCAATGATTTACGCATATTTTAAGCTTAATTTAGGCGGATCTTACCAATTACTTCCAAAGTTGGTAAAAAAAAGCTTGAAGACAAACATATAAGAGTAGTTCAAAACAATAACGAAAATATTAAAACAACGAACTTCCTGCTAGTCCTATATATCTTATCATATTTTTTTATAATGTTTTTCAATTTTGAACTTTCGATTACATTTAAGTGGATACCTTAAATAGGGGCTTTTTTAAGCAATAACTTTTTTGTGTATTTCTATAATTTTATTCGCGTACTGTTGAAAACCTTCGTGAATCAATATATCTTCTTTCAGATTTGAAATAGCTGTTTCATTAAAAAACTAAAATGTAATGTCACTATTCTAGAATGTTTCTACTTTGTCGTTTACAGTAATGACTATTTCCACTTTTTTTTTCCTTAATCTCAATGTTCACATCTTTCTAGTTCTCGTAACAAATTGTGCACATTATTCTTGACGGGTTTCTCGAACGGTTTAATCCACTTTTTTGCTGCTACTTCCTCGATTGGCTTTAATGCTCAATTTCTGTCTAGCGGAAGCTTAGGTATTATAAGCCTTCTATTTTGTCCACACAAGATAGAAGCTTAGAAGCGGCGAATGCAAACATTGAAAAGCATATATAAAGCTGAAATTATGAATTTAGTTTTGTTAGTGACATCGGATATTGATCATGATCAAGCAGCTGTTCAGGTAGCAGCAACACAAAAAAAAGAGCATGAAATTGAGTAGAATCATAGAGAGACCGTAAATATTGTCCATGTCTTACATCTTATTAGCGGATA
>CM032177.1:15218490-15245234 GCA_018908115.1 Anopheles rivulorum
AAACGGAATTTCCAAAGTATCATTTCTTGGGAAATCATCAAATGATTAATATTGGATCGGAACGCACCGTACCATTCTTCATCTTTCGCTTGAAACCGCTCGTTCTTGGAATTAAAGCAGCAGTAGGCAGGCCACAACAACAAACAAAAAACAACAACAAGATACTCCCGTTTGGACCGCTGCACAACGGTACCTTCGGTTCGATTCGGCGGTTTCTATTTGCATTAGCTTTCATCATTCCGCTGCTGGATACCATCTGGATCCGTCGCATGTTGCACCGGCAGGGTACAGTTTGCATCCAACGCAACAAAAAAGCAGACCACATGAGCGCCGATTCACTTTCGTCTCCTTCCCTACACCCTCCTTCCCCTGCTCTCCCTTTCTTCCTTTCTATGTTCGAGTCACATCGGAAGTGATCGAATCGGATGTCTCCTTAATACGCAAAACGGCGCAACATGTTCGATTTCAGGAAGCAAAACCACTCTAAAAGACACACACAAAAAATGGAAAATTTAAAATGCAAAACGAAAAAGAGAAAATAAAAATGCCCCTAAAAATTGATCTAAAAAGAAACCCCCAAGGGTCCGCCGGTCCGGACAAGGTTTTTTGGTAAAGGTGCGAAGAGGCTGCAGAAGCTGTTCGACCGACAGCAAACAAAAGCGGACGACGGTTCGGTTGATGAATACGGCGAATTAATAATTGACAGATTTCACCGAACCCACGCTGTCCGATGTCCATCCGGTCCAGCATGGGATGCAAAGGTAGCGCTGGAAGCGGTAGCCTAATAATCGAGTCCCAACAGCGAGAAGAAAAAAAAAACGTACATCCACACAGAAGGACCATATTGCTGTCCCTTCGGCGGCGCCTGTATGCACATCCTTCGTGCGGCTTATTAATATGCTGCCAAATCGATCTGGGCAAGGCGGGCACGAGAGGTGATGAAACGATCTCGATCTGCTTCCAAACATTAGCACCGCCACTGACCGCCAGTGAGTACGTCCACCGGAAGGAAGATGGATGGCATTCATGTGCAACCAATTGGGCCGAAATGCGTCGAAGCGGCTGTCCGATCCGATCGAGAGGATCGAATGCCAGCAGGCTGTCCAGACACGGACAGATGACGCGGGTATGGTCGGCTTCCTCGGGCACCCGGCTGGACGCTGCAACGGTGGCTAAAGAAAGCAAGAAGGTGTTAATAATGCGATTATCCGTTCATCCAACGCCTGTGGCCTGTGGCCGGAATCCATCATGATGACGATGATGATGAGGATGATGATGATGTGGATGAACAAAAGATCGATCCTTTCAGGGGGCACGTTCAATAATCCCGGTCCAAAAACTGGGGGAAGGATTATGGTCAAATCGATGCTTTCATCCTTTCGCCCATAAGTGAAGGCTTTTTGGTGCAAGGTTATGTTCATGCTACCTACACTCACACACCACTGACCACCGGCACTTCAAGCTTTGGGACACTTTTGTGGGATTGAGGTGATATTGTTTTGTCACCAGCGTTGACCGCACGGTGTATTCAATGGTGGGCTTTGTACCGATATCAAGTTTGAATTGCTTGCCCCCAGGTGTTTGCCGGCAAATGATCAACCATTATGAAATCGAGCCAAATGTTGCTCGACTCGAAATTATGATTTATTTCTCTTTCGTCTCTTTCTTCTCTTTGAAGAGCTTTGAAAAAGTGTTAAACATCTTCTCTTGTTCAACTTTTAACATTTTCTCTTAATATTATTCCTTATTTAATATAGCGTAAGATATTGTAAATTAAATCGCTTGTTCTTGACAAATTAAAATATCTTTTAAATCATTTTAGTTTGATTTTAAGATCAGTAAATAAGTCTCTCGCTCTCTCTTTGGCTTAACGACCTAGCAGGTCCTGCCGGCCATCAAATGGTTAACTAGACTATTAGATACCACATAGTTGCAAGGTCAGTGCTCACTACGAGGGAACGATCCGGATGGGATTTGAACCGGGTCCGTTCGTGTTGGGACCTAGTGCCGTTGCCAAATACACCACCGGACCACACCTAGTAAATAAGTAATTTATTTCAATAACAAAACTTCACCACCTAATCAAAGTTTGCACTAAACGTCGTGTTCAAAAACTGCAACTACTACAAACGATAATAGTCAATCCGTCCGGCAGAACATGTGCTGCGTGTGCATTTCCTATCCTGCCCGTGTCGATCCAATCGCGATCGGCACGGTACCCAATTCTGGTTCACCCTTCCCAATGGCGCCACCGTGATTTGTGGTTCGTCGATGAGCGCTACAAAAAAGAGAAATCTCCCAGGGCACTAGCGTGCCCTACGCCGGTCACAAAACAAAAAGCAACACAACACCGGCCCAGCACAGAAACGGAAAGAAACGTCCGAAACCAAATGACGGAAGGAACGGCGCGCATTGCGCATTTCGCGGAAGAGTAAAAACCTACGCCACACGCCTGCAAAAATGGCCACCCGGCGGACCCGTCGTGAGTAAGTCGGAGTTGTTTTTTTTTACTTTTGCTATTTTCCATCACTTCCTAGGAAAAAAAACCACTCCGCTTGCACTTCTTGCTGGCAAGTATGGCCGGCGACCGGGTATGCCACCCACCTCCTCTCTCTCTCTCTCTCTCTCTCCTTCCCCCCCGCCCTTCCCATGATCAACCGGCGTGCAGTGGCAGCATAATCCGGTTTCACAATATCCGCTTTTATCGATTACACCTGCGCAATCGTGATTCATTTGGGCATGATACCGTTCGGTGGCGATTGATTCATACGCTCGATAAACTCCCACCTTTTTTGCAGCGTGAAATTTAAAACCCAGCGCTGTAGTTTGTGGTGCTAATGAATGAACTCGACCGTCCGACGTAAGTAAGGCGAAAGATCAACAGCCTCACGGAAACAGCACATGTCTTGTCCGAGCTGCAACAGTTGCAGCGTCTGGTTCGGGGTAAGATGAACGCACGCTAATATAAACACGCTTCTAATGTGCTCGCATCCAACATCCCGACCGGCTCAACCACGGGGCTGCAAATGATGCTTCGTTCGCGGAAGAGTTTTCAACCCGAGACAGGCTCGTGACGTGCGGATTAATTTGTGCTGACACTGCTACCGCACTCGGGTGTGCTGCTACAATCTACCGCCAAACCGCTTTCACACGTTCGGGCTGAAACCGACTTCCGAGGAAGTCTCGCCCGTACACAACCGGGTGCCGGTCCGTTGCGATCGCACAAGCGAAAACTCACGCTTTTCGTTTTAACCAGGAACCAGGAACATCTTCGAGATCCTACCTCCTTCCTAGCATAAACTGACACTCCCCCCGCCCTCCCCCCCCGTTTTGGGTTGTGAGGGGGGTTTGTGGGACGGTGGGATGATACACAAACACCCAGCACACCGTGTTGCAGTGGACGCTCCAAAACAGAAACCATACGCTGGCCGTGGCGTGTATGGCGTTTCGGCCAAACCGCAACCGACCCGGAATGAAAGTGTGCAGCACCACTTTATAAACACTTACGATTATTTAATCACTGCTTCGGGTTTCCGTTCCCGGTCCCTAGGCTGTACGCTTCCGAGACGGCTGAAGATTTGCAGCAAAACGCTGTACGGATTTGTTTGTTTCGTCAGCTAAAACCACGCCACGCCTGGCCGGCACGAGGCACGGGACAAATCTGTGTTATTGTTTAGCCTGTTGTAAGGCGCATCGGCACTTATGTTGATACAACATGCCGAACCAGTTCGGTTCTAGATAAATATTTAGTCGAAACATTTACTAACCACCCCACAAGCCACAGTGAAGCCGATTTCTCGGAAATTAAAAGCACCGTTCGCTTGGTGAGTTTGGCAAACTGGAGGAAATCTACAACGAAGTAAACACACAGTTTCTAAAACATTTAAATGTATTTATAACATTTCGACACACACGGCTGAAGGGTTCGCGTCTAGTGGACGGGTCCGTTGACAATGTTGCGTTTTAAAAAATTCTTCCTTTTTTCGCATTTTCAATCAATACGCTTACAACCACAATATTTACGCTAACTGTGGTTACGACCGGTTTGCATTAACGTTTTTCTACTCAAGGTTATATTTTTGAATACGGTTGCTACATTGCATAGAAAGGTTAATGTCAACAAAGTTAATAAGTTGATATGTTACATTTTGAAAGAATAAACCAAAACGAATGTGGGTAATTTTTAATAGCGATGCATTATTTCGTCTTGATACAGTTTATTACAGCTTCGTTCGTTTATAAATATTCTTAGAAATGAAGTTGCTTTGAATTTATTGATTGTAGTTTCATCAATTGATTCAATCAATTAGTCAAATTCCTGTGATTGACAGCTTGCTAATTGATTGATTGTGATTTGTATTGATGGAAAAAACTTTAAAACCTTTTTCTGTCCAGCTTTTTCAGAAATATTTTTATTTTTCCTCCTGCCAGTATACATAAACGTATGTGTCGTTTAGAGTAAATTGGTTAGAAATTTGTTTAATTCTACTTTCATCTACCGACAGCAAAAAATCGCAGCTAAAACAATCCATTTACAACGTTCGTTCCATTCACCGAGAACAATCGCACCAGTGCTAGAAACAACAAGTCACCAGCGTAGAGAAAGTAGGTGAACCGTTATTCAAATAATCTACTACGCCATCCCGAACACTTCGCGACCATGACTAATATGATGCGTCGCTGCTTTCGACACCGTTTTGTCGTGTGAGCCGCACGTTTCCTCTGCCAAACGTGCAACGAGTCACATTTTGCTAGCATGTGCCGGTAACGATTATCCGGGACAAGGAGGTTCCGCAGGACACGTTTGCTCGTTTGTCATAGTTTTTGCAGTGCAGTGGTCGTCCAAGAAGATCGTATGCATCTTTGATGGCTTGAAATGTGTTTTTCTTGAGATTACTTAGTCACATATGGCACAGTTTCCGAAGGAAATGTTGTTTATCCGGGTGCAAGAATGTTTGTACTGCTCGAAAATGACACATACTGCTTGGCATACTAACTTCAACGTTGATGACGGCAAAAATTTGCAATATGGGACTGAGGGATTTCTTTTAATAATAGCTTAAAGGGTTCTGTTGCTATATTAGACCACCAGGTAAAGAGACATGCGTATTTTGCCCAGTGATTTTGTCTTTTCAACTGACGGCATTAATATGTCATCATCCTGACAAACCTGTAATATCAAACATTTTCCAGAATAAAACAATCATTATCACTTAATCATTTTCTTTACTACGAATTTTTAAAAAGACGTTAAAGTTGTTGTTTAAAAATACGGGCAAAAACCCTTTTCACTCCATAATTGCTTAATTCTGAGAACTAATGTTCCGCTTATTGATCTTTGTTCGGATCAATCCGCTCCTCCGGCTAATTATCTGTCAAATCCTTAAATAAACATAAACAACGCTTTATCCGTGTTATCCGCATATCCGGGTACGGTAAAGTCTCAACGAGCATGTATAAACGGCACTTCCACTATACTTTTATTGCAAGTATTTTGCTCACAACCAAAGGCGTAGTTTTTCATAAAGAATGTGAATGTAAAGAAGAAAATGTGTGCAAAAAATACGAAAACTTCACAATAAATCCATACCCCACTACCGTTCGTTCTATTTATGCACGCAACGAATAGACAGCCGTGATTACAGACTCCAAAGATAGAACACTGCCAATGGTACAGCCATAATTTCGATAATCCATCCCCAAAGTACACAGACCCCTGGTGTAGCGGTGTATTCTAAACGAAAGTCTGTGCTTCGCGCATTCGATCCGCTCGCAATTTGGCTTTCGTAACGGCGTCGATGCGCCGGCTAGCGGACGCTGTCTGCTTCGTGCCTCACTACATCCGACATGTGACCCCACGGTCGATCCCGTTCGAAGCTGGAAGCTGAGCGGGAGCGTTTGTGATTATGATCGGTCAGTATCAGCTTCTTCAGCGCTGCCCGGTCTCCAGTCGGGAAAAACTGATTCCCGCTAGGTTTGCGGATTTTAACCGAACAATTGAAACCGTTAGCTGTTGCCGGAGCTGTGGGCAGCGGGATTTTATTGCCCCCTACCTACCACCCCTCCCTCCCCCCATATACGCCAGCTGATTTGCTCCCTTACCGTTGGTGCTCGTAATGACCAGAAAGGCCAGCAAGAGGAGGGGTGGTAGTTCTGGTGGGAAAATCCCGCCAAGAACAGTAATCGGTTTGGCGCAGCACAAAGGCGACCCGTATGCCAACGACTTCCACCAGTAGCGATCGCAAAAACAAAAATGCTGTAGACGTTAACTTCCCGCGCATACTGATGAGAAGAAAGTTGCCTTTCGAACCATTCATTTTGGCGTTCGCATCGAAAAATCGTTCGCAGAACGCAGAACGCTTTCCTGGCTCGCGAGCTCACTATCCGGTTTAAGATTTAGGTCATACAACATCACGAACAACAAAAAAAAACAACGACGACGACGACGCTTCGCAACTCACACTCACCTCGCCGAACGCTTAGAACGCCGCAGGGCCGTGGCAGACCACGGCATCATCAGAACGCAGCAACAGATACAGCAAGGGGCTACGGTGACGATTACGAAGGGGAAGGGTGATGCGAACAGAACGGGGAAAGAAAACGCGAAAAGCAAACTCCGAAATGAGGACACGGTGAATGAACTCCGGACTAGACACTCATTAGACGGTTCGCTTCGGATCGGAACCCGCGCCGATCGCGAGAAGTTTGGTTTCCTATAAGGGGGATGGGTTCGTTTGCTTTTTTTTGTTTTTGTTTTTCCATTCTTTGCGAACTCGTCGTAAGAATCCCGCAACAGCAAGAAAATAGGATGCGTAAGACGCACGACACGTGACACGATCCGGTGCGATGAACGGCTGACGCACGTGGAGCTTCGCATGTTAATTGCTGATGCAACTTGCAGCCGCACTATGCTAATCCACACTCCATGTGTCCACGCTGTCATCTCTCCAGCCAGTGTCCTCTGGTTTCAGCAGTGACCTCCTCGCCCAAGGGTTTGCCTCGTCATGCAACGCTAGAATTATACAGCGCTTCGATTGCTTTGACAGGGCCCAGCCGAAGAAAGGCGAGTAGCTTTTCCTCCGAAGTAGAGTACCATAAATTTTCCCATCCACACATGTGCATGTATGGAAATGTATCGATCAATTACACACCGATCGACTGATCAATAGATAGACATACAGATTAAAAACAGCTCTAGCTGAGCGCCGTTGGTTGTGCAAATTAGCGAAACTGGCCCGCGATTTTGACATAAGAGTTCAAAGATCCGGTACGGGGTTATGGCACTAGTTCAAAACTGTCCCTATTACACAATTGCTCAACCGCCCCTGTATAGGAAAAGAAAGCGCTGAAGAAAAGGGCGCTCTACCTCAATCACATGTTATTACGTTAGATTTGCCAACGCGCATGTTCGCATTGTTTGCGATCTGTTGGTCTGCAGGTCTGTCACCTAGTGTCTGTATGCTAGTGAGGTTACTTACTTTACGAATCGTTTAAATCAATTCGTATATGTCAAACGTCATCAATGAATACATTTGTATCGTTTAATTCACCATGTGGAAACTTCTTGCAGTGCAGTGGTTCCACATTTCATAGGCTGTTGCGAGCAAAAGCTTTAAAAATTCATGTCAAATCAGAGAAGATGATATATAAAATGAATTTTTTTTCGAATTTGTAAACAAATCTTCTACAAAATAGAAACTAGATAAATATATTTTTTAATAACAAAATGCTTAATTTTCATTTAAGAACAAACCTTTAACAAACATTGACTTAACTGTGCGTACGATTCATTAACAGGATTGTCAATATAATATGTACGGTGGGATCGTTTCCTTCTATTAAAAGAACCCTGTAAGTTCAATTTTTTATATCAACATTTTGTTCATCACTAAAGAATAGAACTTGAGACCACTTGCTTGCTACTTGCTTGCTAACTTGCTAAAGAATAAAATTTGACATCAAACAAAATGGCTATCGTAACAAAAAGAACAAAAGTAGATGGACCAGTAAAGATTTTCCAGGAGATTCGTTTCATATTTTTGTTTTCGGCAAGTAAAGGGTTGAACAATAAATAGAAAATAAAAACAAACGCAAGGATGCACTCTTTTTTTTGTCGGGAATTGTTCTTAAATTTATGATACTTTTGTACCTTTACTTTTATTTGACGTCATTCAAATGTTTCAAGTTTGGTAAAAGAATAAGAAAGTGATAACCTTTGCTTCGTTCTGATCTGTTGTTCAACAAAACGATCTTCCTTCTCTAAACATTGTTCCATTGACCTAGAGCCGTGATGATGATGTCACTCACGCACACCATAAACAAATTCCACCCATGCAACGAATACTCCTTTCACTGGAAGGTCCCACTTGTATGGTTTTTCCCCAATGTGTTTATTTGTATTTATGGCACACACCGGAAGAAGTGAAAGGGTTATGGGAAATTGAACCAAAGCGAATGTTCTAACCCTTTCGCCGATGACCGTGTTTCGTGCAGATCCTAAAACAACAAACCTTGCCCATGAAACAATAACACAGCTGTAAAGTGAACTATATTGGGCGATAGAACCAGTGCCTGTTACCTCGTTAAAGGATCTGTATCGACCGGTTGTGAAATTAGGAGTAAGGATAAGCCGTGCGACCGTAAAGGGTTCCAACAAGTCCTGCAATAAACGCGCTGCCATTTAACGACGACCGTGTTTGGGCAAAGAGACAGAAGCAGTTCGACCCTGTCCCGTGCTATGGTTTAATGGTGATGGTCTCCCAAAACACACCCGCACCAAACACTGTCTGGTTGTGGCACTTGTTTTGCTGTTTCGCCACTGCTGCCACATGCGCTTTATTTTGTCGCCGTCTACACGTATCGCGCTGCACGGCACAATTTCTCCCTGCGCGTAGAATCAAAATATTGACACGGCAGGACCCTGCTGAGGAGGGGCAGTAGAACGCCAAGGGGTAGAATTTGAAGAATTGCGCTACCACCACTATCAGCATAGAGTCGGCGGGCACAGGTAGCACAAGTGGCATGGGAAATTCCAACGCTGGCAATGCACGGTTCGCACGTACGGCTGGCAACGGCAGCGGTTTTGCCTACCAGGGAAAGTTTTGCGTGGGAGTGACATTGACCGGTGCTCGGACATCGTCACTGGGAGCGCACCCTTCCTAGTTTAATCGCTTTGTGAACCATTCAGTGACCTTGGCGTGGACAAGCCTAAAATCTGACGTTTATACCGCTGGTGAGCTTAAAGGGGAAGAAGAACGATCTTCAAATTCGTTGTACATCCCACATTTTGATTTATTTTGTTGGGGACACTTATGAACATAACTTTATCCTCAAGTCACTGGGTACAATAACAAAAATCATAAATTTAGACTTCTAAATTGTACCTTCAAAGGGTAACAATATACAATTTTTGTTGTTATAAATATGAAATAGGTTGTTTGTAATTTTCACTATTTTTACATCATGATAACTGGGAGTTATGCATGAAACTCGACTCAGAAAGATTTAAACCATGCTTTGAAAACTAAAAACCTCAAAAGAAATGTCGGATCTGCCTGACACTCTTCACTCTTGCGGGATGAAAATGTATAAGAACGAGTTTGAAACCTTGTCTCGAAGAACAATTCAGGGTAAATATTTATAATGTAATTAAGCGCAGCGCAGCGAACCTAACCGGGAGTAAGGGAGTCCCGCGCACGCAGAACCGCACAATCGGTGACCGATGAGTAAGTCTGGTGGCCTACTTTCGAACCCGTTTATGGTTTTTTTTTTTATTTCTTTTCTGGCGTTGAACGTTGTACTTTTGCTCTTGTGACACTGCGCATAAACGGAAATCCGAACGGACGCAACAAACCGAAAACTCCAAAAACTCTCCCAACAAAAAAAAAGAAACGATTTGACACCAATCGGTTGTGCGTCATCGAAGATTCGTGGTATGCATGGCGCAGTTTTGGAAATATTGCAACGGCGTGGAACCTGGCATTTAATACGTCGGCCGAGCGACGTCACATTTGTTCGCTCACATCATGCTGACCCGCTGCTGCTGGCATGATGCAACTGTTGCTTCCCACGAGCCGGCGGGTAATATAAAACGATCGCCACAAGAAGCCTCATAATGTTCCCTAATTTTAATAGTAATAGCTTCCTTCCTTGTAACGGGATTTGCAGGAATCTAGCAAAATGGTAACCTTTATTCCCATTCCATTCTAAGTGCTGGTGCGTTGTACTGAGCTTTGCATCCCCATACCGCGCTTACAACCGAAGCGATCACCAAAAAATCCATATACCAAAAAAAAAACCCCACAAGCCCGCCTGCACGTGTGTCCTGCAAACTTCCAGACGCATCTTACGGTACCCAGCTGCTTCCACATTTAGTGCACGGTTCCGGCAGAACGTTTAGAAACGTTCTAAAAATCCCCACCAGCATCCGTCCGGTCTGGGCTGGGGAAATTCGATCCAATCCTTCCAACAGCGCTAGGACACTCGCAGCTGCTCGAAACTAGAAGTTTGGAAGCAAAGACGAAGGGATAACGAATCGACCAACCGACGGCTCCTCCTAGAAACTGGGCCCTGCTCAGTTCGCTTTTAGACGAATCAGAATCCTCCATACGTAAGCGCGAACCGAAGGAAGCACCCATATGCTTACCTGCGGAAGCTGTGCGATGCATTCCTTGTACCTTTTTTAGTTGCTTTTTTTTCAATTTTTGCTTAAGAACCGGCAGCACGAGTGAGATGCAACCATCGGCGATTAGATCGACCGAGGCAACGGGCTATTGAACGCTGCCTGCAAGAATGGGAGAAAATCTAATGATTCTAATGCTTCCTGCGGGTGTGCGAGCGCACACGGAAACATGCGCAGAGCGGGATGCCAACAGGGAAGACAGCACAGTGTAAGACGAAAAGAAAGACAAAAAAAACCGCACGATCACGATCGCTCGAAAAGCTGGAGTGTGTGTGTGTGTGTTGGAAACGCGTGCAGCTGGCATTCGAGCTAGGATCGTGGTTTCTCTTTCGCACACGATCGGCTCACTAGCAGGGTGTTTTCTTAGCCTTAGCATAAAAAAAACCTCCCTAGTTGCCCGGAACTGTGCGTGTAGTTGTAGGGCGGTTTGTTTTGTTCTTTTCTCTTTTTTTTTATTCGTTCGTTCGTTCGTTCCCTTTTGGCGTGTGCTGTTGTTTCGAGCAGTGTAAGCTTACTGCACGCGGTTGCGTTTTCCGGGCGGTGCGGGCCCAATCGAGCAGGAAAAGCGAACCGATCGGGAGAGCGCACCCGGCAGCAGCAGCTCTCGATTTAAGAGCATCGGTCGCGCGGCTAAACGTATCAGAACAACAGCGTCAGCCGAGTAAGCAACATCGAGGCCATCCATCCATCCATCCATCCATCCATCCGTGGTGTTACACTGTCCGGTCCGGCTCGCAGCTCTCTCCATTCGTGCGCACGCATTCTCAGCGCTCTCGGCGCGATCGTACGCAGCGCGAGTGCAGCTTTTCCATTGCTCCAAAAGCGGCAACGACGACAAAAAGCGCGAGTTCGCCGTTTTTCGCGAGATCGCAACAAACGCACGGCAGAAAACTCACGAACGCGCACGCAGCCGCGAGTGACTGAGTGGTACGTGAGTTTCGTGGGGTATACAGTGGTGCGAGCGCAACACCGACCGATCATTCGCTACTGTGAGTTCGAGCCGAACGGACGCATCAGCTCCGGCCGCAAAACTTCAGCTGCTGAGTCGTGCTCTTTCCTAACTGCCACTGCCTCTTCTCTTTGCCCTTCCGCGTTTTTGTGCGTGTGCCCTTCCGGACTTCTACGACTGCCTTTTGTTTTTTTAATTACGTTTCTCTGTTTTGGCTTTTGCATCGTTCGAAATGGAGATTCTCGACCCAACCGGTTACTACTAAGCGCGTGTGCACGATACAACCGTCTCCGCTCTCGTTGCTGTGAAGGAAAGCCCAAATCGCGCGTGTGCTCGTGTGTGATAACGCAAGATCGAACGTAGTGCCGACCGACACTTGCCGGAACTGTTCTGTTGCCACCGTAAGACTTTGACAGTGTCGTCTGTGTGTTTGTTTCTTGTTTCCGTCATTCGTTCACATACTTCAGTCAAAATGGCCAAGAAGCTGGATCCCACTGGTCACTACTAGACGGCGAAAGGAGGGCGTATATTGGATCGCTTTAGAGAAGCCACCAGAAATCGATCAGATTGCACCGGAAGCATCATATTTGTGAGATATTGACGAATTCAACATCTTCAAAATGGCACGCAAACTGGACCCAACTGGCCATTACTAACAGCGCCCGCCAGCCAGCGTTAGGGTGACGTGAATCGACCAGCCATAACCGTTTATCGTCTAAACTCTAAACAACCACGATGGCGTTGGAAATCTTGGATCCCACCGGTTACTACTAGCAGTGTACTAGTAGCTCTATCTTCACACTTGCTCGGAGTGAATTGCTGGACCGCAACCCCGTACCAGAACTTTTCATCCAAAAAAACATCTTTGCGACCCCAACGGTGAGGTTTTCTACGACAGCACCGCAGCTACTGCCCGAACTATTCGCAACAAACACTCCCAAACTCATCCCAAAACACTCAGCCAAGATGAATCGCAAGCTTGATCCCACCGGTATGTACCGGCGGCCTGGGAGTGGCGCCACCTCCAACCTCCAGCGCTCCCCGCTGTTCCACCATCAACAGCTGCAAAACCACCAGCGAATGCCGCACCATCATCAGCAGCAGCAGCAGCATCAAGTAAAGTGCCATTATCTCGACCCGACCGGGCTCTACTAGCCTACCCCCCCTGTTGCCTCTTTGGGTAATAGGGTACCCGGATAGGAGGGTAGGGAAGGAGAATCGTCCGAGAGCCCATCGTCCCCGGGGAAATAGAACCACCGACCACCAACCACCATCCCAGGCATTCCATCCGCCAGGCAACCATCGAGCAGAAACATCGGGAAGGATCTTCCGCATCGCATTTGGCCGCGTCTGCACGAGTGTTTGTGTCGAATCCTGACCACCTCTCTGTGTGTGCCTGTGTCTCTGTGCGTGTGTATGTGTGTGTGTGTGGTTCGTGCTGGGGCTACTCCCTGTTCGTGAATCTCTCGTGCTAGCAGCAGCACAATGTGATACTTTTACTGACGTATTAGCGGAAAACCGACTGGCCCACCCAAAACTCCACCCGAAAGTCTACCACCATTCGAACCTACCGGCATGGCTACCGACTGGCGGATTGCACAATGGTGGACGATGCCCTGGATATGCTGGGTGCGTGGCCGCGCGGACACATCCAGCGGACTGCGGAAGCGGAGTCCTGGCGGCGAGGTACCTGGCAGCCGGGCAGGCGAGGTTTCGCGCGTTTCGCGGATCCAGCATCCAGTGGTGGCAACCCCGTGTAATGAAGATGAGGGTAAATCGTAACCTACTACTAGTAATTATTATTATTATTATCATTTTTGTTTACTCGCTCGATGCAGCAAGCGGAAGTAAGGAGCAGGTCCTTTTTGGTGTATGATTTTGTCCTTCCCCATTTTTATTTGTGGTTTTTTACATTTTCGCTTGAGACGACAAAAAGGAATATGGTNCGGCGAGGTACCTGGCAGCCGGGCAGGCGAGGTTTCGCGCGTTTCGCGGATCCAGCATCCAGTGGTGGCAACCCCGTGTAATGAAGATGAGGGTAAATCGTAACCTACTACTAGTAATTATTATTATTATTATCATTTTTGTTTACTCGCTCGATGCAGCAAGCGGAAGTAAGGAGCAGGTCCTTTTTGGTGTATGATTTTGTCCTTCCCCATTTTTATTTGTGGTTTTTAACATTTTCGCTTGAGACGACAAAAAGGAATATGGTTGATGGCGATTATAAACGTCACCATCCCCATTCACTCATGCACCGTTTACACCTTGAATAGAGTTCGACCCGCATTCGCGTCGTTAGTGCCTTAGAAATGTTTACTTTTTGAACTACTCACTGACTCACCTGCCTACCTATAACTACTTTAACTATTAATAATATTATTATTGTCTACCTTTAATGTTAATCTTACTCGCCCAAGCGCCAATCTCCTGCGGTGTGAGCAGCTCCTGCACCAAAATCTATCACTGCCCTCCCCCCCCTGCGGTTTAAGTATTTTGTTTGTGTTTTGAAAAACAAAACTACTTTTTCGTACCTTGTTCACTAACTATTTGCGCAAACATACTGCCATCCACTTTCTCTATTAGCATTACCACCACTACCACTACACAGGCTGTCGATCGTACAGCGGTCGTGCGTTATTTAACTACCGTTTAGTGAAAATGCGAGAAAACAAAAGGGAAACCCTTACTGTCGTTAGGAACCGCCCTACAGGGGTGCAAATATTGCTCTTCTATGTGTTTTGTTTCTTTAAATAATAACTTAATTATTATTTGAATCTGTACGACCATCCGGACCTAAACACACGCACCAGCTAGCTACCCACTCTGTCCACTGTACTGTAGGAATAGATAGTGTGGTCGGGAGAATGGGAAACAAGAGCGCAAATGAATCAGCCTCCAAACTGCCAACATCGACACCGGCAACGGGCAGCCTCCGGGCGAATGGCCTCGTTTGCTTGGTGGATTTTTAATTTTTTTTTTAATTATTATTATTATTATTATTATTATTATTTGCTCTGTTTTTCACACGTTTGTGGAACGAAGTGTAGCGTAACCTTTCCTAGCGAACAATAACGAAAAAAACAAACAACAAAACACCATCCAAAATTGCAAATAGCATAAAACAGTTCTGAGCAGTCGGTGAGGTTCATCTTCTGTGGATTTGAGATTAAATTTTTTGAGTGTAACTAACAACAAACGAACAAAAACAAACAAAATAAGCACATCAAGGTACAGTAAACGTAACAAAATGAAACCATCGCGTCGGTAGTAGCGCAGGAAAGGAAACGATATGATGATTATTATCATTATTATTTTATTATATATTATTATATTATTACGGAATACTTGTTGAACATATTATTGAGGAAAATCATATAAAAAAGCAACTATTTAAAAAATCTAACCACCATTGATGCGTTTTAATGTAGCGCCTAGCATTAAGCAATATCCGAAACCGTTTCACTTAACGTCCGCTCGATTCGATCCTTCACCGATTGTATTTCGCTCCCCCTCTGGTCCCCTCCCCCACGAGTCTGGTCGGTTGGGATTCCGGTCGCAAAATTCTGGGCGTTTGTCATCATTCCGCACCGGCCTGGCCTAGCTCCCACAATCATCATTACATCATTTTCGCCTGTTGCATTAAGGAGCCGCACAGCGCAGCGACGAATCCCTTCCGCAATGGCGTGCAGCAACGAACCCGACCGTACCGATGTGGGGCCAGAGCGCGCACGAAAAGGCAAAACAAAAAACATGCCGCCGCTTCCTGCTTTTGTGTCATTTGGTATTCCGCTGCAGTGGAGTCCTATTGTAAAAGGGGGGTGGGGGAGTAGGGAGTAGATGGGGGAGGTAAAGTGGCAGCGGGTGGTGCTGCTGGTGGTGGTGGTGGTGGTGGTGGTGGATCGCCTTGGGGGTGACCACAAAACCAATGGGGATAAGTACGCACACACGGAAGTGTTTGTGAGTGTGTGGGGCTGTTTTTGTTTTATTTTTTTGTTAACACTGTTTGATCGCTGTGTTGATGGAAGGAATCTAATCACGACGGAATGGGGACCACTCTTCGCCTGGTGCACTCCGGTTTCTCTTTTTCCCCACCCCCTCCTCCCCCCTCTTCCCTCTCTATCTCTCTCTATCTCTTTCTCTCTGTCTCTTTCTCTCTCTGTGTTGATCGCGTTCAAGGCATGGATATCGACAACACAGACGTCATCGCGCCCAGGAAGAGAGGCAGTGACACTTTCAAGGCTCGTCATATGCGTGATCGTTTGCGCGATGTGCGAACTGCCCTCACCCGGTGCCACCACCCGTTCCCCTACCCTTCCCTCCCATTCATTGCCACCTCTCATCCATCAGTGCGGTTCGTTGATCATTGCAGAAGAGCCATTTCAGAGTGTGCTCGCGCGCGAGCGAGCGAGCGAGCACACGCCAGCCCGAACGTGAGAGCGTCGTTCGTCTGAGGGCGACGATTGACCCCAGAGAGGCGAACGCACGGCTCGTTGTAAGCAGTAAAGCACTAACACAGGGTGCGTCTATCGCCACCCTCCCCGTCTATTGCATGCGATGTGGGGCGGGAGGATGGGCGGCCGAAGGGGGGGGGGGGGGGGGGGGGGGGGGGGGGGGGGGGGGGGGGGGGGGGGGGGGGGGGGTTGGATTAGTAGGAGTAGAAGGGTTAATGCAGCTGTTAAAGTCAAATAAAATGGAGGGAGCGAGAGAGAGAGATATAGAGAGCGCAAATACAAGTGGGAGGGGGGAAGGGAGGGAATGGAGTATCGGGTTGGTAGCCGCGATCGCGACCGCGCAAAGTCGCTTCCAAAAGTTCAAGATCGAGGCGAGGTGGATATATATATATATATTTTTATTTTCGATGTCGATCATTGACCGACAAACACAGAGACGGTGGCCACGGTATGGCACCCGTACACCCCACGGGTGGCGATACATCCGTACGTTCGGCCACGACTTTTTTTTTGTGGAGGCGAACGAGTACTCGCTCGTTCCGGATCGCAACCCTCTCGCTCACGCCGGTGAGTCAGACGACAGCAGCGTCTGATGCGTCGTACGGGGAGAACCCTCGACGCACGCGGAATTGGGCTTGCTGTGCGCGTAATAATGCGCACGTTGTGCTGATTGTGAGGCCTAGCATGGCTGCAATCGAAAACTAGACACAGGCGTCAAAAATTGTTTTGGTGCGCCGCTGTTTTTGCTATTGTTCCAATACGGCCCGCGGAGTTGTGACGTCGACGGTGCGTAGCAGAATACTGGTAAGCGACAGGTGCCTCGGTACCCTTTTTTTGCGTCGATTACATCAACGTTCGGTTAAGCTGCGGCTGCCGGCTGGAAAAGGTAAACGCGGAAGTGTTACATCGGCAGGAGAGACCGGAACTAGGTCAATCCTGAAAGTGACCCCAAATTGTTGGGGGTGGAAGTTGGAAGTTTGGGGTGGAAACGGGCGAAAGAAACAATCGTATATCACCGCTGCTTTTAAGGAATCGTCAAGGAATGGTAGAACCATTGTAAGATAGAATATAACTTTTTGGAATTCTTAATTTTTTAATTTGTATGAGAGTTTTTGTTTAAAAACGGTTTTTCGTACTATTTACTAAGTTTTGATGAAATTGATGAAAATAATTTACTTTCATATTTCATATTTTTTAAACTTAGTAGTAAAAATATCTTCAAGAATATAAGTTGTTTTAAAATTAATTTGCCAATACACATAAGCCTCACAACAAAAAAAACACTTAAATTAAATATTCTATTTCTCACTCAAACAACAAAACTCATAACAGAAATTAAATGTGTTATATTTGGGGATGCACTGTTGTGCAAGTGCAAGTGGCACAACCGGCATAATTTCAACCTCCCCTTTCCATGAGTGTGTATGTGTGTGTAACACCGCAACGTAACCGCAAAAGGCAGTGCCGTGTGGCGTAGTGAATAATAAGATCAAAACAAAAATCGCTTAAAAACAAATGACACATGCCAGCCGATGTGCAGCGAGAAGTTAAGCAGAATAAGCATTTTTCAACGCTTCCCTTTGGGCCGACCTGTTCCCCGGTTTGGGCCGACCTGTTGAACACCGTTGGACTCGGGCTGGAAGCTGACGAAGTGGCGGTGAGCGAACCTCATCAACACATAACAGACAGCTTGGCAAGGGAAGGTTAGCCCGGTATGAAATTACACTTGAACGAAGCCAAAAACATATGCACACGCACACACACACACAGACATGTGCGTGTGTGTGTGTATGTGGGAGACCCAGGAGACCAAGTGCAATCGATCCGATGAGGCGTGGAGCGAGAGCGGAAATAAAAATGACAATTATCGGTGCATTGCACCGGGTGGAGCCTTTCTGCCTTTCGTCTGTGTATGATCGTGCAGTGCAATCGTTTGCTTTTTTGTTTTTATTTTGCTTCGCATCCTTGCACACGCACAACGTGGTTGTTAAAATTGAAAGCCAAAAATACACATACTCAGGCACACAAGCGTTCATTGGGCTGCATTGAGCCAGAAGTGCATCCAACCCCAAGCTGGGTGTGATGCAACAGTACTAGCGATCGATTTTCATAATTAGGTGTTTTCATAATCACTGTAGAATGCTAAAAATTGATTTTATATGGAGCTAAAAATACTTCCACCAAACCAGAAATGGCCGACATAAACATGGAGATTTTTACGCCAAGAATAGATTGTTTGGAATAACAATCGCTCGTATAGTTACCGAGTAGTTGTCGGAAAAATGGACAAGCACGAAATTACTGGACAAATGTAAATAATCGTTTCACAGCTTTGCAGCAACATTCTTCAGCCCGGCGACAACTTATGTAAAAATATTCCAGCGAAAGAAACTACTGGAACTTCTGACCAACTTGCGCAAAAAGGCAGAAAGGCAATCGTTGATCGTCCTCCCCCGTAACATAATTTCTTATGCACGAATACCAAGAATGGAGATTAAGTGAATGCGTTGCGCGTTCTCAATCGCTCCTGCTGCCTAAAAGCACACAAACCGCAAAACCATTCCAGAGCCATTTCTCATCCCCCAAAACTTCGACTCGCAAAGCTCGCAAAACCGTCGGCACCGAAAAATATGAACGTGTTTCCATCGACCCTCGAGTCGCCGCGAACGAACCGTGCCGTGACTCCTTTCAACTGCTTTTATGCACGATTTGCTACGGAATTGCAAATTGTGACCGGCAGGAAATTAAAATGTATCATCCAACATGACAGAGGTCAATTAATTCTCGCACCTTCAGTGTCAAACGCCTGGTGAAACTGGCGAGAACGATCGCGTGCAAATTTTCTATCCCCAAATCGAGACCCGAACGAAAGCAGTGTATCGTTCGGTTGACAAAACTGACACTGGCGGTAAAGTGCCCCATCGAAGGGAATGGAAAATAAAACCTGCCACAGGGCGCTGTGGCTGTGGCCCGAGCGCAACTATTCGGTAATGGATTACGCACGATGCTACGATTATGTCGATCAGCTTGGCGCGGTACATCAGTGCGTCCGGTAAGAGCGTCGTAGCATGATCGTTCGCGAAGGGTGCAGATCATCGACCCGTCGCACAGGCACGGCACGGCGGTAGCTCGTCATTTCGTCACTTTTAGCTCACGTGAGCGATTGTATCAAGGAGATCAGCTCGGTCAGCGCAGAGCTATTGCTTATCATGCGATGAATTTTTGTGGTGATGGTGTCGATTGGTGTCTCATGCTACCAGGCATCAGACTACCGGGCATCACATTACCATACATTACAGAAAAGATACATAAGGGCTACGGGTGATGGATGTTGCCCATGGTTGTAACGAAAACACTTTTTTACACTTCAATCGGTAGAAAGTTTGAAAAGATGGTAGCTGGTAAAATTGCTCAGAATTTAGCTTAATGTATACTTTAATGACAAATTGGGTTGAAAAGTTTGAAAACGCCAGGATAATGGATCAATTCGATCGTGAGAGCACTCGTGCAGCAGTTCAAGGGCACAAAACGGTCGCAACGGTAGAAATGTAAGGGAAAGAGTGTTAAATTTGGGGCCTAACTCCATTCTTTTGCGATAAAATTCAGTTTAGATTGTTGGAAAATATTTAAAAATTGGAGAAATTAAGGGAAAATAGACAACAACTATGCATTTTCTTGAATATCGATATCTCAGATATGTGTTGTAGGTGATTAAAAACAAACGAAGCTTAGAGAAAATGTAAAGAATCGTGGGAAAAACGTTGATTTAAACGATTTTTTCAAAACTACAGCAGATTTAGTCGAATACTTTTACCACTATTGTCCTACAGTACTTGACGTGCGCTTTCTTATGTTGCTTTTAGTTTACAGGCAATTTAATGGTACATGTTCAGAAAAAACAAATTGTACTTAAAACTTAACAAACTTTGTTGAAGCAAAAATTTCCCAATAATGGCTAGTAAAGTGCAAGATTTTAGTATTTTTATGGACAATTTTATTTTAATTTATTGTTCGTCCAAAGGCCTAAAAATCATTACTTGTTGTGTTTTTGATTTTTTAATGCTTTCTATTGGAACAGTACATTGACTTAAACACTGCTCGTAATCAAACATTTTGAGTAGTACTTATTTTAAAAAACACTTTTTAGAGCTTTTTATTCAAGTAAATGTCATAAAAGAGTGTTATTGTCTTCAACAAATGCTCAAGAAAAGTATTAAAAAAAACTTTACTTGAAGGTTGAAATTCAACGAAGAAAAACTTTAAATGTGTTATTTGTAAGAAAGATAATTTCACATACTTAAACATGCTAAATGTTTAATATTTTTTCACACTGTTCCAATGCATTGATCGTTAAGCAGGTTTCGAGCTGCTTCCTTGGCATGACCACAGCGGTTAATCCTTTTGCACCGATCGATCCCAAAAATTCGTCCGCATCTTCTGCACTCGCGAAACCAAACCAAACGGGTGGCCTGAAACAACAACAACAGCAGCAGCAACAAAAAATGGCTAGGTGGCGCCTAGTCGCAGCGTCTACGGCTAAAAAGGTCGATGACCTGCCCTCATCGCGGGACGGCCACGGTAGACACGGGTTTTCGGACACGTTTGGGGTTTTAGTTTCTTTCCAATTTTTATGCTACAGTTCGCCTACTTCGGCGCAGAACGTTTGCTTGGTTCGGTTTATCACGCCGCTACTGACGGGTTTCGGCTTTCGCGCAAAACCGAACCCCACATGGTGCGGCGCGAGTCAAGACGCCAAAAAGGAAGCATTTTGAACTGGTTTGCCTCGCGCTCCGGAACGCGCGAGGATGTCCCGGAACAGCACACCCCTTATTGCTACGCGTTTTCGAAGGAAAGCAAAACGTTCTACCTCAAACAGCCGAAAGCAAACCTTTAGAAATTCACTTTATGTTGAGTGACCGGTGCGAATCGTAGGTCACAATCGTTTAGCAAATTCGCGATCGCCGCATGCGCCAACTAGAAGACGAACTGTTTTGTTTTTTGTTTTGTTTTTGCGGGCGCAGATGAAGAAACCGCACCAAGAAGCGGCACACGTTGCATCGCCCAGTGGTCAGTGGACTTTTGGGGAATTGGGTGTACTTTTTTGTTTTTTTGATTTAGCTACATTTTGGCAATTCTCCCCACGGCTGGGGCATACATGTTGTGTGCTTTTTTTGTGTCAGTTTCATTCCATTTTCGGTTGCGCTTTGGTCCCTTTTTGCGGTGGAACACAAGGTGGAAAAGGAAGGTGGGAGAAGGAGAGGGAGGAAGGGAGGGTTTCAAGTGCAGAAGAGTTCTAGACAGCGCAAAGATTTGGGCGATGCCTTTTCTATTTCGGTTCCGTCCTGCACACACCTTCGAAAACGAGGGTGAGATCGGCAGAGGGGTAGAGGGGAGCGGGTGATGGGAAAGAAAAGAGATGACTTGGGAACTACGGTGAAATCCCCCATTGGCACA
The DNA here is from genome assembly GCA_018908115.1 of Anopheles rivulorum. NCBI lineage: Eukaryota > Metazoa > Arthropoda > Insecta > Diptera > Culicidae > Anopheles > Anopheles rivulorum. The sequence goes on from CM032177.1 coordinate 15,240,026, forward strand.
TCAACTTCACCCCCCCCCCCCCCCTCCCTTTTTGGGTGTGTCGGAGGGCCTTCTGTACACTGTTTGGTCATTCCGGTTTGGGGGTCCAACCCAACCAACACCAATGTACGGTCCACACCGCGATGCTTGATCGAAAGTTTCGATGAGACAGTACACAGTGTTTGCCTGTTGGAGTCAAAGAAAGTGAGCAACTAGACTAAACTTTAGAAGGCAAATAAACGTTTATCACAAAAGGTGAGGCAAAAGAGATGAAAATAAACAAGACATTTGTGACAATTGTGAAATTGTCATCTGCTTCAACAGCTTGATTCCAGCAGGTTACAGCATGTAGTACATACGGACAACCTATGGCGCATCTGTTCCAGTTTTCGGACATGTACATGCACCGGCAACCGTCCCCCCTTTGGCACTGACAAATCCCCATGTCACAATACGGGTGTCACAGTCGGTCGTTGAAAGCGATCAAATATCGCGCGCGCCGTCCGGGATAGAAAAGCGCTCGAGTGACAGAATGCATGTCGTGTGTGGGGACAGATCGCGGGAAAACTTCACGTACGAAACACACGCGAGTGCAAAGAAGTGAAACACCAACCAGCCACGAGAGAGGGAGAGCATGAAAAACGTCACAGGAAACATATTCCCTTGCGATTGGGGAGCATCGGCGCTGTTTGGGGCCGAATATGGGAAGAAACAAAAGCGGTGAGAAGGGAGAGAAGAAAAAAAAACAAACACACACACACACACACATACATGATCATCCCCACATGTGCCTCTCGTGTACATAAGTGTGTGTGTGTGTGTATTTGTTATGTTGCTTTTTCCTCTTCCTTTGCGTTCGGTCCCCCAAAGCCCGTGTGCGTTCTTTGTCTTATATGTTGATATATCTTGTTAATAATATCGAGGAGCGCAGCGTGCTCTTGTTTCAGCAGCGAGCAAGACTTTTGATGAGTTCTGATGGGTGTCGGAATGAGGCCCGCCTGCGATGGGTGGTCGATCGAGACCGGAGCACTGCCAAGGGATGGATGACGGGGAGGGGGTAGGGAAGTGAGGGAGGGATAGAGAGAGAGAGAGACGAAAGAGGGAGTTCCGCGAGGGGTGTTACGCACTTCAAAATTAGCAATACATGAGCAATGGAAGGAACGATCGTACGGCGGGGAGTTGATCCTGTGGGAGGGTGGCCCTATACTGACGAGCGCACGTGAAAGGGAGAATAGAGTGCAAAAGGAACAAAGCTTCCAAAGAGTGGATCAATCTTTAAAACCATACATTGTACAGTAACTTTCGATTTTTGGTACAGCCAGTTACAACGATCTTATGGAGTTCTGGACTGCATTTGAAAGCAATTTTATCAATTTTATTATTTTTGCTACTTTGATTCAAACTCTGAGAGAATATCGGAAGGAAGTTTGTAGCAAAAGCAAAAAATTAAATTAAACTCAACTTAGTAATGTTTTTCAACTTTGTTACCAATTTAACATAATAGAACGACACAAAATAATAAACGTTTTAAATGTCATTATTTCGCAATATTTATTAATCTTCATGTGTTAAGCTATATGCGAAACTATCGCCAAAAATTTAGCCCCACTGTGGGTAAAGCTCGCTACGTGCAAAGCTTTCTTTTCACAATCACAATCGTGTGGTACAAAACAGAATGATATGAGCAAGAAAAAACACAGCAACAATAGCAACAAGACACAATCAACAAACCAAAAAGTCAATCGGTGAAAGAAAAGTCCCCCCTCCCCCCCCCCTCCCCCTTACTTACCCTTGTGGCACACCCCCACAGCCAACCCACACTCGGGAGAAAGAGAGAAAGAAAGTAACATGTGAGGTTGGAACATTCGCAGGGCACGGCTGGCGACGTCGAAACCCGAAGACCGAAAAAGGAAGAAAGTAAACATCGCGTAAAGAGCGAGAGCGAAAGCATCGATCGCAATGAAACCGAACCGAACGAATGGGTGCCCGGTCTCCCCCCCCTCCCCCGTCCAGTTCCCCTTCTTGTCCCTGTCCACCCATTTCCTCCCCATTCCCCTAGTGTGCCGGAGTGGGAAGGTTGGAGCATAATAAATGAATGGCCCGCGGAAGATCGCGAGAGGTGAATCTCAACCATGTGGAGTTTGATGAGGGTTAATGGAAAAGAGGAGAAGGAGGAAGTGGAAGTTGGGGTGACGCGGTGGGAGCGAAGGGGTGGTTGTGAGGTGGTCTGCGTTCGGGCTTCCACCGTTTGGGGATGGGAATGGAGAAAAGTGAGCGTAAAGCCATTGCTGCCCCCATAGATCGATGGGGGTTTGGGGCTCGCCCGGACGGAATTCATACGTAAAGCATAAGCTCCCCCCGGTCCCCTTTTCCTTTCCATCCCCCCCACCCTCCTTTTTGCTTCTCTTCCTCCACCCCCTGTGTTCCCTCCCTCTCCCACACACGGAGAATGGGGTAAAGATTTGTGGCAGGGGTAGGGGAAAGGAATGGAGCTGCGAGAGAAAGAAAGAGCACGGCGAGCGCGAGTTCAACGACCCAAAGGGGCACATCACTCTCGTTGGCCGGTACCAGCCGATGGCCGTAGATATTGTGGGCAAAGTCATTTGCAGGTAGTAACTCTTCGGTGGTCGGCCCAGTCCCTCCATCCATGGAATGGATCCCTCTCTCTCTTTCTTTCTGTCTTTCTCATTCTCTCTCCTTTTTGCTTTTTGGCTTACGCACACCAGTCATCGCACACTTCCGCCAACCTTCCCATTCCCCTCCTCCCCGCCGTGCTACACACTCACACACATGGGTGCAAAAGCCGAGCGAAGGCATGCTGCCGCTGCTGCTACTACCATGTTTCGCTATCGCTTTCGCATCAATTTTCTCCTTCTCGCTTTTGTCACATTTTCCGCGATTCCAAGCGTCGGACGTCATATCGACAAGTGTAACCCATTAAATGTTCTTTCCCCTGCCCCCCCACCCTCCCCCCTCGTGCTCCGTTCCTCGATTCAGTTCTGTTGTTTCCCCTTTTTCGTCCCGACCATCGTACGTACCAAGTTCCAGCTGCTTTCAGAACGAGCCCCAGAGCTCTGAAACGTGACGTACGAAATCGGTGGAAAACGGGCTCGAGTGACGGACTCTCTCTCCCATACGCGTTCTACCGACCCAACCAAGGGTTGGATCCGGGCATGGGTGGACGTGGTAAGGGGTTGAAATGATGCGTGCGAATTGACACGTCCTCGCTAACAACGACCGCTCGCTGCTACCGGGGAGCTGATGGTCCACACGAGACGCCTCCGTCCTCTCAAGATGCACTCACCAACACACACGCAAACGGGCGTGCGCGCTCGCCCGCACACACAGGGAAGAGAGTTCCCAGAATGATGCACCCAGGGTTGTTATGGTATTTTTTTTTGTTATTGCTTTATTGCCGCCAGTATGGGCTGGGAGATACCCAGAAGATGCACCTTGGCCCCATGTGACAGAACGGGGGAACGTGAGATTGGCGATTTCACAACCTGTTGCATAATCGGTGCATTTGCTTTCATGCTCATGAAGAAAAGGGAGAATGCAAAGGGGGTTGGGCCAAGATGCTTTCTTCGGGCAGCGGAAGCGATAAACGGCTGTGATGAATTGCCGGAACCGAAGATACAGAGTGCGAGCGTGCAAGGATACGCAAGAACACGCTTGATGCTGTATTTCGGCATCTCGTTGCATGATGTTATGATGTTTTTCTTTTCGTTGGATTCATTGGAAGATTCATGATATTCTACTGCTACTTAATCTTCAAAGAACAGAAACATTGGAACTGGATGGTGCGTACTATTACGGTGCGTACGTGATAGTGAGATCTCCGTCCAAGCACTATTGCGTACCTAGCGTACCTGCCACGGTGCGTTACAATTACGCGTTAGAGCGCACAAAGAAAGATCAAAGAACGGAAGCTTCGCATACGGCAGTGCGGAGTGGACGGAAATAATCACACGGATCAACCGGCGCGCAGGATGAGCACGGCAAACCCGGCACAGCATTAAACCATTGTTACCCGCAGAAATGATGCTGTTGGCTTTTAATATTGCATCATTATCGCCAACAACGCGAAATTACACCCGATGGGGCGATGGGGCGTTCGGCCCGAGCGCTGCCCGATAGTTTCGCCCGTTTCGACTATGCCGGTGTAATGTACTAAATCCCGGTCGGTTTCGCGCGCGGCACTGCTCGCTGCCGGTTCATTTGGCGTCTTTGACGCGGTGTAAGAGTCGTGAGTCGTTTGTGTTTTAATGATCGCAATCATATGGTCGCCACTAATAGCAAACCCCGAACGATCCATCGGGATGCGTTCCATCGCATCCTGACAGCCTGGCGCTACGTTGCTGCACTAACAGTGCCGGGTAATGTCAGGCTCCTCAGGTTCCAACGCTGATAATGATGCCAGCGTGTCTATAATGGCGTCAAACGACGGATGGAGCAGTGTAGGCGCAGGGGAGAAACAAAAAAAAACCGGCACGGCTCGCCTGAGAATGCATGGCCCCAGCAAGATCGGAGTCTTCCAGTCTCATTCGGCCCGGGAGTTGCCCGTTGGAATGGGCAAGCTCGATACCGCATCCGACTCATTCACCTGGAAGATACTGGCTGGCTGGCTGGCTGGCTGGCGTCATATGATCGCACAAATCGACCCATCATCGACGCTATTTAACATCATCTGTTTCTATGAATCTATGGTGGGCAATCTGGTGCCTGCAGACATCTCAGACACTACCGCTCAAGCAAATACGATCAATCACCGGTGTGCCGTTTGTCGGTTCAATGTGCCGGTGATGGCGATGTTTATGTCGGCGAGAGATTTGGTGCATCTAAATGTCTTGTCTATATTGACGTTTGCAAAAAGCCAATATCTGTAAGGATTCTATTTATACATTAGCTTGTGCACATGTTTGGACGATGCGCCACAGATCACGCAATATATGATCAGCAATCTTCGCGTAGAATTTATTCTCTAAATTCCTAGAATTAGTTGCTCGGTGATCATGTTAATGGCATACCAGCAGCAGATAATATTGCTGATCGCAAGGCACAATTGCATGATGCTGGTCGATCGTGGACGTGGTTGATAAGTACACACACGAAACTATTAGCGACACCGGGGACCACAAGTTTTCCAAGACATTGAAGTCGCACACAGTTGCCCGGGTTGCCCGGGTTCTGCACAAGGAGCGCTCGTGCAGCGTTGCAGACATTCCAAGAC
>CM032177.1:15247869-15329716 GCA_018908115.1 Anopheles rivulorum
TTTTCATACATAATTCTCACTCTTCACTGCACATCATCCTGATTATTCATCGCATACGTTACAATTTCATCACACACCCAGGCCAGGCCCACTAAAGGCGGCCCGGCCAGCAGTTGCCAGCCGTTTCTACATCCGGCTAAGCTGTCTGTCGCACGTCGCATCGTTCAGGAGGATTGAACTCTCGGACCTGTTCTGTTTCTGGCGCAGAAGGTTCTGACCGGCCCCGGTACCGGAAAGCGATCGATAGATAAGTGTGACACGAAGAAGAGCAAGACCCTGCTGCCCGGCTTCCCTGCCGGCGATATGTCGGTGCGAATTCGCGAAACAAAACCGCCAAACAGGGGACCAGCCTGGTATCCGATTGCAACCTTGCAGCAGCAGCCCTGCACCTTCTCCTAGTCACCCTTCTCACACTCCCCATCCTTCTCTTGCCTGCAATGTGCGTTCTTTAGATGGTTTGCGCGCCGTCGAAAAGCAACAGATTTTCCGGTTGCTGCGACAATTATAATCTTCCCCGGGATCTAATTGATGTAACATCACGGTGCCGGTGCGGAAGCTCCAGTGCACGGGCACTACTGCCAGCGACACGGCCGTTTCCCATACCTGTCATAAGCGATACCAGTGGGCCCCGGCCGTTGGGGTCCACCCAGTGATATAACACTTTATTTATCACCCGCTTTGTTTTGGGTTCGTCTTCTCCTGCACTGCTAATAGGCGAAACCGGCCCCGAAGCGATGGCGATGGTGGTGCAAAGAGAGAGAGAAAGGGAGAGAGAGAGAGAGAGAGAGGGAGAAAAAAAAAGAATAACACACCACCCTATCATCGCCGTGTCTCACGCTCATCCGGTTCGAGTGACATCGGGAAATCAAGGAACCGAAGCAAACCAAGAGACGAACGACCGGGGTGCGCGTTGAGGGTGTCCGCAAATTTGCCATATTAAAAGCAACTGCACTAAAATGTGCACTTAGCGTGCTCGGTCGCCAACGTTTTTCCACCCGGTTTGGATCCCGGATTGGAACGGTCAGAACTCGTTGCAATGAACCCGACCCAGCCGACACCGGGCCGCTGCATCACGAGCGGATTAATACGCCGCCGTGAATCGGTGCCCGGTTCCAGTTTGCCCTCGAGGTGGCTATCGGGGCGCGTGTGGTTGACGGACCACAACATCATTGATTGTGCAAAAAAAAAAAGAAATGGAGAATCGGAAAAGGGGTACGGAACCGGGAATTGGGGAAGAAAGGGATCATGGAACATAAGAGGGGAACAAAATGCAATGACACCTGCAAACGTTCCAGGGTTGACACTCTGCCATCTCGTCCACGCTGGTCGTCAACCAGTGATGACACTCTCATTGGGTTGTCGGGGTAATGTCGTTGACAGGGATCACCAGCCCCTTGGACGGAACATTGCCACGAGGTATGGCTATGTTCTATGGTATGATTTGCATTCCAGCATTGAACACCTGTTTGCCAACCAAAGCGCGCTGGTTGAGCCGAGTAACGTTTATCGCATCTGGTGCAGCAGAAAATCAATAGGCAAATTATGCGTAGCGTGTGTGTGTGTGTGTGTTTGTACACGGAGGTGATTAGGCCAGGATCCGCAAGCTATACTCTGGATCAATTATCAAATTACATTCATTGCCCACTCTGGCAATTGCCGGTTCGGGTGGATGGTGTTATGGATGTTGGCGTGTCACGATCACGCTTAGTCAGCCTGCACCGAGATGCCTTCCAAAGGCAGCACTCGGTGCGGAATGTTGCCAACGATAAAACTGTCATGAATCATGCCCTGGGGCGATCCGGTCGAGATAGGTGGTCAGCCCGTACGAAATGGGGTATGGGGTTAGGTAGTGGTCATTGAAAAGCTAACCTACATTTATTACACTGGGAATGCCTAACAGCAGAATACTTTAAATTTCTTAACTTTATTGTTGAATAGAGGATCTTCTCTAAAGTCTGAAAAATATACTGCTAAGACGATCAGCAAAAGCCTCATAGGGCTCGGAGCCTTGCAAAGTTCACCTGCTAAAAGATCAAAGCCCCCACACGGTGCATGTTGCGTGAGAATTCGCTAATTTCTAACCCGATACCTCCACCAACTTTAAGCGTAATAACTTAACAACCATTAATAGTACACTTTAGCTTTGCTTTGGTTCCGCTTCAAGCTGCAAACCGCGCTCGCGCTGTACCGCACGATCACTCGCAACCAACCAGCGCACCGCACCTGCAGCACGAGCCGTGCTGCCACCGCTGAGCTGTACAGTGAGGCTGTGTGTGCATACATATATATATAAAAAAAACGAAACTTTGCATAACTTACTAGCGGCCGTTCCCAGGCCTGAACGATTTGCAATTATTTCCGCATTTTATCGCGACACGCACCGAAACGGTACCTCCCAAGATAGGGATCTCGGCACGCCGCCACACTGCACTGACCGAACCAAACCACCGAACGAACGTCCACACCACACCGTCGATGGCCACATTTGGACCGAGGTGGCTAATAAATATTTACTCAGCAAAAGCCGCTAAATTACGGCCTGTTTATTAGTTTTTCCCGTGCGCAAATACACGCGCCCACCCGTGTGGCACCCGGGCAGGGCAGTCGGTGATCCGATCCGGATAAAACACAAAAACAACCGGACCCGGTCGATCGGTCTGATAGGCCCAGGGTAGTGGTGGCATTAAGTGGAATTCGAACAAATCAATCACACCGATCGAACGATTGCGACAATGTTGTGGTGCGAACGGTGTTGAATCCTCGATCAGTCCCGTATCGCCCCGATGAGCCTTATTGAGGCGGGAGCTTGTTCTTTGACAAAGGGTACAGGCGAAGGAAAAGAGCTGACTATCAATTGGATCCTCTGAAGCAAGCTTCAAGACCACGGGTAAGTGTTTTGCGTGTAATGATTAGTTGCACCCGGTAATGCTGTAAGTCACTTAATGACACACATCCTGTGTTTGTGTGCGCATGTGGAGAGTGCAATTGGTGCGTGTTGCGCGAAAGGTCCGCTAGCACTGCAGGACATGTCGTCGTCAAGCTCATCATCCATCGATCCTTATAATGCACGGTCATCATTTACCGGCACACGAACCTCCGGGCGGTGTGCAGGACCGTGGGCAGTGAGGCCGGGCGAAGAACTAGGGTGATAGTGGGTTTTGTGAGCTACGACCTGTAGACTATTAGCCAGGTGCGGGTGTACGAACACTGTTGGGTGCCCCGGAGATATGCGTTCGCTTTGTTTCGACTTCTCGGCAGTGGATAATGTCAACCAGTGCTCTTTCGAAGCGGTTCGAGCCCGTGCACGAAGGTAGGTTTCGCGCGAACGGCCACATTTCCGGGTCATCATCTGTGCTGAGAAGACAAACGGACGGTTAGACGGTTAGACAACAACAGCCGGTTAGATGAAGGTTTTTGTTATTGTTTTCATACTCGTGAAAAACAGGGTCTCTCATTGTTAGCATCAATAGGGACATCATCCGCTCTAGATGCTATGCGCAGGCTATGTTCCAGAGCTGTCCAGATAAAAGAGGGGTTAGAGTTAGAGTTAGAGTGCCACTTACCGAGCGCAACTATAACTAGTACAAAACGTTAGAACGATCCCAACACCGGCCAGCTAATATGTCTCGCATAGTGCACCGCATTAACTGGAAATAAAGCGCAACAGGGAACTTGGTGCAAGTTGCAGTCGATAATAGCCGTAATCATCGCGGAGTTGATAATGAAATCATTGCCTTACAATATTGATAACCTTTAACCTGCTTTCAATATTCACCTGCATATTGATAACCTGCTTTCAAAGCAAATTCATTGTGCAGATTAGTACTTTTATCAATAATGGTTCATGAAATAGAGATTTATAGTTTCCGTCAGTATATTCACTAAATTAAGCATCTGGCTATCTAAAACAAATATTATTTATCTTTTTAAACTAACTATCACTAATTGACACATCTGGCTATCGAAAACAAATATTATTTATCTTTTTAAACGTTATACGTAGCTTACATTTCATCATCTCACTTGTTACGTACATGAGATGTCAAGCATTTTATTGCTGCAAAATGTTATGAAACGTATGCTCCTCTGTTTAACGTTTTTTAAATACAGTATTTTTGCAATTTTTCGAACGTGTGATAAAACAAGTTGGGGCGGCTCGGTGGTTTATTTGGCAACGGCGCTAGGTCCCAACACGACCGGACCCGGTTCAAATCCCTTCCGGACCATTCCCCCGTAGTGAGCACTGACTATGCAACTACGTGGTATCTAATAGCCTTGTAAGCCATTGATGTCCGGCATGACCTGGTAGGTCGTTAAGCCAAAAGAGAGAGATAAAACAAGTCAATAAGAATGATTTGCTGTGTTTTTGATTTCGAATTTTTTTATCCTTTTTGAGAAAAATAAGAAAATTTCTAAATTTATGTTGACAAATTTAAATCACTAATCCATTAAAATATACAAAACTTATGCTATTTTTGCCATATTTCAGTATTTTTTAAATTCTCACTCAACCATCAACGATTTGTTTAAGCCATTTATAGAAAAGTGATTAAGAAATCAAACTATATTTCAGTAATCAATTTCTGAAACATGTAATCAATTTCTAGGTCGTGAGCAGGCCACTGTACCTTAGTTTATTTATTAATCATTGTAACACTCCACACTAACCATTATTCACCTGAGTCCGAGTTACTATCGGAATCATGTATGTGTGACATTAATGCAGCATGGTTCTCGGTTATCAGCTGGCCTAGTGGAATGCTTCGCTTCGCTAAGTTTAATCTGTCTTCACTGCTTACTGGTATGTAATCTACAATGGTTACAACAATGGAAACAAAGGCAGTAATGTATGGTTAATACGTTCTAACCTAATAGAATAAGGATTTTAAGGACTTACCTTGTGCAGCAACGAAAGTGCACACCAGCACCAGCAGCAACACCACAACAAACGCGTACTTCATGTTTCAGCTTTCGACTTAACTTTGCGATCATCGGTCCGATGATCGGACGGATTTATAGTTTCCTGCACGTTAGATTTTTCGAATGATAAGATGAATATGAATGTTTTACAGCAATGACAGAGTCGTGAGGGATGGATTAAAACATCAGTAACACTAGTGCAATGTTTAACAAATAATCTGAGTCTTATCGCACTAGCGATGTCGTTTTATTACTGCATTTCCTGCATTCCATTGACGTCTATATTAGCGAGTGATCTGAATAATACATGTATTGTGTTGCAACAAAGCTTTTATTTACTAATAAATCCTCTATTTACTCATCTCGCTACTTATCACCATGATTAGTATTTACGTAATCTTTCAAAAACAAAGAATCTAATCTCCGTTACAGATGCAGCGTCTTATAGAGTGTTAATTCGTAATTGTAGTAAAACGATGGAAAAGCGATTATAGAGATTATAGCGAAACGAAAGACACATAGATTTCAAATCTATGGACCCGAAACATTACCGATTTCGAGCAGCTTCGAATAGGTTCGGTAAGCCACGATCGGTAGGCGGTACGATCGGTAGTGATACGCATTAATATTAAAATAAACTTGTAATCGAAATTTTAATACCACCGAGCAAAATCGCTAAAAGAATTAGAGCTATTAGAAAAGGGAATTGATCCCAACATAGAGTAAACAAACCAAAGTATAAAAAATAGCTGACACTGTAGATATTTGGTCCATTATCTATAAAGTCTTATTGTTTGCAATAAATGCAATTGGTATTAAATAAGAAAATGCAAAAATGCACGGCACGGAAGTAATAATACCAGGCTTGGAGTTATATTTGAAGTGTGTGAAGCCATAACAAGAGAAGCAATAAAATCTAATGCAACTTTTCATTACTAATTATTCGTAAAAGCAATCATCTATTGCTGTGTTATTCTCAAACCATATTCTAGTCTGTTACATGTACGACATAGTAGGTAACTCTCTTTGTGAGTTAATCGTAGTCCAATGAAAAAGAACTGTCATCGCTTTGTGACGTTATGTGATTCGATAGTGGCATCACTGATTCCCTGAATAGTGGAACGCTGTTTAATCCGAACGCATTGCCTGACGGTATTGCGCGCCAAAGCTCTGTATCCAGGCATAAAGCTAAAAAAGGAATAAAAAAAGGATTAAATTAAAACAAACATCCTTTAAGTAGGCGTTGAGCACAAAATGTACCTTTTGCAGCAGCCATAGTGCACACCAGTACCAGCAGCAACAGAGCAACAAACACGTACTTCATGTTTCTGCTTTCGAATAAACTTTGCGATGATCTGTAATTCAATTCTACGATTTTATAGTTTGCTGCTCTTACATTATTAGCCAATAGCATGTACTGTAAGGACACAGTCAAACTCAATGGTTGAAAATCAATACTGGAAATGGAATACATAGAGCAAATACTACGAATCTTATCGCACGTATAATAGTTTTTACTATTCGAAGAATTTTCACCAACAGCGTTAGAAATTAATCAATAATAGCTTTACATTCCAAACGTGATAACCTTGCAGCATGTTTTACAGGCACAGCTTTGATTCACTCATCTCACGCCTCATCATCATGATTACAGCTTATGTAAACTTTACAAAAGAAAGGCAATTCACGGTAGTTCGTCAGATTAAAAGAAGCATAGCCCTTCCTATTTTCATTAATTGATAGTGATCAAGTATTATTTTGCAATGAAGTAAAGTATATCCAAAACAAAGGAATTTATGGCTCAGATTGCAATTCACTCAAACACATAATATCATCTTACCAGCCGCTATCCTCCTAGAGAAAAGTTTCGCAGATAGTCAATAAGTTCCTTCTGGGAATATTGAGAGCACAATAAAACATTAAACAAATACACAGTGTCCTTGATTTATGTTCCGCATGCAATGAAGCTAAACATGGTACGTTGTCATACATCAACAACCTCATGGGAAAGTGCATTTGTTATCCTGGGCGCTTGTTTTTACACGAAGAAAGTATTTTCTTCGACGAAAGGAAACAGAGAAAAGGATACGAATAACGTAAGCAGAATAGGCAATACATCATGCCACAAGACATATTCAAGTTGGCCCGTGTGTTTGTACGACTCGTAAATCAACCATCAGCGGTAAATCATCGGTAATGGGCTAACGTCACAAGTGTCCGAAGGTGTGAGACCACCGGTGAGCTGAGCTAATGTTTTACTTTTATGGCCTTCCATCTCTCTTCCATGCAGCCATGGAACCAATCTCAATGTAACGACCGAGCTCGATTGCGATCGAATTCTATAAGATCGTTCTAGCTAGCTAGTGGAAGAATTCATACCAAATCTATCAACACGTATCGTTCGAATGATATTTCATGCCTTCGCCAGTGGAGTGTTTGTCTCTTCGCGTAATGAAGCCGTAATCGCTGCGGTGGCGCTAATTTGCTCAAGTGTTACCGGTCCACGTTGTGCGTCGGACAATTAGGCGACCCTAGCGGACCGAGCCGTAAGCGTAAGCTTCCCGTTAAGCGCAGGCACCCGGTCTGATTTACGCGAAACTGTACCGGACCGGAGCGTAGCGTTGCAGATCGAATGCACCGATAAGCGCACTGCACCGGATCTCAGCGCGCCTGCGATGTGAAGGTCACCTGGGCAGCGGCAGAATCCGTGTGGCATTTCACAGGCGAACGGGTCCGGCGTCCTTGCGTGGCCTCCAGGGCGTGTGTTACGTCAGCTGAGCATGTGGCTGCGAAAGTGAAATCGAAGCTGACATCCGATCCGCCACCCGCTTCGAAACGGCCCGGTAGGGATCGGCCCGGATCGATTAATGGACGCCATTTGCGCCATCCCAGCGCTGTGCATTGTTTGCTAATGCATCGGCACTGCTCGCAGACCCATTAGCCGAGTGCAATGCCAAGATTCCATCATGGGTGCACACACGGAACTGCAACTGTCACGCTGGCAGCACTTCTTTTACCGCTATCTTTCGTTGTTAATGATTTAGTTTAGTATTATTATTTCATTTTTTTTTTTATTCATAAAGAACGGCCTGGCCGTATTGCTATTATTATTTCATTAAAGTAAATACAAACGTATACGTAATACAATGCGTAAGTTAAGTTGCCACAAACAAAAAACCTAAAATGACTGACAAGTTTAATTTATTTTTCAATTTGTTATGCACAACGAGTTTAGCAAATCGTTTTATTTGCTATGATATTTCTGGATTTGACTTATTCTTTACAAAAATCCCAACTGTTATTTGGGTTATTATCAGCTACTTTAAAAAGACATTATGTGCAAGTTCTAATGGTAATTTTGGAACATTTTTTGGTATCGGTTCAAGTTAGTCTTGAATGTCTAGAGAAAGAGAACAACACGTCTTTTCACCTTCCGAAACTATTGCTTGGTAAAAACGATTCTATTTATAGCATTCTTTACTGACACACTGATAAAGGTTCCAGGAAATGAGTAGGATTCCAGATCATCCGCGACACTTTCAAGTTTATTTCAAAGAAAATCCAGATATGGATCCAATTTCGCCAATGGTAATTGAAAACTCCTTGAAGCTATATTTTGTAATTGTCTGTAAATTATATGAATAAGTTCAATGGTTAATCCTACAAAGCTTCATGAGTATGTGGTGTGATGTGGAATAATAAATAGATTTTAAAGTTCATTGTCAATCACAAACAATTCCCAAACAATTCGCATGATTTTGAAGACGCACTGCGCGTACAGTCGGTCCAATGGCCGCACATCAGTTCGAGCGAAACGCTCATTTCCCGGGATTTTATTCGATATGGTGCACGCCGGCTGGGGAACCCAAACCCAAATGGATAAAGTGAAATAAAACAATACCAACACCTTTTCAACCACGGCAGCAGCTTCTCCAACACCGACCCATCCATTCCAAAGTTGCCCGGTTTATGTGGAGTCAGCGACACTTTCCGTCAGCCCGATTCGTTCGTTCGCATATCGCGCACAAGTTCGGCCTGGCCCTTTGGTAGGTTGGTTGGGGAGTCAACATCTCTGTTTTATTTTTTTGTTTTCGTCGTTGCGCATCAAATACGCAAATTTAACCATAAATCTGACTAATCAAATATCGTTCGGACCGCCCCCAGTTTAATGGGGGTTTCGCGTTTTGTGTAGAGCCTGGTGCGTGGTGTTCTTCTCGTATGATTTCTCGTGACGTACGTGTATGAGACACTATTTTGCGCTTGTTTTAGCTCCATTTCTCGAAGCTCCACGAGTTCTGCGCGTGTGCCACCGTAAGCCTGTGGGAAAGTTTGGTGTTTTTTTTTCGGCGAGCGATTTATCGAGAATTGCCACCCAGACCTAAACGGGGAACGTCGAGTGCATCCACCTGTGCAAAGCACGCGCAACAAGCGAACTAAACAAAATCCTTTTGGAAATGGCCACGAAACGCAACGCTGGTACGCTTGTGAATGAACGGCTAATGGTGCACCGTTTGCTGGTGAACCACCAAGTGCAACCAGCAAAACGCAGGCTGTCTGTAATTCCCCAGCAACTCAACGATACCGGCAGGCTTAACCACTCTGCCAACCCGGAAGCTGCATTCGGTGCAAAAGCGAGGGTGAGGGTTTATGCAGAGAGAAACAGAGAGAGAGAGAGAGAGAGAGAGAGAGAGAGAGAGAGAGAGAGAGAGAGCGGTTTATGAGTAAGCAATAAAATGCAAAACCGCGATGGCGATGTGACACCCAAGCCGAACCGACCCCGTTGCAGTTGCACCCGTAGCCGTTGCAGTTTAGAAGGAAATGGTCAATAGACCAGAGTTCCATCCAAACCGCACCATCCAACTGATGTCATGCGGACGTCCAACGAGCCAATAAAGTGGGCGACCACTACTGGCTGGAACGAAAAAAGAGGAAGAAGGAGGGGAAGGGTTGGCTGGGGTGTCACCAACAATCGGTCGATAAATTATTCGCTAATCAGTGTAAAACCGTTGTCACCCGTGCTGCAATGATTTCCGGTACACGGCAACGCTTGCGCGTGATGGTGAGATCGTTTGGGGTCGTTTACCAAACGGTTAGCCATCGCCGAGCAGATCGATGATCTGACCGCTGGCTGGTTTACCCTCCCGGAAAGATACCAGCCACCGTTCGCGGATCGGTCTAAGTCTAATCGGTGAACGCGCGAACCATTAGTTGATTGCCTTCGGCAGGTGGCATGTTTTTTTTCTGTTTTGCTTTGTTTGACCGACACTCACCTCGCCGTTGGGTTCTTCGGCATCCACGGCAGTGTGGAACGTGTGGAATTAATGTGCATCGAACCGTCTGCATCGAGGTTCTTCCCGTCGTCCACTGACCTTAGGCCTTTGGTGGATAGTGCCGCTGGTGCGATTTGTTTAAGGACATCCGTCGTACCGGTTCCGTGCAGCATTAGAACTACCCGCCATAAGCTACAAACATCAACTGCGCGAGATGAACGTGCTGACAATAGCGTCAACGCAGGCCGACATGATCTGTCGCACGGGAACGATTAACATTCTACTCCCGTTTCAATGTTTGCGTCCTGCCACGTTTTCCAGGCGCACGACAACATAAATGATCGCTCTCGTTATGTACCGGCACGTCCGTCTATTTGTCACAATATTTATCCCGCATAGCGACCGTGCTTCCCCTGCCTGCACGCTCGACTCGTGGACGAAGTGTAGATGAAGCAGTTAATGGTATCACTTTAAATGATTGAGTGTTTATTAAAAGGCGCTGCGTACTGATACATTTTGCGCAGAAGGAGAAGGAAAAAAGCATGCGAAACAGACGAAACGGTGTGTTTCTTATGCTGAACGGAGGCGAACGATGCACCCGATGCGCCACATCGTCCAGTGAAACGGCAACTTGTTGGGCAAGACCCTGAAGCAGACCGATCCAATCAACGGCTAGCTAGTAAAATAAACTCCTACATTCCTTAGTGCAATTGTTTTATTCATTGCATGTAAATTATTGTAGAGTTTAATTCGTACTTGCAATAATTATGCCTACCTAGTTTTAAATAATAAATTATTTAATTGTTATAGTGCTGTGTAACAATTATTTCAACAAGCGTTGATGAAAGAGTGTTTTATAATAAAACTAATTACTAACCACATCGCTTTCATCAAAGCCAGCAGTGCAATCGCAAGATCAAGATCGCAAACTTCGTTCTGATGTATCAACCACATTTTTCCCAACCCCACCCAGGGTGCATCTCCACCCAGACGAAGAGTCATCCCATTCGATTCCATCCCATCCTCTAGTGGCCGGGCCGTGTGCGATGCGTTTGCATAATAACGAGCGTGCCTTGTTCGTGGCGCGTGTGCCAGTGTACCTTCCATGTCCGAACAGTGCCCAGCATATTTGCGTGATCCTTGCAAACCGTTTTGCACGCATCGCAATATGAAGCAAAACAACAACAACAAAAAAAGCGGCACAAAACGAAACGACGCTAGTGCCGCGCAGCACGGTTTCCCACGTTGCTCCGTTAACACCGCGTGTCATCGTGGACGCCTTATCGCGATCATGTTTCGCGTTCGTAGGTTTTGCAGCACAAACAAGCGGCAGTACAGTAGCGGCACCCGCGCGACACACACACACACACACACACCGTTGGATGGATGTGTTGCCGCGCGCGTACAAGATTAAATTGAATGCAAATTTTATCGTTTATAATTATCGATCATCTTGTGCCGGAGGTGTAGTGACGGGTGAACCGGTCATGAACCTGCCAATGAGCCGGGAACGGGTGGGTTAGGTTGNCCTACCTAGTTTTAAATAATAAATTATTTAATTGTTATAGTGCTGTGTAACAATTATTTCAACAAGCGTTGATGAAAGAGTGTTTTATAATAAAACTAATTACTAACCACATCGCTTTCATCAAAGCCAGCAGTGCAATCGCAAGATCAAGATCGCAAACTTCGTTCTGATGTATCAACCACATTTTTCCCAACCCCACCCAGGGTGCATCTCCACCCAGACGAAGAGTCATCCCATTCGATTCCATCCCATCCTCTAGTGGCCGGGCCGTGTGCGATGCGTTTGCATAATAACGAGCGTGCCTTGTTCGTGGCGCGTGTGCCAGTGTACCTTCCATGTCCGAACAGTGCCCAGCATATTTGCGTGATCCTTGCAAACCGTTTTGCACGCATCGCAATATGAAGCAAAACAACAACAACAACAACAACAAAAGCGGCACAAAACGAAACGACGCTAGTGCCGCGCAGCACGGTTTCCCACGTTGCTCCGTTAACACCGCGTGTCATCGTGGACGCCTTATCGCGATCATGTTTCGCGTTCGTAGGTTTTGCAGCACAAACAAGCGGCAGTACAGTAGCGGCACCCGCGCAACACACACACACACACACACACACAAACCGTTGGATGGATGTGTTGCCGCGCGCGTACAAGATTAAATTGAATGCAAATTTTATCGTTTATAATTATCGATCATCTTGTGCCGGAGGTGTAGTGACGGGTGAACCGGTCATGAACCTGCCAATGAGCCGGGAACGGGTGGGTTAGGTTGAGCCCTTATGTTTGCCAAACGCCAGCGAGATGTGACTTGCACTTGCGAAAATGGCCACCGATGAACTATGATACACACGCAGCAAATGAGACATAATGAGCGCAGTTTGTAAAGCGCAGCGTGAAGGTGCATGTGCATCGGCAACCCGGTGCTTCGGGGAAATGTTTTAGAGCGATAACTTGCGAGAATGCTAAAGGATGTGATGTGATTATGCGAGTTAAATGGATAACTATCGTATAATCACGGTTCAAAGTGAATCAGAATGTGATGTTTGATTTAATTATTAGTGTGGTAAGAATTACTATCATGTTTTGCGTATTATAATGAAAGAATGTTATATTAGTTTCAGGAGAGATATATGGCAACAATGTTTACTTTTATAAGTTCTTAAAGTTGGGGCGGCTCGGTGGTGTATTTGACAACGGCGCTAGTCCCTAACACGACCGGACCGGGTTCAAATCCCATTCGGACCGTCACCCCATAGCAAGGTCTGACTAGCCTGCTACGTGGTAAAATTAGTCTAATACGGCCAGACCGTTCTAACATAACTAAAAAAAAAAAAAGTTCTTAAAGTTCAATGTCCCCATTGAATTGAGTGACGAATTATCCGTGCTACTCAAAAATTACTTTGTTATAAATAATTTGACTTATTTTATTTTTATTTTATTATTTATTATGACGGCTTAGCGCCGTATTGTCCAAATAATACGACTTGTTGAAGGCAAAAATTATTAACCCAAAAATGAATGGAACAATATTAATTCACACATAATACAATATGCCTGAGTTCTAACAAAATTTTCAGATTTCTTTTGGTACCAACTATTAAGTAATGTTAAACTCTGCACTTCAAAAATACTGACACCAATCATAAGCATCTAAGATGAGCATTTTGCTTATCATCCGTATTATCCGCTTATCCGGTAGATCCTGATAATACGGACACGGATACGGATAATCGGCGTTCCACTATACACACTTTCTTATGAAAGTTCTCCGTATTCATTATTTATTAATTTAATTTCCATTATGACAGCATTCGTCGTATTGCCCTTATCCATCAACGAGGTAATTTTAAAAATCACCTAAACAATACCAATATTCATCCAAATCCTTTAATTAATCTACATTACAAACTTTCACGTAAACTATAACTGAAAGCACAACAACTGGTTGTCCTCAGTCAGTCTTGGTGCCTCATTTATCCTAAGAAGTGTTGATTAGTAGCCGGCCCATACAAACCGGGCAGTGTTCGCTGAGCTTCACGTCCAGATATAACACCCGTAAAGATTAATCTCTTGTCATAACTGCCGCGACCTGTGCCGGCTGTGAGAATTCACCGACATTGTAAACGGTTCGCCAAGCCTTGATAAACTTCAGGCAAAAGGCAGTGCATCGATTGACCAGACCAGGACAGGGTCTTAGACGCGACGGTCCCGGGCGAGACCGCGGGAGGATAAATAATCCATCGGCTGGTATGCAATTAGTACTTAATAAAATAATGAAAATGCAACAGCGAAGAAAAGTGCAACGGCGCAAAAGAGCACCGGTTTGTGTGCCGGCAACAATGTTGCTAGCCGGGTGCCCATACCCGGTTCGCCCGGTTCACCAGCACCAGCACCAGTAGAGCGTCGGGCTTCAAGAATTTGCTCCATCAACGCCGACAGCCGTGCCGGGCAAACAAATATCGTCCAGCTTGCGGGCGGTCTTAGACGTGCCAGTGCACACAGCACACGCTGTCGATCGGAGTGCCGCGTTTAGGACGGATGCTTCGAGGCATGAGTAACCATCACATCCACAACACACGGTATTCGTCGTGGGAGTGCTCCGGAAATGTTGCAAGTGCATCATCGAGCAAGTGCCGACGGGCCACCACCAGTACTAGAAGGTCTTCCGTAACGCGTGGTGCGATCGACACGATGACTTAATCCACCATTCAAACCGATTTGCGACGACGACCGCTGTGCGGGTGATAAATGATTGATGCAGACGGCGGCTATTCTACAGCCTTTCTGGGCTGTACAGCTGCTAAAAGGGTGCATCCGGGACGTAAAGCTGCCTTGGTGTCGATTCACTGGAAAAGTTTGAAGCAATGAAAGCGAATTCTTATTAACGATATAAGCCACTGGATGGGCTCCAAGTCCCGGACACAGTCTCCGCAATGACGCAATATGACGCAAACAAGCGGAAGGACCAGAGTCCCGGTACACACGGGGATCACACTTCCGTCAGGTCTTTATGCCGTTATTCTACCTTTACCGCTATCTGCATCCGAAGAAGGTTGATCGGGAAGCCGGTGAGAAAAGAAAAAGGATCGGGCTACGGAGGGTTTGTCCAAATAGACAAAACCCTTATTTCCATTCTAATAGGGAAAAGTTCAGCACGGGGTTGTTGTTGTGTTCTTTTATGTTTCCGCTTGCGTATTGACTTTTCGGATGTCAAGATTTCGCTTTCCTTGGGACATATTTTGTTTTGCTAAAAGAAACCCGATACCCGGTACCGGTTGAGCGAAAGCATTGAAAGCGAAGGTTTTGGGAAGAACTTTGCGGATAGGAACGGGATTTATTCTACAGCAGCTG
This sequence comes from Anopheles rivulorum, assembly GCA_018908115.1. Taxonomy (NCBI): domain Eukaryota; kingdom Metazoa; phylum Arthropoda; class Insecta; order Diptera; family Culicidae; genus Anopheles; species Anopheles rivulorum. The sequence continues at coordinate 15,262,936 of CM032177.1, forward strand.
AATAGTACGTTTTAATGCGTAAATAAAATGGGTCTATCCATTGGCGTGTGATTAAAGTCAATTAATAATTTACGACATTGATTGAAGTATTCATCAAAAATGTATTTTTAAAAATCGATAATAAATCGTTCAAAATTTTGTTCTATAAATAAGGGTACAATTACTGATTACAAAAATTGGTCATATAAAGCTTTGCCGAACTTTTCTTTTTAATTTTAATGTTTTAACGAAGCTGCTAGACAGATCCATTTAGCTATTCGCAACTGCTTCCATTCCAGCAGGCTAGCGGCACTACAAAGTGCATCTTGCACATTCAAACCATCTGCCACCGGAACTTAGGAGCTAATGTTTACCGTACGGTTTCCTGGACCAACCTTTGCGTCCTCGAGACGAAATCTCTTTTTCATTTTCCCATCAGTCCTACGACATCGTGACCTTTTTGTTTTGCTACCCAAAGCCCATTTGCCCATGCCGGCAGACGGTCAAGGTGCTTCACCTGACCTCTTCGAACGAAAGCAAAGAAAAAGGAACATTTTGTTGCCCGGCGACAGAACAGAGGCTTGACCACCATATACACCATACGTTGGACGATCTTACCACACCAACGTCCAGGCAAACTCTCGCTTTCGTTCGGTCATAAAGTAGTCCGATTGATTGCTGTTTGAGTGANAGCATTGAAAGCGAAGGTTTTGGGAAGAACTTTGCGGATAGGAACGGGATTTATTCTACAGCAGCTGAATAGTACGTTTTAATGCGTAAATAAAATGGGTCTATCCATTGGCGTGTAATTAAAGTCAATTAATAATTTACGACGTTGATTGAAGTATTCATCAGAAAAAGTATTTTCAAATATTGAAATAATAGATGGTCGTAAATTAAGTCTACATTTAAGGGTACAATTACTGATCCGACTACTTACAAACATTGGTCATATAAAGCTTTGCTGAACTTTTCTATATACATTTAATGTTTTAACTAATCTGCTAGACAGATCCATTTAGCTATTCGCAACTGCTTCCATTCCAGCAGGCTAGCGGCACTACAAAGTGCATCTTGCACATTCAAACCATCTGCCACCGGAACTTAGGAGCTAATGTTTACCGTACGGTTTCCTGGACCAACCTTTGCGTCCTCGAGACGAAATCTCTTTTTCATTTTCCCATCAGTCCTACGACATCGTGACCTTTTTGTTTTGCTACCCAAAGCCCATTTGCCCATGCCGGCAGACGGTCAAGGTGCTTCACCTGACCTCTTCGAACGAAAGCAAAGAAAAAGGAACATTTTGTTGCCCGGCGACAGAACAGAGGCTTGACCACCATATACACCATACGTTGGACGATCTTACCACACCAACGTCCAGGCAAACTCTCGCTTTCGTTCGGTCATAAAGTAGTCCGATTGATTGCTGTTTGAGTGACGCACGCAGACGTGACTGCAGCGAAGGGATAAAACATGCGCCTAACGATCAACGATGGACATTCCGGATGCTGAAACCCATTGGGTGGCGATGATCCTGGCAGCCATAAAGCTGCTACCCGAACGGTCAACATCGACGTGTTTTTAACAAGGATCACGCGGTCCAGCGTACCCATTAGCACACAATGGTAAATTAGTGCCCAAATGCTGTGGGCGTGCTAAAGGGCCATACGGCATTTGTTGACTCGAACGTCACCGGCCTACAGTTTAATGGTTGGAACAATTGCCGTATTTATTGGATGGTCGTAAAGATGTCACTACGCTGTTTCCACAATTGCGCTAAACGAACTGCGCTAAATAAAAAAAAAACATTGCAGGCGGGATTCGGTTGCTGTTGTGGCATACATTTGACGAACAATTTCACTCGATCGCAGTTACACTTAAGCTAAATGGGTAGCAATACTGTTGGAGGTAGTTAAACTTAATTCCAAATGACATCCAATCATTACCCCGTGCTATAACCGTTGGAGTAAAGATTTATTGTTTGCGAAAAGTGTTGAAACTTTAAATAGACGAAAACAAATATGCTAATGCGATGGCATCAAGTGGACACATGCGCAGGAGGTGTATTAGTTTGCCATAAAAAAAACTCCCCTTAAGCCCGTTTCCGTTGCGTACCCATCGTCTACCTGCCACAAACCACCAAACGGCACCAAGTCACACACTCAGTAAGGTCATTCCCGATTGCTTTGGGTTCTTGGCGGGTTTGTCCGCCAGGAATATTGTGCATCATCGATGCGCCAAAAAGACACACACACACAAACACACAAGAAAACAAACCTCGCACCAAAAAAGCCCGACACAATCCCTATCGAAAAGGACACCAGTAAATCATGCGGTTGAAATCTACTTTTATTATTCCATTTACAGAGATTAGGCCTGTCCCGAAAACGTCCCTGTTGCCCTTATTCGGGAATGCGTTGCGGTTCGCGGGCACCATTCCGGTACCGGCAACGGTCGGACCGTTGCCGTTGCATCTTTCTAGCAGCGACATCGATCACCGGATCGCGGTGCGCTGTTTGAAGCCGGTGCGCATAAAATGTGAAGGTGATGCTGACGGCCAGTTTGACGACTCTGGCGGGAAATGCATCTTCGACACGTCAGTTCAGTTGGAGGGGACGCACACGGGATGAGTTTGGCCAATGCGCATGCCGCGCGCGCAGCCTGATATTGATCCTGCACAGCCGAGGGCGGAATGTGCATGTGCCATTGTTTAGAAACGATTCATCCCTGTTGCCAGCGTATCGGCATTCGATGGTAAAAGCCGGCACCGGCACATACGGCCCCGAACGAAAGAGGGTTTTGGACGCTTCTTGTGGATCGAAACATTTTTGCACATTCCGCACGTTTTGCCGCCCTTTTGGCATCCTAACGAGGGGGGAGGGAGGGGGGAGGAGGTATTGTTTTCAATCAACTTTATCAGCCACTAACATCTCAAGCTTTCAAACCTTTCAAATATTTGAAAACTGTTCACGAGTTGATGCGTTTCGGGAGGTTTTGTTTTTGTCTGTTGGAAATCTTGTTTTTTCTTCTCCTTCTTACCAAATCACTCGATCCTGCTAACACTAGGCGGTGCTTCGGAGATTGTGGACATCATGTCGCACAATTAAACGTTCGCAATCGTGTTGACGGAAAGCATGCATGCGGAATTTGTGCGGGATTTTTTGTTTGCTTGTGTTTTAAACCATACTGGGCCATCTAGTGAATAGATTGCAATATTGTAGTGATTTTTTAAGTTTAAGTAACGTAATGTGATGTAGTAATGTGTATCTTTAAACGTAGAAACTGAACAAAAACTGCATTCTTAGGGATAAATTGATTAGACCAGAGAAATTTCCGACTCTTTATCCATTGTAAGCCTAATTTGTTTGTGCGGGTGGTCAAAATTGAGGTTATAGAATTCGTTTTTGGTTTATGTCAAATATCTTTTTTGGGAACTGTAGGGAAGACAGGAAATGATAGTAATATCAAACTTGTGATACCTTTCTTATATTTTATAGAAATAATTATTAATGCTCACATATAGCTACAGACTCATCCACTAGAAGAGGATGACTTAATCCAGCTTAAAAATGTTTATCCACACGTACAGGAAATTATTCTGAAGCCTTCCATTAGCTTAAAGGAAACAAAAACCATGCATTAAAATCATGTTTAACCAATAATTACGAATTGGTTTGGCATACCAATGTGTTCCATTCGTATGAAATTTAATCCTCCTGCTAGCCTGCAATCAGTGCCAGGTGAGACCAGTCAATAATTGAACGTTTGCTGTGAGATATTTCCCTTTTTACAGATATTTCTAAGCCAAATTTGTTGTATTTTTGCGCAAAATGTAAAGGGAGTGAACCACCCCTTCATTTCGCATCATTTTATAAGAGGGTGTCAGTAAAAGCTGCCGTCTACGCGTGCATTGAAATCTTTCCTTTCAGGCGGATGCTTTTAAAGGATTGCAAACGTAACGCCATCCGGATGGCTTTCCCGAGTCCGACTTACATTTGACACTTTCATTGAGCATTGTGATAGTTTTGTTGTGCCACCCGCTTATCGATCGAGGCTCCCTGTCAAGACGTCGAAAACCCCTTTTTTACGGTGCACGCGGTAACGTAAAAACTGGCCACACAAACAAATAAAACTGAACGCGTTATGAACTGCTCTGGATCGGTTTTCTATTTCTGACAGTTTTTTCTTTTCAATCTAACCGTTTTTTTTTTGTCTTCACTCCCGCACGATTAGCTTCCGTAGCACGTGCGCACAGACGGGGGCTGTGAGCTCGCAATGTGCCATGACAACAGTGATCGTGTGCCCTAGGCCACACGCCGGAACAACGCTCGAACGGAAAGATCCATCTCCATTTCCTTGGTGCCCTGTCAGAAACGTTTTTTTTTTCTCTCCAGTTTCACAAAACTCTAAGGGTTAGGTAGTGGTTTTTTTACGCTTTCCTTTTATCAAAATACATGCGTGCATGATTTTTTTTTCATCCCAATGAAAAAAAAAAGGTTCATCCTACATTCCGCCCCGGAAGGGGTGCGTATATTCGAAGGGTTAAAAAATCGTTAAGCGCCTGCACGGCCCGAACCTTGTGGCCCGTGCCCGGTGTAATAAAAATCGCGATCATAACATCTTTAAGAAGCTGATGAATCGGGCACAAAAAAGTGAAATCCTAAACGCCGGTGGCACAAGACACTCGACAAGATTTTTTTGTTGTTGCTGAGTGTGTGCGTGAGTGTGTGTGGTAAATTTCATTTTTAACCCCCTACGAGTTCCGGACCCACGCGCATCAGATGCTACCGGAAGCGTGTTTAAATGTGACGCACTTCCCTCTTCGGTGGTGAGTCGATCGCTCGGTGTGTAGGATTCGTTTTTTTTTTGTATTGTATTGTTTTGTGGCCGGTATTGGTGGGATGTACAGAAAAAAAAGGGAAAGTTTTTGTTTGTTGTTCCAATTGCACCGTGGCGCAGTGTCCCATTTCTAATATCGTTGTCAATCAGCTGCGTCACGCGGTGACACAAGTGGGATCAGATCAGTCAAGCAATGGAGAGAAGAAAAAATGCATATAAATTCATCGATACCTTCAAGCTGCCGTCAGGACAGGACATGCTGCAATGGCGCTCATAAAACGTAAAGATTTATTCATCTAGCGTTCGACACAAGTCGCCCCCGGGGGCTAAGCATTTGGTCCTTATTTCTTTAGTGTTTGCGTGTTGTTTTGGGCTCGTAAAAACATTACATGAACAATGCCCGGTACCGAATGTATCACAAAAAGGGGCAACAACTAACCATAAAAAGAAAGCCCTTCTGCCGATGGTCCAGCGAAAGGTACCATGTTTGGAAGAACGAAAGTGAACACACAGACGATGGTCTGTGTCACGTACAGCTTATCGATTGTGTGTCGCTCTCTTTGCCGATGCAGTTAAATTTTATGACTGCGACTTTCTGTCGTTGATTGAACTGCAAATGGAATTCTAGGAAAATGTGACCGATACCGCCTCCAAGGACACAACAACGCGCCCGATGATCGTGTCCTTTCCGGAGAGGTGTGTAACAACGGTCAATCTGGGGATCGTGAGAGAAAGTGATCACTTTATTGCAGATCCTCAAAAACGAAGATCGTAAAACTATCGCTCGTTGACAGAGTTATTGGAACATAAGTTTACTTCAAAGGTGCACAACAGCCCGGACGTCATTGATTACAAAGAAAGAAGGTAACTGTTGCGTGAGATGCCGATCCAGGCTGGAACTCCATAGTGACATTAATGATGGCCCATTCGATTTATGTCAGAAAGTAGCTGTTTCTTTAACGCGCTGCCTCAATCACCAAACAAATGCTGATAATTGCATTACTTTAGATTGAGGAAAAAGAAATTAATTCTTTCTATTTCGTCGAAAATATTGATCAGAACATAAATTCTCGAAATTCACCAGTACATCAGGAGCTTCGCTCGGGAGCCAAAACTTTGACCATAAAGCATGTTAAACCCCGTATTTCTCACAGCAAAAAAGAAAAAAACAAACGCTATGTTTGAGAATAACACCAATTCATACTAAAAACTAGGAAGAACCTATCTTCCATCGTGTAGGCTTGGCTAAATGAAATGAAGTTGTTCCATTTCTAACACAAATTGTAACGTCGGATCAAAAATGGCTCAAATGCGACATTATCGCGTTAAAATCTTCCTGATCAAAGCGCGGTGCAGCAGATCAATTGGTGGTCAAACTAGGAAGGTCCTACTGTGTATTTGGTGGGACTAGAAGGAGATCATATATTAAGAGTAGCTTTCACGGAGCTGCCGTACACTTCTGTACTCACTCGGGAAAATCCCAGGAAACTTGGTTGGGAAGTTTTAATTCAGCCAGTAGAGGCCTGAGAACAAGCGATTACCATCCTTTTCTCGAATTACACTAAAGATAATAAGATTACACTAAAGATAATAACAATTGAAACGAAAGAAAGTCTAGAATTTCACGCACAAACATTAGATTTCTTCTTCTTTCCAAAACTAATATGAATATGTACGGCAGTTATGCAGGATGCTTAAATCTATGAATGTAAATCAAATGAGCTGAAAGATTACAAAAATTCCAGAAAGAGGGAAGGATTCCAAATCAACCTCCAGACATTCTAGTTGAATTTGAACACAATCCAGAAATGGCTTCATTTCTACCACTTGAACTTAAAGGTCCGGAACCTTTTCTTGTAAGCTCTTTCCTATGGGTATAAATAAATTGCACGACTGGTATTGCCATATTGATACACATATTTGTTTTGCTACAATCTACAAACATTTATCAGGATGTGGTTTGTGTCGCATTGTTGAATCACCCCTATCATGAACAGGCAGATCCTTGTCGGACGATAACGGGCATAACTGTCGTGTGCATTGCGTTTACAACCATGTCCGCACGGTGTTCTACAAGCCGCACAAATCGACACGGCATTATAGCGAGTGCTCCGGCTAGACTTGAGCACCTGTTTCCCGGTGCAAACCGACAACGCACACGTCATAAGTCACGATCGCTGCAACGTGGCTCCCTGTTTTGCATAGCAAAGTGCACCTGCACCTGCACAGCACCGACTCCACAGATGCACCCACGGTAGGCGCACACACACACATCCGTCTCGTCGAAAGCGAGAGTCCCGTTCCCGCGTGACACCGCACCAGGGGTGTCGCATCCGTTGCACACCGAGACCGAGAACGCAGCTTCCAGGAAATGTGTGACGGACGGTGTGACGGTTGGCAATTACTCAATCAGCACTGCGGCGGGAACATTCCGTGCGATCCGAACCGGGTGGAGCACACATCAGTGTTCACGCAGCACGCAGCACGGTGCGACACACGGAGCGTGCGGGTGTGCGGATATCGTGCGATCGGTTCGCGAGCGACTACGCTCTGCTTATTATCGTTATTTAATTTAATTTGAAAACAATGAGCCCCCGGGCAATAGACGGCCCCACCAGTCACCTTGAGTGTCGCTGCATAAACAGATTAATGAATAATAATAATATTGTCGATTATTGCGGCGCAAAGTGTGAGATACTTGCGTCCAATTTTGCCCTCTCCTTTGTGGCACTCGCACGGCTAACCGTTTGGTAGCAGCAAGCGCTACCAGGCTTACACACACTGATGTCCGTTTACGCTACCGGCCACCGATTGATTGCATGATGCATTAGTTGCGTTGCGTTAGCAGGATTGTACGGTTCATTAAGGCTCTGGATCGAAGGCACGGTGAACTATTCCCGCTGGAACGCTAGCGCAGGCGACGGTTGAGGTTTTGCTCGATCGCTCGTGATCGCAGCCAGTCAGGTCGTAAATCAACGAGCTCGAATCAGATGCTGTCACTGGACGGACATCTATTCCGGCCTGTGCCGCTCGGTCTCCCAGACAACGTTTCGTATGTGCTACACTACAACCAGAATGCTCGATAAATTATTTATTTCTGCTTCCCGTTTGGTGACGTATATCTAAGACGGTTCTAAATTCAGCTTGATGTTTTTTTTTACCACTGGGAAAACAAAAATAAACTTTTGAATTTTTATCCCGGTAAGATGTCAACACACAATTTATTTGATGTTTATGAAAAAGATTCTTCTTTTGTTAAGAATGTAAAAAACAATGTCATTATCATGATTAGTTTATCGACAAATTACCTCCAAGGTATTTTAGCCTGTGAAAAGTTGTTATCAAAAATTTATTTTACAAATATTTCAAGTTATTATTATTATTGTATGCACTGTAGCGCATTATAAAACAAATTAGTTTGAGATTCCTAGTAGGTTATCGTTATACACAATCACTAATAATTAATAATCATAAAAATACTATGAAATAAAATATTGTAGTTTAAAATATTTGGCAAAGCTTTATGCATTAGTGGTGATCTTTCGAATTATATCTGGTATAACATACTAAAACATTTAGCATTAACTCACTTGCTAAAGTTGCACTCATTTCATTCAAGTATTTTATAAATTGCTCACAAGATTTAAACATGCTGCTTCTCTCTCTCTCTCTCTTTGGCTTAACGACCTACCAGGTCCTGCCGGCTATCAAATGACTTACTAGACTATTAAATACCACGTAGTTGCATAGTCAGTGCTCACTACGGGAGAACGGTCCGAATGGGATTTGAACCGAGTCCGATCGTGTTAGCGACTAGCGCCGTTTCCAAATACACCACCGAGCCGCCCCAAATATGCTGCTTATTATACCCTAATTGCTCTCCTGTATTTTACGTTCGTTTGCTAACGTTTGTATACAAATTAGTACCAAACTTTTTTACAAATCAATAACATTGGAAAAAGCTAGACAATAATGGTGTTCCATTCTCTAACGTCAATCACAGCCATGATTTTCATGACACATGATTTTGTTTGCCATGATCATGCCATGACACATGATCTCCTTAAAACTACCGACACGTTTGTCTTTCATGTCACTTTCATCCTGAAACAAACAGCACCATTTTCAAAACGCGTTCGATAATCTTATAATTGAACGTTCCAATTGCAAATTACACACTCCGCCCGATTGGCTTTAATTGATCGATTGACAAGCGTACATAATTTGCTCGAAAAAATTCGTGGAAAATCGTTTACGTTTTATGGATGGTGCCGTTCGAAATATAGTTAAATTACCCCAAGACCAACCAAACGTGAGAAGCAAAGTAAATCGATGCTAACTTTTTTTTACTAAAATGTTGTATTTTCCTTTTTTTTCTTTTCAAGGTGTATGCCGCCAAAAAAAAATGCAGCTAAGCGTCTCAAAACTATTTCCGCCCTGGTAAAACCGCTCATAATTATGCTGCTGCTATGGGACGGTTGAAACCGGGAACGCGAATCAGACAATTGATTGATTTGTATAATTCCGTAGAGATAATTTCCGATTTTCTTGAAAACGATTTTGCCCTTAAAATGGTGACTGTCAAACGTTTTGCTATCATTCCGTTGCTCCCGGGTTTATGCTGGGTAGAGATTTGGTTGCACACACCCATCAGCTTCAGCTTCCATCGCATATAGATATATATTTTTTGTTTGCCGGCTAATTATGTATATTTTACCAGAGGATCACGGATCGGGTTTCGGAATTTGAATAAGAAATGTGCAACCGTTCCCCAGCGATCGAACCTTTTGGGGTTCGGTTCTTAAGGATAGGTTTTTTTCCTCTCACGTGCATATCGATCATGAGTGTGAGGGAGAGAGAGCGAAAGAGAAAGAGAGAGGGTGAGAAAGTGTGGGGAGCGTTTTTTCCCCCCCAAACTGCATCGGCACGGACGACACAAAGAAATGGCTACGAATCCATCAAAAAGCGGAAGGTGGACACCCGAAGATGGCTTCCTATGAAATACCGTGACCACGGGCCACAGCCAACCCGCTTCGCTCCATTATCATCATGGACAGTTTCGCATCGATTGTGATATCCTGAATATGATGATTGACCGCGTTGCGAGCGCAAGTTGGGCGAGAATTTCTAGTGAAAAAATTCCCAGACAAAACCGGCGTATCATCGTGCTGTTGCAAATGCCAATCGGCCGCATCCAGCTTCCACGCTACGGCATGCGCAATTATGAGCACGAGTCATCAATTTTAATAAAAACCGATTAGGGAAAGATCGAAATCTTCGACTGTTTAAAATCCATCCGTCCCGCCGGTGGATCGCCACTGATCCGCCCTAGCGCGCCAATGCGGGTTCCATGATCGGATCGTCAAAAAAACCGGTGGGCACTAGCATTTTTACTGCGGAAAGTAGGCGCAAACGGGGCAAGAGAAAATTCTGAGTATATATCCGCCAAACTGCGCAGATTTATGTGCATGCCGTGCGCCCCGTGCAAAAGCGCATTTTGCCGCAAACACAATAACATCATCATCTCGTCAAGGAGCTGTACGAAAATGATCCGTCCCGGGTGCACTTTCGGTTTGGTTTGGTCGCTCTTTTTTTTTTCTTTTTAAAGAAACTGCGCCCCTATGTCGCTACAACAATCGTCCAAAGACAGGGCGGGAAGAATTCGGGTTCGCGACATGTTGTGTGTACCCATTCAGCCGATGCCAATGCCAGTATGGGCTGTGCGGCGATCGAACGAACAAATATGGCCTTCAAAAGGTCTGAAGCCGCGCATGCGTCCAGCATGTATGTAGGAGGATGTGGATCACCGATGCTTTGAAGGGCAACTTTCAGAGCACACTATTTTGGTTGACGATTGATTTTTTTATGGACATATTTGAAGCTGTTGTCTAACGTGGAAAATGGAATGTCCAAACTCCACATTTGTGTTATAATTTCATCATTTTAACTTTTATTAATTAACTGGGAAAAATCTGCTTAATGTTGCTATTCCGAAGCTGTATTCCATATCAAATCCATCACCATAATTATTTTTATACCTTAATAATTATTATCTTATCAATTCTTGTACGGAGGTGGAGCTTACTAAAATAGCTTCAAACTTAACTTTGCGGAGATCTTCGCTGCTTTAGACGACGGTTAATCCTAAACGATGCAAATCCTTTCCCAGCAAGTGCCTCAAGGATAATCTCTAACACAAACAAAAAGACATCTTCCACCACAAACCAGATGCTGCGATCTGGACTGCTACATGAAGGACTTTCGGTAAGACAACTCGGTTTCGTGGAGAAAACCCAAACACACAACCGATACACATCGGTTGCCCGTAGAAGGTTCTCGCGTTGCCGAAAATGGCCCACCCCATTACCATGTTGGGCATCTAGCTGCCCCTAAAGAGGGCGCACCGGGACGAGACCGGTCGGAAGCAGCGTTTGAGCAGTGCAAAAGGTAAAAGAAAACAAAGCAAGCGCACAATATGTTTAACAACACATTTTGGGCAGTCGTGTGTGTTTTGGCTCGTGCTCAAGTGTTCTGCGCACAGCGGCAATCGAACCAAAAACTCATGTACCTTATCGGGCACCGGGACACAGAAAAATGGGACAATTGATCCGTACTGTGCTGGTGGAATCTGACGAACTGGCCCGAGAAGAAGGACTTCATACCGCCCAGGGCCGTAACATTGATTATCTTTTTCTTGTGTTTGTTTGCAGTTTCGTTTTGAGCGCTGCGTAAGGAAATTGTTGTTGTTGTTGTTTTTTTGCAGAAACCATCCCCCCACCCCTGTTTCAGGCTGCACAAATGGCAGCAACATAACATTGTTTGATAATGAAGAGTTTAGCAAATGATTGAAAGACTCCGAGCGGGATATTTCATATGGGCAAATTCATTTGTTTTTGAGCACTTCTCTTCATGCTGCAGCTTAAAACATTTTGTTTACTTAAATGGACGAATTTCAAAATTAGCATACTAATATTTGTCTTTAATTTAGAAATAAAATAAGAAAAAAATAAGCCTAAGTACGGCTGACAATACAGCAAGTCATCATAATCAAAAATAAAATAAACGAATCCCGGGAAAAAAATCTCTCATAAATTTGACATTTTTTTTTTTAGTGTGTTAGAACGGACCGGGCCGTATTAGATTAATTTTACCACGAAGCAGGCTAGTCAGACCGTGCTACGGGGGGACGGTCCGAACGGGATTTGAACCCGGTCCGGTCGTGTTAGGGACTAGCGCCGTTGTCAAATACACTACCGGGCTGCCCCAATAATACGTAGTACTTATAGCTTTAATTGGACCGTAAGCGACCTTAAGCAGGGGTCTCAATAAATAAATTATCAAATTATCCTATAAGCGGACTGAACGTCCAATGGACAATCTAACTCGAAGCTTGGCTACGTAAGATTTAGTTTAACTTTCTGATAAATTTTTGTTTTAAATATCGACAAATTGGAGAAAAGTGTTCCATTGAATTATTTATATGAAGATTATAATGCGAATTATGATGTTTAAATTATGGAAAACGTGTTGACACATTTAAACTACTTGAATGAGCGATTTCAAATACATCTGGATGATGGAATCGTATATAAATTCTCGGTAATATTAAATTTGTATGTTGAACCTTGAACGACAACTATTTAACAATTGAAGTGACATATTTATCTTAACCCCTAACATTGTTTATATAAAATGTTTTAATTATCCATTGTGTTTAACAGCGGGTCAAAATGGCTGATCTTACAAACAAACAGGATTGTTTGAAATAAAATATATGATCGTCTCAATCAACTCGGTTTACAGTAACGCTGCACCCAAACCGCACGAAATAAATCAATTACAAATTGAAACATTGCTGTTGTTTTTGTTTCCCTGTGTGCGCCTTCATTCATCAACGCGCTGCACATTCGGCTCGCCAGCATATCACACCCGTAACCGTAGATTTTATGCAAATGTAAACAGAAAAAAACCCGATATATTGTTTATTCCTCGGAACGCGTGTTAATGTGCTCGACACATCACATCCACTCGTCTTGCCCGTGCCGTTTCGATTCGCTCATAGTAGGAATGAATTAACCACCCGCGATCGATGCATTGCCCCCTGAACGAAGGGGTTTCGTAGTATTTTCGGCATTTGTCGTAATCAGCAGAACGCAGGCTAACAGTCATTCACCATAATGTAAGTAAAACAACAACCCCAAAAAAAACTCGTACCACCCCAATGGTACCAGTGTGGAAGAGGGGAGGAGGGGGGGAGGGGTATGCATTGGGCAGAGGGCATACCGCGTGATCGTTTGTTTTTGCACCCGGGTCCGTACAACGGACCTCCTGGGAATATTGGGAGCGGATCGTGTTACGGGTCTTCCCTGGAATTTACTTCCATTCGTGCGCGTTCCAACTGACCGTTGACACTCGGCTGGGCTTGGAAAGTGCATAAATAGCATTACAACCACACCCGCTCACACTTGCCTTTCCTCGCTTCCGCACACCAGGAACCGGGCGGTTCATTCTAATCACAACATAATAATGCCGTAGCTGTAGCATAGCCCCGTGTAGCCCGTGAAAGGGTAACGTCTTTTTCGAAAAACAAAAAAAAAACCCCGTTGCTGATGAGTGTTGCATTTAATGTTGTTTTTTCTTTATGTGTCACGCCTGCACACCACCACAAGGCCTGTGCTTCACGTCGAGGAGAAGCACACATTTCGGTCTAAAAGTGTCGTTAAACTTTGGCAAAGCAAACGATTTTGGTGCGGGTAAAGTTCATCGGACGCGCACCAGTTAGAAGCGGTTTGGGGGAGCGAATGATAGAAATGTCGCCGAAGCGAACCACTGATAACCACTCTATAGCACCCTGCATGTGCAATGAACGTATGATCTGTAACTTCTGCTGCAAATTCTACAGCAAAAGCAGTTTGCAAACCGCCGATCGATATCCGGCCGATATCCATAACCAGGAGTGGTGCCAGCACCAAGCAAACAGGATCAAAAAGCGTTGATTTGCTCGGTGAGTTCGATTTTGACTCGCAAATGATGGGCGGCAAAGGTATCGCTACCAACTTATTCGAAAGGGATCAAGGGAATGGCCCTCGGTGGTATCGTTTCCTATCGTCCGTGGGTGTACCAGCAGGAACTTCTTGTTGTTTCATACTTCCAGCTGGTCGAAGAGATACTTCTCGTTAGCAAGGCAGCACCAGGACCACAAGCAGAACGATCAACACATTCACGAGCCGGCTTGCGACGGTTTGTAATTGTAGATTACTGGATTGGATTCACGGTGTCGTTGATTAAGATTGTATACCATGTCCATGGTGATCATAAGGACGACAAACAATTGTTCTTTAAAATGCTTTTTTTATAATTTTGTTTGGAATATTTTATTAGTGGTTGACAGTTTGTTATGGCTAATAATTAGATTTGCAGGTAATTAATTAACTAATTATCGGTAATAAAATTTATTACACATTTTGCATAGAAAATATTTTTAAATTAATTATTTCTTTATCAATTTATTTTTATTTTATTTTGGTGATTTAAGAAACTATACTATTCCCGAGATCAGAACTGAAAAAGACATCCAGTTTAAAGGTTTAACCCAAAAAAAAATCACTCGCTGGTGGATCGCTTCCGTTGCACCATCGACGATCGGTGCCATACTGTGAGCGGATTTGAATTGCCAATGATACGGTCGCGTTCCGCTCGTGCTGCCGTACATCGCAAGCGACACAATCATTCGCGGGAGGATGGAAATTTTTAAAAGGCCCTAACCATACATCCTTCCTTCCGATGCGGCGGCATGCAGCGTTTCGGGGCGAACGATTGCATTAAAGGACTGTCCCTTAGCAACAGTGAAAGCTACCCGGTGGTATGCACATTTGAGATCGATTCGGCGTAGCTTAAGACACGCAAAGATTGCACCAAATTCGTGGTGATCGTTTTGCACTCGCACAAAGCAAATCCTCACTCCCGCGATCATTATATAATGCGTTTTCTTTTTAAGTTTAACGCACCACGCACTAAAAGTGCATTCGGACGAGTGATGTGATGTACTTTTAGCATCTTAGCGTCGGAAAAAAAAGCGATCATCACACCTTTTACTTCGCTTAGATCTCGCAGCGTAATCATCATTTGCGAGTGTATGCGTCTAGGACCCAGGAAGCACGCAACTAACCACGCAGGAAACGGTTACCAGCGATCGCGACGAGTTATGGCGAATAAACGTTTAAACGATAAACGCCCCGGTTGAATGTATCGTGCCGCTGGCCGGACTAATTATAGTCACTTTCAGGCAACGCTTCCTGAACGCGAACACTGTCATTGGCCATGTGGTCCTGATTACCATGGTGAATCACTCTCCCCATCAGTAGAAGTCTCGGTGGTGTACAATTTCTCTTATGAATAGTGTCACCAGTCACCATTGTGACTCATTCAAGACAAAGCACCGATTGTCTTCTTCGACTTTAGATACTTTAGTAAATGGAACGTTTGCAACAACTTTTGCAAACTGAACAAAGATCCGGCAAAATCCATCTGTTCATCTACACCATTCCCACCGGTTGGCGTGAAAAGCGCGGAACACCTTACATAAGCGTTCGTTGATCCGAACACTTCAAGTGTCGGTCGCGTAAGACCATCGTTTAATTGCGAAGCGTCCAACCAACGAAGCGTTAGGTGTAGGCACGTTACGAGGCTTTATTTTCTCCCGACATTCCAAACAATGCCGCGGTTCCAAACAACAACAACAAAAAAGTACGAAAACAAAAATAAAAAACAATTTCCGCATACTTTTCTGGGCGAAATTGTCGCAGATGGATGCTTTGGATGGAATATAATTTATACAAAGATCAGCAAAAGGTGTTGACTTTTTAAAATTATTCTAATACTAGGAAAATCAGAATAATTGTTGTTTAATCTATTTTGTTCACAAATAATACTTATGGTAATATGAAAATTCATCAATTGAAATCGATTCAAACAACACATAGATTTTGAGTATAAGTTATTTTAACCCACAAAACCACTTCATCGAATCTTGCCAAGAAATTATTTTGTTTGCCATTTTGTTGGTACACAGACCAATGGATGTTATTTTACTTTCCTTTCTCATTATGGATAAAAAAATACTTTTACACGTAGCATCACTAATCACCGTTGATAAAACAATCAACCAGCGGTCTTAAAGCTCCCGATGGTGCACACCTCCGCAAGGGCGATGGTAAGGTAATCGACGCGAAGTCAACAAGGGATAAGTGATGGAATAAACATCATCATTAAGCCCGGTAGGCAAACAATAAATCATCAGCCGCGTTAGAGCTGCACGCGAATTGTCTGCGAGGTCGGAAAAAAGGAAGTGGCAGAGAAGAAGGAGTTGAAGCACAACCACAGTAACAGCAACAAAATGCGAGTTGCAAATGAACCGATACCATACCGTAGACCGGTGGCAAGAAGCTGGGAAGGCACAGAAAAGAAGGAAGGAAGGAAATGTGAACGTGTCCGGTGCCTCCGATTCCCCCCTTGCCCTCCTTGCGAACCCTTTTGGGGTGGGTGGTGGCTAGCTGAGTGTCGGTGAAAAAGCAACGGATGAATAATGAACTATTAAATCACTTTCGATTTCGTTTGCACCGACCACCTGATGGTTGGGGTCGTAGCCGTCTTACTGGTACGTCATCGTTCCGTTCCGTTGTCCGACGCCACAGTTGCGCCACACTGCTCGAAACAGCATCATGTCGCGATCGCGAGTGTGGTCAGGGCGGTTTTGAACGTTGGTGTGGGCGCATCCGCCACCATTAGTGGGTAATGCAGCGATGTTTACTCTGTTTAGCTGAAACAGGTTATTCTGTCGGAGACATGTTTAGATAATGAGTCTTTATAATGTAGTTTGAAGTTTTTTTTATATGTAAAATGTTATCTTGGTATTGTAATTTTTTGATATATCATTAATAAATATTTCCATTTGTTGGAAGAACCTTTATGGTTTTTAATAATAAATTCTCAATTCATAATTAGAAGATTTTATTCGTTTGATTTCGATTAGTTTAGCAAATTGTTCTTGTCACTAATTACCCTAAATGTGGGTAATTTCATTTGCAATCTAAATTTAAATATACCCTAAACTAAAGTAATTATCAACATGGAAAATATCAAAAACGATAACGGAAAGTTGTGTGTTTAACACTTCAATTCACTAAGTTCGTGAACAACAAGCTTTGCAATTTTTTCAGAAATATTGCGATTATGTAGCTCGAATATTATGTTGGAACCATAGTGCAAATTGTTTAGCCGTTTCGAGCAGCGTTGGTTTGTGTCTTCGCTCATATGCGTTACCATACGTTACGTGTTACATAAAACGCACAATGGGGAATCGGCATGGTAAGCGTAAGCTTAATCAATTATGTTTTTATTTATTTTCAAGACGTGCTGTTTGTACCAAAAGTATGCTAAAAATATTTTATCTTTATTAATTTTCTAAGTTATTAATACCAAAGACAGTTTCCATTTCGTATGGTCAATAATTTGACCATCTAAATTATCGATCAATATGATGAATTCCCGGACAAAATTATAATTTTATACAAGAAATATCTTCTATTTTTGTATATAAAATTATATACCTTGGGAGTTATTTTATTGAGAAAGATACAACTAGACAATATAGAGAAAAAATGTACTTCAATATCCATTTAAAAATAAACAATTCTTGTCCAAGTGTTGTTAGATTCTTTGCTAAGCATGAAAACTTACGGATGTCAGATTACTTTTCATTTCGGTGTTGAACAATTGCTGAAAAATAGTTATAATTGTTTATAACGAAACTGGAGTACATTTAAGTAAAATGCCCGTATGTATAAGATTTTATTTGAGTGTTCCGAGAACTCACCAACAGTTAATTATAAAATTAAGCGAAGGTATCTTTTATTACACGAACTGTCAGTTTAACGCTTAATTAATAAGCTTACAATGCAAAAATGCTCTTCCTGATGTAGTTCTGCATCTTTAAACACGTATAATTGTTAATTTGATTGATTTCTTCTTCTTTTTTATGTGATTTTTTTTTCAACAATTTGAATAATTTAAATTAACAATTTGAAATCCTCTTCAATTTCTTACCGGACAAAACCTTTCAAGTGTTAAGAAGTTTAATTAGTTAATTAAAAGTTAATTAGTCAGCTAAGTTAATTAGTCAGCGTTAAAAAGAGTCAATATCGATTACATGGTCTACCAGTATAAACTCTTATTTAGAATGAGTTAATTCATTCGCAAATTTAAATTCATTTTACACAAACTGGATAACATGAATTTATTAATACATCATATTATAAATGTTAAGAAGTGGTTTTACTTACCCGTGTGCAAATAAAAGCAAACAAAAGACCACAAAACTATAGCGTAACATCAGCGGTATTGCAGTATCTTATCAGCGTTCGTTTTGATAAAGTTTCGTTGATTTGTTTATTATTATGTCCTCATTCAATAAATAACGTTTCGCAGGGAGACAATAAATAGATCGCAAGGATGAAAAGGGAAAGAAAGGAAAGGGATTAAGCTAATAACCCTCCCAAAGCCAATAATAGTGCAAGCACGATGTACTCAGCTTGTGGCGGATGTGCGCCAACCGCCATCGTCATAGTTTCTCCGATTGTAACCGATTGGAAATGTACCTCCAATCGGGGGATAGTGACGATGGAAAGTTAGCGATACCGCCGATTCGTTTCAACCCACCACCCAAGGGGGCTGAGTTTGTCTACTATTGGCCTCCCGGCAGACGAATGGCTCAAAGTACGCATCCCGGGGCTACGTTGCGACTTCGCTTTGGTGTACGGGTCTACGTGACGGGCGCAGCACGGTTTCCACGCTTTCTAGTAAGCGTGTGCGGCATTCGACGAGGAAGAGGAAGAGGACGAGGAGCTAGAGGAAGGAGAGGAGGAAGAGGAGGAGCTACCAGTGCCGGTGGCGGAGGAGCTGCCCGAGCCAGCATTGTACGCCGTGTACGAGCTGGAACCGCTCGAGCTAGGATAGTACGAGCTGTAGGCGAGACTGTGCGACGAGCCGGACGTGGACGGTTCCCAGACGCGCGAGTACGGTCCGGACGAGGATTCCCAGGACGATGGTTCGTAGCTGGAGGCGGGCGTGGAGGAGGCAGGTACCGGTGCACCATACTCAGCGGCCGGTGGCATCATGGGCATCATCGACATGGGCATGCCGAGTCCGGACTTCTTCACCAGCTGCGCGATCAGGAACCCGAGCACGAGCGTGATGGCCAGCTTGGACAGCATGAGCGCCTTCATCGCCTTCAGCCCGATCAGGCCGAGGAAGATCGGCATCAGCGCCTTCATCTTCAGCTTCAGCAGCAGCAACACTGGAAGCAGGAGTTTCTTCTTCAGTAAGTGACCACGGGCCGCTTCTGTGGGAGCGAGAACCACACACCGGCAAAACCCGGACCGGGGGTTGTTAAAGGGTGGTGGGTGGGGGCAGTGGAGTTAGTACCAGGTCCGTTGGGTGAACGTTGGATGGACCAATGTGGGATACTCACCAGTCGCCAGTCCTGCCGGCAGCACATCGATGTCCAAACCCTTGTCGGCACGGTAGCTCACGACGGTATCCTCCGGCAGCTGGACGCGGAACTCGTGGGTGGCCAGCACGCGCCCGACGCGATCGAAGATCACCTCATCCACGTTGCGCTCGTCGAAGGCACGCGCCTCCTCCTCGCGCAGACCCAGCATACCGTCCAGGTACAGCAGCACCTTACCCTTGAGGCAACCCATGACCGAGGCACCATCGAAGCACTCGTTCACAATCGACGACAGCAGCTCCTCGCTGGACGCGATTCTGGGTCGCTCTTCCTCGACCAGGTTGGACGCGATCGAGGCACCAGAAGCGGTGCCAGCGATCAGTGCCACCAGCACCAACGCCACCATCGAACAGGATCGAGCCGGCATCATCGTTTCGTTGACAGGAGCGCAAGGATTCCACCTGCGTTCAAGATAATCCAAATCACTACACAATCACACACGCACACACACTTTCTCTCTCAATCTCTCTCTCCCTCTCTCTCTCTCTCTCCCTTATGCTTGTCACGCAGGTCTACCTGGTGTCCTGGGTGCGGTGGTATGTTGATTAAGCAGTTGACGGTAAGCTAATGATAGGGTATTTGGAACGCCACCACCGTTTTATACGTCCGAACCGTGCAGTCGAGACTTTCCAACCCCGTGGTTCGGGCGCTGGCGAGCTCGTTCCACTGTCGGTCGTACGGGATGGCACGTTGAATGCGGCCGCACTACGGTACAGCGCGTCACCAAATAAGCGAACAGGTGAGCTTTGACCGTTTTTGGTTGTCCACGCCGGAATCGACCAAATCCGTGTCCTATGGGGGCTGTATGGCGCTCGTCCCACTACATACACACCGTTCTGTAGCTTCGTGGTTCGTGGGTGTGGGTGTGGGTGTGTGCGTTGAGATCCAATCGTTCCGATGGAGTGAAGAAAAAATAAAAGCTCCCCATCGAGCAAAGCGGGACAACGGCATGTGTGGTGGGTTTCGATTTTCAAAAGCCAATGTTCCATTTCGTCGATTTGGCTGACAACAGGAAAACCAGCCAATTGACAGCAATTATGTATGCATGGCAGCACGCATCATTCGCCCGGGCTCAATCGCAGAGCCGTAGCGTTGTGGTAGGGAAGAATTTCGACCGCAATACACCGTGGCCGTGTACGCGTCGGAGGCCTACTTGCTTGCGATGGCCTGCCCAGCTACGCTCAAGAATGATCACTTTCTCTCCAACGCGAACCGTAATGTTTCGCGCAGCGAAAGAGGAACGTTATGCCAGCTGACTTGCTCGTCAGCGCTAGTACATTTACTTCCGGAGTCTAGTGGGACGACACATACAGCTGCTAAACTCATTGTGATAGCGCCATTAAAACATTAAAAACAAAACCCCCCGTACTGCCGTCTAGCAACACTCGATCGAGCCGCATACTTCCGCTAGGGTCACGCGCCCACTTTATTATCGTTTTGTTTTCATTTCGAATGCACGGTGGCTACTTTCCCAGTGAACCGGTCAGATAATCGGACGGTTTGTGCAATCGTTTTTCAATAGCCCCGGTTATTGCCTGGCTGGATCAACATATTTAGGGCTATCATCTTTTGGGGCGGGTGTGATGTTTTGTCTTTTTTTTATTACACATTTACGCACACAGGCTCGTAAGCCGTATGGATAAGCATTTTCACTTCATGCTCGCTATTACGGTTACGCATCGAAGCGGAAGTAGTTTAACAACAAATTAGTAAACCTTTTTCGGTACTTGGCTGGGCGGTAAATCAAGTTGACGCATTGTTTTTTTTTTCGGCTATTACCATAATCGTAAAAGGTGAAAATGAAAGTGGTTGTAATTGTTTCGTCCGGAAATGCATGGTACAGCAATGTACACATCGTTTTATTAGTCCCTATTTAATACGCTCATTGCTACCAGCTTTATAATTTTGCGAATCGAGTTTTTATAGTTGAAATGTGTAATGAATAAAGCACAAGTCATTTCGCGCGATATTTCTGGTTTGGTTCGAATTTTTGTACCGGGTTCGGTGGAATAGTCCGGAAATTTATAATCAGTTCTATTGTGTACCCTAAACTTCGTTCACTAAACGATCAATAATGAAACATAACTTCACTAGCTTAAGTTAAGTTATTTCTGTTAGTAAGTTTTACCCGGTGTTTGATAATTGCAAAGAACATTAATATTAAGTTATTTCGTTTAATTCTTTTTTGAAAAATATTAAATCATCAACAAAACGTAGTTCAGTTTCCAGAGTTTGAGAATAGCAATAATCGCACGTTGTTGAATAACTTTTTAAACGAATATCATTTAAAAATCAAACAAATAGTTATAGATTTGTTTATAATTATTAAACGAATATTGTTTCTCAATATTTTAAAATTTGCCTGATGTATTTTGTTTGTTGCTCGTTTAATTTGATTTATTACGCAAAATTGCCATTATTTATTTATTTATTAATTTTAACAAAATTTAACGATTTATTTATCAACACGAAACTAATGATGCGCATTGTTGCAATTTATTTTATATGCAAATGTATTTGCCTTTTATTATATGGCAAATGTATTTGACCAGGCTAATTTACAAACAATCAGCACGTAATAATTCATTCGAAACATTGCTAAGAATATTGTAAAACGATTAAATTACACTCGACTGGAGTGGAAAGACATGAAATGGAAAATGTGTTTCAAATAGAACCGATACCTGCCATGTAAAGTGTGCCATACGTGTTTCACAGTTACATCGCATAAAGTATGAACACGTAGTAAAAGTGCGTCCCAATTCCCTCTAAAACGGTTACAACTCCCCCCCAGGGGTTTGCCTTCTGACAGGCCCGCTCATACACGTGCAGCAAATCGGTGACAAATAAAAAAAAGAAAACACAAGCTCATTCCTTCCCCCAATAGAGAATCAATGCTGACCAATCGACTGCGAACGCAAATCTATTTTCACCACATAATGCGTACGCATGAAACGGACGAATGGAGACGCCTGGTGCGTTACGTGCTTCCCATAAATAAGTTGCCCGAGTGACAACCGGCATTCCATTTTCGCCAGCCCAATCGGAAGTGAAACCAATCATCGAACATTTCACCGCAGATAACGAGCGGAATATTAACCATATCAGACAGGTGGCTTGAAAGTCTTGTACACCTTTTTGTGTTTAATTAAACACAACAGATAGTTAAACGAAGTGGAAAGAATAGACCATGCAAAGGTGGACATCAATTAAACGTGTTGGTTCGTTTCGATAGGGATTCGTTTATTGTGCTCATAAGTATTAGGCCTTAGCAAAGTCTTGTCGCAAACATTCGTTACAAATAAGTTAAATAAATTATTGTTTTTCCCCCGTGTAAAGGAAGGAAGAGCGTATCGATGCATGTCGAGAACTGATTCAGATTTATGCGTGGGCACTGTACGCAATATCCTGACCATCGAAGCTGGGTTGAACGAAGGATCGGCCCGCATCCCACGGTCCGTGGGCGGCAATATGCGGATGATGGCTATCGGCGGCCAGCTGGGAAGATATTGAAAGAAGAGACGAAACGATTGTTGTTAACAAAGGATGCTCCATGACCACGATCATGTAACACATACCTTCTTGCAAAGCTGGAAGATAGCGAGTCCAACCGACACAACGAACGAGAAGAACGACAGCTGGAGCGAGTTCCACGCCTTCAGGCCCAGCACGCCGAGTGCCATCGGGATGAGTGTCATCGCCTTCAGCAGGATAAACACCATGATCGGGATGACGATCTTCTTCAGCTTGGATTTGCGTGCCCCAATTCCACGTCCACTGCCAGCAGGGAAGTTGAACGTCACGTTCAGCTCGTCCTGTTCGAGATTGCGCGGCGACACGGTCACACGCGCACCGGCAATCGGCATCTTGAAGGTGACGTCGTGACTGCGCAGATAGTTCTCGATCTGCTCCAGCACGCCCGATGGTGCACGACCTTCACTCACAAGAGCTCCATTGCTGCGCACCTCAACGTCATCGGAGATCTGTTGGTAAAAGGAAATTGTGATGAATTAGGATATTTCATTGAGACGCACGCAAAGACCTACCTGGAAATTGTCCTTCTTGAAAACCGTATCGAAGTTCATGATCTTGAACTTGGTGCAGGCGACTGAATCGTTCTCCGAACTGCAGAGCGATCGCATCTCTTCCACCATACCGTCCATCGGTGTACCTTTCCAGAAGGCCGGTTTGTTCGCTGGGTTGGCTACCGTCAATCCCGACGCCACCATTACGCATGCAACGACCACCAAATACCGGAACGCCATCCTTTTTTGTCTTTTCGCCGTGCCGAGTGTGTCGAGTAGTGAAGAAGTATACGGTTTGCCCCGATGTGACTACGACGAGCAAGCTGTCAGGTATGATTGGGGAAATTTCACTGTCAAGCGCTTTTATACGACCTTCCAAAACCGAATATCGCCAGCGTCGTTCGTGACCAGCCCCGAACGGATCCGTTATCAGCGAGCGCACTCGATGTTTGCGAATGGTCCAACGCTCCGACCGGCCAGCATAAACGATGGCGATCACGTACACACGCTTTAGGGGTTTTTAATGGTTGGCAAGTGTGTACGGGAGCTTAGTCGCACCGTTTTCCCGCGTCCATCGCGCCATTGCATATGTAGATCGATGCATATCCTACCAGACCCATGTGCTCGTTGTCGATAGCTAGCCGGTGAAGTGAGCCCGACGAGTAACCGACATTATGAAGTTATTATTGCCATTCTTGGATTGAGGTCCGTTTGCCCAATACTACGGCATTGGATGAAATCCGCATGCTTTCACCAGCATGCACTATTTGAATGGAAATATCTGTGACTTACCGATTGGTATTGCACTTGGACATAAGTTATTGTCCACGCCACCAAGTCTGGATTGACGCACTGTTTCGCCTTATGTCTTTAGAGAAGGACATTTAATGGAGCATCTTTGAACAATATTGGAGAAATGGCTACGTACGCATTTTGGTCACGAATCAACTTGATTATAAGTTGTTAGTTATGGAAAATAAATACAATAGTAATCTTTTATTATTCTAGTTTAAGATAATTATAAATTACTGTAAAAATACTAATTTTACGTAAATATTTTCACAACTTTTTCAGAACGGAACTCCTTTCCTCGACTCGAAATATTTGTCTTGTGTAATAAGAATTTCTGCTAATTTGGCAGTAAATGGTTTTTATCAATTTGATTTCAACCATACTTCACAAGATATCAGAAAATGCACTTGTGGGAACAATTATTTATGGGTTTGTGCAAAGAAAAACAACATAATATTGTAAGAAGTTATTTGATAAACCATGCATTAATTATCATTCCATCTCTCTAAATGACAGAACCTTATCAGAAACTGAAATATCCATATTCAATCTGTTTCATTCAACTTCCAACTATGTACAATCATGAAGAATCTTTACATTTGTCAAATAAATTATTTTTTTGAGAATAAGTTACGTTATTGAACATGGATAATTCAAAATTTTTGGTAATTTTTACAACATAATACCTCAAATAGTTTTGAAAATATTTGTAATAAGAAAAATAAATTTCATAAAACCGCAACAAAATGCAAATCAAGAACGATCTTTTTATTTAATTTCGCTTCAAATATCGTTACTGTTTGATAAGGGCAGAGCCGTATAAAAGTGTAATTAAGGACTTTTCTTTTCCAGCTCCACTCATTCACAAAACAAGCAAGCAAAATCAATCTTATTTTAGATCGCATTCGCAATCGATTATATAAACCCTTTCTAAATATAACTGCTAAGCACCTCGTCGCATTCGATGCGATTCGGTCATGCGCTTTATTATAATATTTATGTAACAGTCAAAATATAGTTGACTTTTTCTTCTCATCGCACTTTTCCGGCAAGGGCTGGTCCACAGCGCAATGTACGCGATTATCATACGCCCATCATGCTGCGCATTACCATTCCACTTAGTGCACTTTTCCTCGATCATGGATCACACTCTCGCTTTCTACGGAAGTGCCAAAATGCGCCATTCCGTACCGGAATCCTCAACCTGGCACAACGGTACGCGTGTACACGCCAAGAATGCCAATGACGGGCGGGAGCAGATCGGCTCCTGGCGTTGGTGACAAACAACAGCAACAAAAAGACAAAACATGCGTTCCAGGGCGTAACCCACGACGCGTGCTGGAAGAAATTTCGACTGTTCTTTCATTCCGCCCACGTCGGCGAACGGTTCGGTACAGGTACGGCAGTGCGAGATAATGTGCGAAGGAAGGGCGGGTTGTAATAGTTTTGGAAACGATTTCCCACTCCAGCCTTGCGCTACGGGCGTGCTTATCAAGGAAGGAAGCAAATGTTCCGTTGGTAGGGACAATTAACCGCCCGTCCATGTTGAAACTGGGAAACGGTTAATGTGACGCCGCGGCTCATAGGTTCGCGATATAAAATCCATTGTAATCATATCCAACCAATTCATACGCATCGTGTCAATCAGCCGACGAGGACCGTGGTTCGTGGTAGCTTCGTTTCTTGGTAGTTTATTGTTTTTCCCTCCCAAGTGTGTTTGTGTGTGTGCGCGTGTCCACCGAAACGAGATGCGTTCGTTTGTCCTATTTGCGGCGGTGTCGCTGGCACTCATGGCAAGCGGCACCCAGTGCCAGCCACGCTCAGCAGCCGAACTTGCCACGGACATCTACCGTACCTGTCTCGCTAGTGAGCATGGGCTCAAGTGTGCTAAAGCGAAGGCACTCGCGTGGATGGCGAATGTGGCCGAACAGGACGAAATACCCATCACCGANTTTATTGTTTTTCCCTCCCAAGTGTGTTTGTGTGTGTGCGCGTGTCCACCGAAACGAGATGCGTTCGTTTGTCCTATTTGCGGCGGTGTCGCTGGCACTCATGGCAAGCGGCACCCAGTGCCAGCCACGCTCAGCAGCCGAACTTGCCACGGACATCTACCGTACCTGTCTCGCTAGTGAGCATGGGCTCAAGTGTGCTAAAGCGAAGGCACTCGCGTGGATGGCGAATGTGGCCGAACAGGACGAAATACCCATCACCGAGTCGCTCACGATCGTGCGCACCGGTACGGAGGATGCTGAACAGCCTGCCGATACGGAACAACAGCGCAGTGCCGGTGCGGTGCGACTGCTGAACAACATCGACAGCTTCCTGTCGACGCACGCCCTCAAGATGACGCCACCGGCCGTACTAGCGTCGGAGGAGGCTCGCGCATACATTCCCGACATGCTGCTCCAGGGAGGACTTGCCGACAATCTGGTGGTACCGCTCGCGGAAGGCAACGTTGCGGAAGGTGAGTAATCAGCACGTGCAATATGTTCCTTCTTCTGCTTCACGTGTCACGCTTTTACTCCCTTCCAGGACGTGGTTTTGTGAAGAAAATAATGATTCCCTTCCTGCTGGGCATAAAGTTCAAGTCAACCGTTCTGGTTCCGTTGGCGCTGGCGCTCATCGCACTCAAAACCTGGAAGGCCATGACCCTGGGACTTCTCTCGCTGGTCCTGTCCGGTGCGATGATGATCTTCAAATTCGCCAAACCAAAGATTGTCAACTACGAGGTCGTGCATTATCCACCACCGCACCATGTTCATCACGTCGATCATCATGTCGACCATCATGCACCGCATGTGCACTGGGATGCACCACCAGCGTGGAAGAAACGATCAATGGACGCCCACGAGCAGGCTTACGCCGGTCAGCTGTAACTAGCAAACACCTGTTAAGATATTTATTACAACCCCGCGATGATGAACGAATAAATTATTTATTTCACTCAAAACAATCGCATCGTCGTTCATTCTGTTTCGTGTTTTAGCAACTGACCGAAGGAAAAATAAGCTTTTCGATTTATTCTATGAAATTTTATTCACTTCTTCCTGAATAATGCTTTAGTGCGGCACACTAAAGCACACTTTTGTTTCTCCCTATTTTTTGTGCACTTCCCCATTTTATGCTGCCACCCTTTTGCTACTGAAAGAAACGCACATTTGGAGACAGTATATTCACTCACCCTATCTTAGGCCACCTCCGGCTCCACATAAATAGGTCAATAAATAAGACAATAAATAAATAAATAATAAATAAATAAACGTGCCCCGGGGGTCAAACCGTACGGGGACTCCTACATGGCCTACAGTGCAAAATGTTGCCCGGGAAACATAACACGAAACCGTCCGGCAAGCTACCGGAAGTGGAGTTTTTCGTTCCACGTGTTGAGCCGAATTTGAAGCCTTCGCTCTGGCAAGCGAAACCCTTCTGATCGCTTTCTGAGCTAACTTTCATTTGCACTTTACAACTCTCCATCGCTTCCATTCCCATGCATGTAACAACGAATTTGCGCATGAGTTTTGCTTGTGTGCAACTACTTCCGTATCTATTGTATCCCTACACCCGATTGTTTGTTTCTCACCACACGCACTGGGCAAGGTTTGTGCGCCCGGAGTGAAACCTATCGCCTTAACTAACTAGCCTGATTGCGCTGAAGTCGGTGCGTTCGTAGACGCTGCTTACGCTTCGTAGAGGAAGGTTTGAGGAGGTTGGAGAAAATAAATCAATTGGACACAAGTGGCGCACTTTCCTAAGTTATTCACTGAGCTATTTACAGAGTAAGAAACATGTCCTTTGAGGTATGTGTCGATAGATCGTTGAGTGTTTGCTGCTTGAGTTGTGTGTACTGCTTCAACGCGTTTGTTCGAACGGGCCGCTTTACTACTTTTTCTTCTTCTCCATGTTGATCGTGCACTGGGAGTAGATACGCTGACAATCACGCTGATCTTGGCCGTCACGTGCTGCCTGCACATATCGGTAGAATCGAACGACGGCCGCATTTGTCGACGTTGGTTTCTGAAGCTCCGACGCGTCTCTGTGAAAAATGGGTGGAAAAAAAGAAGAAAATTAGTGATTGAGACATATTTTTAAAAGTATGTAACGCTTTTTGTGCAACGGCGAGTGTATAACTGGAAACAAGAAATAAAATTGTGAGTCAACGTGTAAGGGTAATGAAACCTAAATTTGAAATCAAATGCCTTAGCAGAATGTACCGGCATTGCATACCTTCAGGCGTATAACCGAGATCGACATAACATTCCAATGTCGACTTACGTTTTACACAGATTTGTTTTACTTCAGGGTTTTGGTTTTAGCTTCTGTTTTAACAAAGGAAATGATTCACTGTGATTTAAAATTAAATCTTCTAAATCAAAGTGATAGTAATGGAGAAAAATTGGTTTGATGTCAAAAATTGTTTTGCTCTCAAATCTAATTTGAAATTAATTTTTAATTTTAATATATATTAAGGAGATTATCTTCAAAATTTAGTAACCACTTCATTTCCGTTACTCATAATTTGCCGAAATTCGAAACACTCATGTAATTCGGCATATTGCACACAGCTTGCGAGCGAGGTTAACCAGCTTAATCATTACCTCGGGGTGCTGCGTTCGGGCGAACTCTATCATTCCGATCTACAGCTACTCCTCCGTTGACAGCTATGATAAACAC
This sequence comes from Anopheles rivulorum, assembly GCA_018908115.1. NCBI lineage: Eukaryota > Metazoa > Arthropoda > Insecta > Diptera > Culicidae > Anopheles > Anopheles rivulorum. Next base: position 15,291,808 of record CM032177.1, read on the forward strand.
GGGGTTTCCAGGTGCCTAAACAATAGAGAGCGAACCGTCAAATGGTACGCCTTTAGCAGCAGATGGCTCGCTGCAGGTATTGCGGTTAGACACCGAGTGCCCCCTTGGAGCTCGTAGCTCTATCTCCTCTACCTCAAAGCATTGATTTCACCGGTCAGCGAAGCATGACCAAGTATGTGTGTAATTTTCATTGCGCCGATGGAAACGGGCTGCTTCACGTGTCACGGTCCCGGCCAGGCACTAGCCTGGCCACTTTCGCCCGGTACCGGGACTGGAGCGCCGGTGAAAGAAAAGGGCGTACAAAGCGCGCCTCAAAACATGGCAACAGACATTTCTTTCTATTGCGAATCATTTTGTTGCTTTCAACAACACTCGTGCTTGTGTGCGTGCGCATGCTTGCACATCCGTAGATGTGCAGACGGGCAAAGGCACGGCGTTGCACATGCACTCGGAACGTATGCTCGGCATCTGCAAGAATGGCGGGCAAGGTCATCGGATTAGTAATTCCTCCCAAATATTTCGAGCACGCTAAACATTATACGTGCTGCCTTTAAAAGTAAATCTTGCTTTCCATTTCATAGTCTTGTTAGCCCTCTGGAGATTACAAATTATTTGCATACGAAGGAAGAAGTTTTCACCTATTCTCGAGAAGATTAAAGAGAGCTTTAAAAAACAAAACAAAACAAAAAAATGCTCTCCAACATTTTAGTCCACCATTACCGGGAAAGGTCAACGGGCGGGAAATTAATTGCTGTACTTTCCTGTACGCCAATTAGGTAGCACATTTGCAAGTGGCCCCATTTTCGATTTCTAACTCCATACGGCGTTGCTTTTCTGACTCGTTGAACCTATTTGTCATCTGCGCCAAATTTTACGACGGGGGAATTCAGGGAGTGCGACAGTCGTTGCTTATATTAATTACCGGCCCGAGACCCCATTAAAAGCAACAGGGTGTTCCGCAAGTTATGCTAGCTTTTTTTGGGGGTGTGTTTTCGTTTCACTTACATTTTTTGGTAACAAAAACATACAATTCCGGAAGCTTGGTTGGTAATCAGGGAAATAAATCGCTAGCAGATATGGCGATTAACCTAGTCGCGTTAACCAGGATGGAAAAGAAAACATTACGGGTGCAAGAAGATAGTACATTATCTCCTAAAAATGGATCACGTGTAATGAGCATATAAAATCAAGCATGATAATACTTTTGGGTCAACCGGAACCGTAATTGAAACTGCTGACAACAACAATTATTGCAATGGTGTGATTAATAGTTACATGTTTTATATAGCGTTAACATCTTCTTTCGCCATTCTGTTTTATGGTAGCAACTCTTTTCAGTATTAATTTTTAATTAATTGTATGTTTTTAAAGCAATTTAATCAAGCTTCCCTTTATTTACACTACTATTCATTCATAAACTTGCAATTGAGATTATGATCAATAGTTAGGTCTGCAAATTAAATGATTTACATGACCCTTAATAATGTCCCACCAACGCAGCAAATTAGATCCACCAATGTTTGTTGTACGATATGAACAGGAATCTAAATCATTCTCCCGCAACAGGTAATAATGCACTGTGTAAACATTAATCAGCAACTACATTTTTCATATAAAATTACCAATTAACACTCAATATAGCAACTGGAAGCAATAACCCAACGGCAATTCAATCTTCACCGCAAACAATCCATTTTCATTGAATCACTGAAGCCGCGCGCTGTTGCGAGTAACTGTGGCGGCATTATCGTTACTGCGGGAGAAAGTACATTATCGCTCGCTGCCCATTCTAAAATGGCAAACTGCACCCATCATCCGTTTGCTGACGTTCGCGAATAATTCAACGGCAAGAACGGGCCCACCGCAAAGCGCCTGCCACGGGCTTACGCTTCTCTATCTTTGTACCGAGGCGTACCACAGTAACGCACCGGCTTCATCCTAATAAAGGTGCTTTAGCTGGAATGAGGCTCATCAGCTTCTGCTCTTTGATGCCTCCCCCACCTCCCATTTCGCCCACTTCTCGACCAGTGTCCCGTTAGGACAGCACTAATTGCGCACCTTTGGGGCGACCCTCGTCAATTCGCTTTCGTTTTTCCAGCTGCCGAGATGGAGGACCAACTACGGACCAACTGCTGTTCAATCCCGAACGGGCAAACCAGGTTCACTCGCTCTACCAGAGGTTGCGAGTGCGGCCACTGACCTGTTAATTAATCTATTCTGGAAAACGAAAACGAAACCACCATAGCGCCGGAGCCCATTTGCGAGTCGGATAACGCACACGTAACGCGTGTGAAAGCATCCCATTACACACGGGCAGGCAGATCAAACATGCTCCAGGTTCAACAATCTGCCAGAGTCGGGCTTGTGGCATATTCTCATGGCATCATCATCGCTGGGAGCTGTGGAATCCCACGCCACCAGCAAGCCACCCTCGTGACCGTGAAGCATACAAGATATCATAAGCATCTCCGATGATGATGATGATGATGATGGGGATGATAATGGTGAAGTAGATGATAATGGTAATACATGAGCGTTTGCTAATCTGACGTGTGCCATGATATGATCTTCAGCAACGTAACCTCGGAGTGATCTCTCCCATAGCTGGATGCAGAGAGTGGATCATCAAACTTTTTGCTACTGATTTCATATTTGCATCTTTCGTATTAGATAAATTGCTCGTTCTTACTCATTAAACCAAAACTATAACGACTCGAGATAAAATCTTCGCATACCTGCTGAGTTCCGCCGATACATAGTTGCTGTGTGGACTGTACTTGACAGGACTCTTGTACATGCTGCAGACTAGCCGCTCCCGGCAGCTCTCGTCGACGATGCCGAGCGAGTTGAACACCTTGTCCAGCCGCTGCAAAATCGGACTGTAGAACGGATCGACTGGTCGCGGTGTGACGCCTTCCTGCACGTAAGCCTGCTGGTTGACAATCGCTTGCTGTTTGGAAATCAGCTTCTGCTCCTGCGCTATCCTGTACGCTTCCTGCCGCTGAGCCTCACGTATCTGCAAATAAAGGTGAAACGCACGGCCGTTAGTGAAAGTTCTTGGCCAATGGTAAATATTGCACATCGCATCCTACGGGGTCGTAGATCACAAATTGCCAATCAATGTGCTGATGCAATTAACGCCACAGTCGGTACACAATACTCGACCATCCATGAACAGCGGTCTCTTTCAGGATCCTTGTCTGTGTGTGAGAGCGTGATTGGCATACGCTTAGGCGAATCAGCCAAACATTGCCCTCGTGGCACTCATGTATTGCCGGCCGATTATTAGTTCCACACATCCCGCCGCGTCAATATTGTGTTTCCACAGCGTGCGCGCGCCCGCGAGAAAGTATGTCGTATTGGCTTGTTGCGTCGATCGAAAGTATGTCCACGACTGCTGTCTACAAGGTGCGTGCCTTGCTCGATGATGATGTTCGGAATGCGTTTGCCTATGAAATTGCTGTACGTTCCCCAGTACCACCGGAAGCGACGATGAATCGGGGCCGTACGTGCGAACAAATGAGCTACCGGCGGAATGGGTCAGCGGTGCGAACGACACCCGTCCAACTGACCTTCATTCGATGGGGATTATGATTGCTAATTATTCTTCCATTTTATGAACGGCATTAAATGACACTAAGGCTGCGGAGATTTATTGTGATTATGTTTAGCGAAACTAATTTACGCTTGATGGGGAAAGAGTTGCGCAGCACGAAACAATGGAAAGTGTCTGCACCGCTGTAGACATTGAGCTATGATCAAGTAAATTTCATTTGGCATAGAAGCAGACCAAGGAAAAGTGGTTTAAAATATCATTTTAAAATGCCTAACGCAGTAGAAAAATTAATTGAATGAATGTATCTCTATATTCAGAACAGAAAAAAAGACGCCATTTAATTTCTAACAGCCTTTATAGCGCAAAACATTGGGTAAGTTGTATTCATTGTTTTGTTTGCGGGCTCTAAAATGATCTACGTTTTTCCTGATATTTCTAGAATCCAATATCCAACGCTTTGTGAAGCTCGACAGGAAGCTGGGTAAAGGAATGGAACTGCTTATTACAAATTAATGTTTCAACACATGGTTATAGTCTTTCCAACTATATTCTTATAGTTATAGATTCGAACAAAGGACCCTTTTATGACAAACCTTGAACAAAGTACCTGGTCCAAAATTCTAGAATTAATTAATTAATTCTGAAGCTCAAGCGCAAGTACAGTACAAAATTTCAAAACTTATTCTTTTAAATACCTTTTAAATATTTTTTTATTTGTAAACAAATCCCCCAAAACAGGGATAAATATACTAATAATGAATGAAATGTGCTAAGAAGCTATACAGACCAATGCCTCAGTAGAACTGACTACAGACGTTTACCAGTTTAGAACAAGGAATTCAAAACAATTGCATCAAAAAGCTTTTGACGGAGCACAGGGAAGACCCATCTGCTAAAAAAGTCAAGAGAAAAGTTTCTGCGGTAAAAGAGAAGTTAATCCATCGATGACATGTTGAAATTATCATAAAAAGAAACGCTTGCCCATCTTTTAGTTAAATATGGGGTCCCCATAACAGATTAAACCCCAAATGAAAGGTTTAGCTGTAGGAACATTAGAGTTTTCTTCGACATTTGCTAACATTCCAAAGAAATTAACTTAAATCTGTAGAAGTATGGAGTTAATGCAGCTAAATCCAAAACACTGGATAATTCTAGCATTATAGGAAACATTGATACATTAAATTAACCCAATTTCAATACTGGATCACTGAGTAATTAATATCCGATTAAGATCTAATTTTTTAAAGCTTGTTATTTGCATCTTGCCGGAAGATGTGCAATATTTACATTAGTAAAACAATCAAATAATGTTAACAACAATTTGTAAATGCTAAATAATAAGCTATTGTGCACAATCGTTCAATTGTCAGTCAATTAATGCACTACCGATGACTTGAATGCTTGTCATAAAAGCAACGGATAAATGGATTCTCATTTTCTCCACATGCAAAACAATTAAACAAAACACACGATTGTTATCACAAGAAAAGATGTAAAAGGTAGATAATTTAACCGTTCGAATGGCATGACGAATGGCTGAAAGTGTAGCAAATAGCAAAACCACTACCAAATTTACTCCCCAGTACGTGCAAATCAACGCTTTCCATCGGTTAATCATAATCGATTCCGTCTGCCATCTGTATTTTGCTCTTTTTTTTTGCTCCTTCCCATTTTGCATCCGAATGTCACCGGCAACAGTGACTTATGCAGATTATGCATGCCATTTGCACTTTAATCATCATCACCGACGATGCAATTTGCGATGCACTCGCACAACACTTTCACTGCAGCCGATCCGGCTTTGCCAACCACCGGAATGACAACGCTTAGTGTGGGGACTGTGTTTACCCGCCCAGCATCGCCAGCCCGCCGAAAAGGGAGCTTATTATGCGCCGTGTTTTTGTTTCACTTTCGTCCGTGACATGTGACTCATAATTGGGATACCGCCCTCAACCGCCCTACTTCATCAAGCGCGCGATGCAACAATCGCGAAAGGCTGTACCTTCTCTCTTTCGCCTTTCTATCCAACAGCAAACAAACAGCAACGGTACAGCTTGAGTTACAGCTTTTTCAGCGCTACATCCGCTTGGTGGAGAAAACGGTACACATGTCGTGGTGGAATTATGACGCACAAAATACGCTCGATACATTCGGTGTGATACTTACGATTTGTTCTTCCGCCGATAACGTCGGTCCGGACGGTGCTGACACGTACTGAGCCGCGATCGAGGTGGCCGCCCCGGTTGGGATGCGTTTCTGGGCGGATGAGCTGTAACCCGGCGGTCCGTACACTGGTTTCGGACTGTTAACCCTACACCCCAGTGTAACATCACAAACATTAAAAGAAACATGAAAAGAAGAACGCGCAGGACATACGCAAACAAATTAGCAAAACGGAAGATCCTCTCGTTTTGGGACGCGCTGGCCTAAAGTCTGTCGGCTAAGGAGAAAAAGTTGCTCTTGTGCCGAATGTGTGGGAGGAAAGGAATTCGATTGGAGCTGCACGCCTAGGCAAACGTGATATGGCTGCACATCGAAACCTGCTACTACAATGCGTGCGAAAGTTGATCATGTTTTAGTTTTTACGGTTGGTTCTTGATCGAAACTACTTTAGAAACGCAGCAGATGTGGATGCATGTTTAGATGAGCAATGTGTAAAGTTTGTTTTTTTTCTCTTTCTCTCTCTCTCTCTTGCTGTCTTAGTTCGCACATTTTGTTCACCAAGTGCTTGATGTTAGTGATGGAACATGTAATTAGTGTCTCGGATGATCGATTTAGGAGAGGGTTTGTTTTTTTTTTGTTTCACTTTTGGTTTGATTTTAGTCACAAATGGATGGATGATCAGATGATGTTAATCACGTGCAAGGGGGAACAAGAACAGTGTGCGGAATAATGGTGCAAGGACCGATTCGGAATCACGGTAAATGGGTTTTTTTTTGAAGCTGTGTTTTTTGGTTTTAATCAAGGATGGTAAAGGTGTGCCCGGCATAAATCGTTATGCCTGCCAGCCATGTTAGCCCTGGCGCTGCGAACCTACCTGCTGGCGGCGTGCTGCGTGAGTGGATTTACATTGTAGCTGCCGCTGCCACCGACGGCACCATTGGGGGAGGTGGGCGGCGAGGTGAAGTATGGCGATGATTGTGGTGCTGATGTATTTGTGCTTTCGCCCAAACCCCATGCTTTGATATCGTTCAAGTCATCGTACTTTGGCTTGAACGATGTGTCTACGTACGAGTTTCTATCGCTAATGAACCTGCGTTCAAAGAAGGTTTGTTTTGTTGTTGTGGTGGGTTTTAGGTTCGGCTCGCTTATGAACTTGCGTATGGTTTTTTTTTTTGTTTGTTTGTTTGTTGCGTGTTACGTTATGAGATGCAGATGTGTGCTACCAGATAATGATATCAACCAGGGTGATAGGTGGTTCCCACATATCATCCCCACCCCGGGTGGGTTAGTGGCCGATTTACCAAGGAGCGAAACGCGCCCACCCCGGTTACCCGATTGTCCGATTATTAATCGCTAGTTTTGACCCACCGAATCTACTTAAATATAGATGAAGATGAAGATGAAGATGGAATGAGGACTACGGATAGTGGAGCTTAATTTTGATACAAATTGACAAAAGGAAAGCTGGGAGTGAGAGAGAAACAGGGTGCCATCGAGCAGCTTGGCCGGAGAAGGCCGGACGGAAACCTCGCGGATACTGTTATCTCAGCTCCGGAAAGACATTGTGCCAGAGTGAACTATAAAAATAAAAAAAAAACAAAACAAAAAAACACGGAGCCACACAGTCGGGACTCGCGATATGAATCATGTAGCAAAATTTGGAGAAGGTAAAGCAAAACAGAAATAACTAAATGAGAATCATTAGTTGTGCACCGTTGAGCGATTCCAGGCGACGCAAAGCACGCTTCTACAATTTCGTTGCGCGTATAGCCTAACCCTGAATACAATGCCTTTGCAGATAGATGCTAGAAGGAAGCGTAAACGTTTCTACAACCAAACCTGGTGGCAAACTGGTTGTGACTTACGAGTTAGATAAGCTGTCACAATTTTTTTTTCTATTGGTTTTCTTTTTCTTTAAGCTGTTACACAGTGGAAGATAGTGATAGCATTAAGAGAGGTAATTCACCCAGCTAAAGATCGAGTTTTCATTCAAGCTACGAGGATAGGAACGGAGTTTGTGAAAAGTGCAAATCGTTTTTTTCTTTTTTTTGTCAATGTGCATCAAGTTCTAAGAAACTACCGAGCAAGAACAACATTCAACACTGATTACTACCAACACCCTCCAAGAACATATACTACCACACTACTTCCATCAACTCGCTAACTTAGTCGTCGAAATGTACTCACTCAGAGCCCAACCCAGGAGCGGTAAATTCGTAGTTCACTTCTGGCTGATAGTGTGTGTGCGGTGGAACCGGTGCTCCATGCAGATATTCCGACGGATGGCCTCGTGGTGGTTTCGTGTAGATCAACTCCGGTGTAGCATGCTCGTGCGGATAAAACTGCAAAATGGCGTAAGGAAAGAAAGATGCATCGGAATGAATTGAGAAAGGCAGCCAAATTGAGATTTCCTACAGTAACTTAAACACCGGTGCTTCGGTGTTTTTTTTCTCCCCTCACGTGACGTAGTTGGGCAGGTCCGTTGGGTTAATCCGTTTGGAATCAAGTGCTGCGCAACGGGTAGTTGCGCCCTACGCACTCACCGATGACCTATTAACAGTGAGGGAAGATCCTCAATACTCAACAGAGGAAGTGAAACTTCCAACAAAATAAGAGCCCCCAGGTTAGCCGAGCGAAAGATTATATCTCCCTTGGTGCAGGCTGGATACTTCACAAAAGCCGGAACCAAACATAACTTCCAACCGGTGGCGCCGCCAAAGCGTCCACCCGAGGTACCAAAAAAACGAACACGAAAAAAAAACACAATACACCGGGCATGGGCAAAGGCGCGAAATGGTGAACGATTGTAATCGTAAAACTGTCTACCATGGGTGCCCGCAGAAAAAAAGACCTACAGACACACAGAAACACCCCAAAACAACACCCGGGTGCGTACGTGGTTCAACAAACTCTTGACCGAGTTTGGGCCCCTCTTCTTTTTTTTTCCTCGTGAAAATTCCCCGGTCGGTCGTGGCTGTGCGGCTGCCTTTCGGTACGTTTTGGACCGCTGTTTTCCCGCAACCAGCTCGAGGTCAGCCGGGCGAGCCAGCTAATAGGCGGCAGATTATACAATAATTGAGCCACGAACGCGCACGGATGGCACTGCTGACCGATATAGTACGAAATGGAAGCGCGCCGGCTTGCGAGGTGCGAAGTCGGAAGTCGGCCGTGGGCCAATTTGTGGGTCAGCTTACCGTGTGCAGATGGTTGATGTGGTGCTGATGATGGTGGAAGTTTGGCTTGTGGTAGGACGCGTGATAGTACGAACAGAGCTTGAATATGTGCGCCAGCGCCGGGAACAGGAACAACAGGAACTTCAGCACCAGCTTCTTGGCAGTGCCGACACCGACCAGCAGTGGCAGCAACCACATCACCTTTATCTTGATGATCTTGATGATGAGCACTATCGCAAGGAAGGCAAGCAGCAGCTTGTTCTGAAAGAATTTCTCTGCAAGTAGGATAAACGAAATCGGAAAACTATTAGTTGTACCGGATGATGTACCGACTCAACGCCAGAATGGTACTGCTTACTGATCTTCTTGAACAGGATCCTTGGTGTGCCGTGGCCACGGGCCTCTGCCAGCTCGGTGCGCGGTATAAACTCCAGCTTCGCGATCATCCCATTACCCTCGATGGCTCGTGGCTGGATGCGGAAGATTGCACCATCGAACATGACCTCTGGCATCTGGACGCTGACGTCGTGCGTTAGCATGAACTTGAGGCTTTTCTCTCGCAGCGCCGTGGTGACTTCTTCAATCGGAGACGACGGTTCGAACGCTGTGAAATCGAAACAGACACAGACAAACGGTTTAAAGTTGGCAATAGGGAATCACCGCAAACAGGGAATGATGATGCAGTCGCCGGTCGGTTGGCATCCGGTATGTAAGTGAAAGTTGAAGATGTCGATTGTATGTGTGAGCGTCACCGAAATTTGATTCACTCGCCCGGTAACAGTGTGTCCGTGTTTATCTACACCTCACCGAAAGTGAGACAGGCTGGATGAATAAACGTTGAGGGATGGTGAGCAGGCTGAATCGATACGAACCGGTCCTCCCGTATGAACAATTTCATGTATGCAGTTTCACTTACTATCCCAGTGGGGAAATTCATTAAGAGTTAACATGAGCGCTGTTCGTTTATCATCTTTTTCATCATTGAAGTCTCCACAAACTTCAGCTTAAGAGTGTATTTGGAATGTACATAAGTTAAATTCTGCATTTTCCATTCATTTAACTCTGCTATGACATTGCATTTATACATTTCTGAAGTAATTAGGTCAGATCACAATATCTTTGGATAGCTTATAACAAGCGACTAAATAATTTTCAGTTCAAAATGTTATGCAACATTTTTGTATTTTTTGGAATACACTGATCGTATTGGTGTACAAGTAAGCCTTCAGCATATCTTCATTTGATTTAAGAAGTTCTCTAGTAGAAGAGCTAAAAGAACCGGATATTGTTCTAAGGTTGTTGTTGATGAATGGTGTAAATTCTAGACTCTATGATAGGTAAGGTGGAATGTTCCATTTATTATTCTTCACTGTTGTTAGTAATAAGAACAGCAACATCTATCCGTTCACTGTCATGAGGAGAAATAGATGGGTCGCTTCTTGTCTCAGATTCAGATCGATGTTCGTTATGAACATTTGATATGGCTATGATACCGTTCTTCCCTGATATGAATTGCAAGAAATAGCTTACTCTTTAATTCACTAATTTAATTTAAAAACATAATTTTCAAATCATTTTTAACTTGCTAAACCACTCAGAAATAATTGAAGTGATGAGTCGATAATCTCCGTAACGAACTAAATGTCTATTCAACTCAGAACACAGATCAGATCTGGCCCGAATCAAGCCACTCTCTGATAATATTGAATTCACTCCTTCTTACTGGATCAATATCCGCATAGCCATACTGCTCGGAAGATGAGTAACAGATGATATTTATGTTATTTATAAACTTTTCCTTTCACTAAACTCGCTAAACTGAAGCATTCATAAATCACGACGAGTGTTGAAACAACCGTCTGCTAAACAAACTCACCCAACGACTTTTGTTTTGTTCTGGAACTGCGTGAGCTACTTCACGCATTAAACCCACATTCCGAATTTAATTTCATTTCTGGGTCACAAAGCACAAAATTCACCGTCGTGGAATTAGAATCAAATGCCACAACTTTATGTTCCTGTTTAATGAGTTTCCACCAAAGTCATCTCATCCGCCCTTGTTTGCCAAATTTGTGTGCAAACTGTAGTTATGTGTCACTCAAAAGTAGGACAGTCTAATTTTTGGGTGATTTTCCCAAAAACAGAAATAAACCATTCAACAGTAGAAAACTAGCCGCCTCTTTCGCCACGCACATCTCTTAGGCTCCCCGGAAGACCAAGCTTACAGCTGCAAATAGTTTCACGAGATAACAAATAGCAGTAATACTTCAAATTTTGCTCAAAGTGCACCATCACCCGTATGAAGAGCCGTTATTTGATAGCCTTTTCACTTCACTGTCCGAGATGAAATCGTTCGCCAGCGCAAGCTTAAGCGCAAAGGAAAAGGGCTCGGTTTTGAAGGCTAAATGTGTCAATTTCGATTTTACACCGGCCAAATCTCGTACGGCTTGGGCATGCCGCCCAACGAGTGTCCAATTTCTCCGTCGCTTAATGTCCGTTCTCTTCCCCCAGCAAAACCGTCAAGTGTGGTTGGCGATCGCCATAAAAATTGCTTTTGAATGGGCAGACACTTTTTTGGTCAATTTTCCTTTCGCCGGCTTCGTTGGAAAAGCGCCCGTGTACGCGGTGCGGCTTATTGTTTTCCCTATCGCTGACGGAATGTAAATGGCACAATCAGCGTAAGAGTGCGTCATCGTCTCCACCACCAAACCGAAAGCAAATGATGAAATTTGTTCACACAAATCGCCATCAAACACTTGATTTCTTCTCGCCGAGCCCAACTCCGGCACGCCGTTCCTGGCTGTTCTGCGGTTTGTTTTGATTTTATTTAACTTTCTTCCGTGCGCGATCCCACGGGCAGTCACGTACACGTCACCGAAAAAATGAAGCCGATCTCCGAGCTTTGGCGGAGATTCCAAAGTGTCGGGCTGAGTTTCACTTTCCATAGCGCGGCACAGTCTTCCCAGCCAATGGTTTAAATCTCGTGAATCAAATCGGATGTGGTCAATCTTCCGTCAAAGTCCGTTTGCAGTGCCCAGCCCAACAGGAAGACATCGTTTGGCCGTTTGCTATGCTTCACCCCGATAATATCAAGGCTAATAATAGTTATGCATCGTACGAACCGCTTGCAAATGAGCCCACGGAGCACTAAAGCGACGCATCTTCCTCAATGCAGGTCAAAGAGACGACACCTCCAAGGGCGCCTTCCGGGGATCCACCAAGGGGGCCACTTTCATCGCTTCGAGAGATCAAGGAAGGGATCGATTATGAGAAGCTTCTTACACCGACGCCTCCCTGTAGTCGCCCAGTCCCACCCGTAGTTCGTAGTGCTGAATGGAAAGTGCATCTCATTTGCCATGCCCGTCCACTAGTGCCCGTACGCAGTCGTTTCTTCCCTCACGAATGTATGCAATCGAGCTGAAGCAGAAACTGGTTGCTGCTTAAAAAACCTCATCGAAAACTGTGTTACTGGTGGCGTACGGTGCTCGTTTTGCCTTTTGTGCTTGAAACCGCACCAGACTATGGTACGCATCCAGTGCGGCACTGGACTTCCGACGCAACGGTGCGTGCCAGAAACCGGTTCCAGCAGCAACCGACACGACCTCCAGGAAGGGCATATCGGGATCGGGATCGGCCGGGACCAGCAGACTGGGGCCACGCGTGCAGTTTCGCTTTCCATGCCATGCACTCTTCAGCGCTTCCTTTCGTTTCGGAAACCGCCCGGCAAACAAGTGCAAGTGTAACATCACACACACTGGAGCAAGGGATTTTCCTCGACCATCGACATACATAAATCAGGTCCCGCGATCCGATCTTCCTCATCGCATCGAAAGTGTTCCACACTCACACACTGTCGTGCTGCTGGGATGAGAAAATGATTAGCTTCCTAATTGGGATGGCAGTGAGTTGATCTGGTTGATCTGGTCAGGCGGGCCAGATGAAATGACAGCCACACTCCCCAGTCCTCAATTGACGCTCGACTAATCTGTCGAAAGCGTGTTCTTTTGCACGGAGACCGGAACCAACCATCTATCATTATCATTACTGTGGCGGAATGCTTGCAACAAAATGTTCACTCCACTAAGAGCACGCAAAAAAGGGAATGATCCAGTTAAAACAAAAACGTGTTGCATGCAGTGGATGACATTAGAGAGTAATCTTCGACTTTGAGGCTTTTGTGATGAGTGCAAAGCGCGACAGGAGTCGTAAAAGTCATTTTAAACTGACTTCAATCGATAAATAATTATAGCTCGTGTAAGCGCAGAGTGCAAATTTATCGAAATTTCCCATTTCTATAATCAATTGCGTATTTAATTGAATTCTTCATCTACTAGACACACTATTGATTCCATGAAAGCTCAACCAACGGGATGATTCACCCTGCAGAAATGTATGAAATCCACTCACAAAATGTCAAACAAGAAAAAAATTATTCAGCCTTCAAAGCTGTTATCTAATTTCAACCATAATGCGCTAAGAAAGATGTACATACAGCACACTGACCATTAAAACGACTCGCAGCTAAAAACGTACCGCCACCGTACTTAACCTTTTATCGTTTCGGAAGACATGAAATGACCCGTGGACTCGGTCAACCACCTTTAACGACAAAACATGCATACGGCACGCGCACGATACGCGCGTGTGCCAGAAGAGTCATAAACGGAAGTTAAGGGTCTCATTACATGAGGTTGAGGATTTACGCCATACGCCCGTAGATAACCACTCACACTAAACCCGTGCTACTTACCACTGCGTGCGTCCGGGATTTCGTTTTCATTATCCTCCTCCCCATCGTTGGCTTCGTTCGCGTCGCGCGTGTACTTGGTGAAATCGACCCGATTCCGTAGGAACTGCACCCGGTTCGTAAAGTTCACGTTCTCCACATCCAGCTGTTCTCCCAGGAAGCTGTACACGTTCTTCTGTATGCAGGCGAACGTTGGCTTACGCATACAGTCCGCAATCAGTGCGTCCCATAGATGGTTGCCGGTGGAGAACGCCGGTCGGCTGCTCGCACGACCAGTGCTGGAGTTACTCACCGGGAACTCCGTTACGCTGGTGGCGTTCACTATGGTAGGTTCCGTCGTAGCGCTAACACAAGTACACAGCACCGCCACAGTCAGAGCAATCAGCGCGAATGCACCCGTTTCGATCAGAGGTCGTTTCCGGTTGTTTGTATTGGTGTTTCCGCCATTGCCACCGAAGATCCCGTAGCTACCGATATTGCCGGGCGCTACCGGAGTCTCACACTGTGCACTTTGTTTCATTGTAGCAATGCTTCTTATGCGAAGATCTGTTTGTTTGTTTCTTTCTTTTGCAACTCACTGTGTGCACTTTGTTCTTCAAGCACTTCAGACACTAAGCACTACACCGCCGTACGTTTAATATCCGTTTATCAAACCATGGCAATCCGCAGAAGATGGTACAACTGCAATAGAATAGATTACATTACCTATCAGTACCAAGAGCGGAAAGTGAACGTTACCAGCTGATGTCGTGAGTCCGACTAAACCGGTTACCGTCTACTCGACGGTAGGAAAGCCATTGAAAGATATCCGCCCAAACCCTTTTTGGGGCGTAGGTTAAACTGACCCAACCTTCTAATGAAGATGTCGCTGCATGTCTAACGGTCTTCCAATTTCTCTATTTCACTCAAACGGGGCAGTTGGGGAGACAATTCCAATCCAGGCGGATCACCAAGATGCAGCACCGTTCAGGCTGATGGCCCAAGCGTACGTGATGATAAGATACACCCATCTGCCCATTTACTTCCCATGCAAAGGATGCTCCCGACGGGTGTCCCAAAATTCGAAAGTTGATCATACACTCCACAAACCGCTCCACAACATCCACTCTCCGTACGTCTCTGATACGGTACGACCGTTCGTTCCACGTCGCTTCCTTTCATCCGTTCAAGTTCGGCTCGGAAACGCACAACCTTTAAATACGTTGCAAATGGGCGTGTAATGTACAGCTCAATGGAAAAAATAAGCAATTTGACATCCACAAAGATTTTGTCTGGTTTTGTTTTTCTGACACGCCACTATTTTGGTGCTTTTATCGTTCCTTTTCTTGGCTTCAGTTTTGTACAGATGTCGAAAAACTACACCACCTATTAACTATTCAACTCCGGCAAGAAGATCAATTGACAATTGCTACCAAAACATACCATTCCAACGAACTGAGGCTGACCGACATTCAACGGCGCAAACAGAGCATACTACCACGCAAAGTTTTTGGAGACCTTACAATGGAATTCTTAACACATGGTACTGCTTTTTTGGTGGAGTTTTCTAGAGAAACTAGTCGGGCATTTATTGCCGTCCGTAGCTACGGAAAGGTTTTCATTGATAAATAATTGCACGATCCGGTAATGGTCGATCTCACATTAGCTTCAAGCGTGCAAAACACAAAAAAAGTTTGGGATCGTTTACAATAGCCGTATTTCTAGAGTAATGTAACCCCCATCCATCCATATCCCTAATTGCAGGGTGTTCCCTCTTTCAAAACACAAAATTGATCCGAAGTAATTTCTATTTCATTCAAACCGAAAATAAAAACACATGTTGGCCCTGATGCTCTCACAGCCAGCATCCCCTTGCTGGCCTCCTGGGTGCATCGCTAATTTTCGTCGCTTGCGAAATTGACCACTTGTGTGTGGTATGGCAGTGTGTTTGTACACTTCCTTTTCTATTTATTTCCACTTGGAAAAGTGAAACCGATGCGGCACCGGTTTCGGGAGACGGTTAGACCAAACATCTTCGCATGTTCGACCACAGTGGCCGCTCTTTCAACGACTGGAGAAACTCTAGCTATCGGTAAATATCTTCGCTAAGTACGAAAGATTCCTATCACTACGGTTTGGATGACGCTACTGTGGCATCAGGTGATGGCAGCGCCCCCAAAACATACCGGTTTCCTTTGGTTGGAGTGCCCGGTAAGTGATCAGAAGGAGATAATTTTCTTTGTTTACAGCCGGACGCTACCAATTCGTAGACGTGTTTAATCAATCGGTAATCAAATTGGGCAGTAATTTCAACCCTCCAAAACGGTCGATTTTCCAATTCATGCTGCTGGCAAAACACGCGCCCGATTCGAAAACTATTAGAGCGATCCGGGCGACAGGACGGGACTGGTAAAAGCGCTAATAAGCGCTACAAAATGGCACGCCTCGTTTTTTCCGCACACGCATCACCCGGTTGGGTTTGCATTAATTGATTAATCAATTAATCAGAATCATCTTTCGCAGTCCGGTGGCAGGGAAATCTAACGACGATCATGCCTGCGATCATCATTATTATTCACCTACTTCCCTACTAACAAACAACGCTTCGGCTGCATTTCCGCTGTAACTTACATCATGCCGGGCCAGATCGCGGCCACGAGCGTGATAATGACCGCTTGGTGCCCGTGAACGTGAAAGCTTTGCCAGCTCGCGCCGGCTTGGGAGGGCAATTAATATCCAGTGGCTGTGCGTGCCATTGCTCGTCAGCTAGTGTGCCTTTAAAAATGGTTTAAAATGAAAATATAAGACAAGCAAATGCAGCCCCAATGCTGCTGACGCCCCATTGTTCAACACTCCGGCTGTGCAGAGTAAAGGTGTTAGTAAATATTCAAAATCCGCACACACTGGTGGTGAGCTTAGCGATCACAACTGCGAGACGGTGAAGTAACTTTTCCAGGGAAGTTTTCCACCCGACGCTGCGCCTGACGATCGCACGCTCCCGGTGCATGCTCGGCTTGGTAGATCTCTTTCTATTGCTAGTAAAATTTTCCCATATCACGCACTGTTTAGCACCTTACACCGATCGCGCCGGACAACGAGCGTTTGATCGGCTAGCGTTTAGCTACGAGCGTATTACTTTTCACTCGATGTTGTGCACTTTTTCTCCCGCGCCGGCTTTATACACGGCTAACAAGACACAAACGTTCGTACCTTCAGGCGATCGAAGCCTTCACTATGAAGACAACATTTTCATTTCACAATTCTGTGGCCGTTTAATCGACTATCTACGGTGCGTACCATACAGCGCATACATGTGTCTTATCGCATGATATCCAAAACAAAAAAATAACACTCGATATGCTTCCATCGAACCACTCGATAACGCTTTCTCCTTTGATCTTTTATATGACGGGTGCTATACGGTATTCTTCTCAGCGTGGCATTCGGGCGATACCGCACACCACTAGCGGCATTCCTTAGTGCTGCTAATTTTGGCAAAGGCAAAAAAAACACATAACAATTTGCACCTTATAATATTCAATTCTTCCTAACATTAAGCATATTGATAATTACAAAACTGTTCTGTGGAAAGCTTTTAAGCATATTAACCTATTGGTTGTATTTTATTATGGACTACTGTTACTTTTCACGCCTCTCTCTCTCTATTGTCTAGCCGTGTAAAGGTGGGAAACTTCAAGCCAGATTTTTATGGCCTGTCTGATATGGTACCGCTTTGCACCGCTTTCTGTTTTGGACGATATTGCTGGAAACTGTTCCTTAAATAATTTAAACAAAATGGTATCACGAACAACTATAAATTATTAACTGAATCATCATGCAACGCCCGTCCAAACTGTGCATTCAGCGAGTCAAAATTTCTTTGAAAATAATTTACACATTTTTTTTTTTACTAACGAAATGTATCGAAACGGTCAATTTTCCCGTGCGTTCTACGTTTGCGCCGGAATGCCGGTGGAATTAAAATGCAATTACTTGTAACATGTATCATGACTTTGCACGAAAACATCAAACAGCCGGATACCGTTCTGCTGCTGTAATAGACCGACTCGAGCTGGAAAACTGACTGACTCGGTTCGGTAAAAAACAAGCATGCAACCCCACATTTTACACACCGATCAATACTTACTCCTTAACTCTGAGGGAATGAAGTAAAAAATCCTATCGATGATGGGCTAATGCATATTAACGATACTGCCCAATAGAAACATTCTTGTGCACGATCTTCTGCACAACCCGGGAATAGACGATGGATCAGCGGTGCTTTACCGCTAAAAATTCGGAGCAACTCATCGACCGCCATCGGTATCGGCCTTCAGGGGGCGGGTGAAAAGAAAAATGAAACGTGCAGGCTCGATGATAATTTATTAGCGGCTGTTAGGTGGGTCAAGCTGATCGCCACATTCTTCAGCCTGCTTCTTCCGGATTCTTTCCGCGGCGCTGAACGGAAGTACAATAACTGGGCCCGTAAGCGCTAAGCATCAAAACATCAATTAATGATGGTCAAGCAGCAAAAAAAAGTAGCAGAACAGAACACACCACGGAAGCTACGACTCCGTAAATTGGGTACACTCGACGCTTCATTGTGTGTGGTTAACTGGATGAAGAGTACAACGAAAAAAAAAAACTACATCGATTACCGATAATTTGAAACGTTTTAGAGATTGCTCCTGTTCTTTTTGCCTTCCTTATCATCCCGTCCAGATTTTGTTAATCTTTCCGCAAACAGGGTCAGTGGAGTATGTCTTTTACGAGTTTTACGTACTGGAATCGGTTTGGGTCGGTGTCAATTTAGGTAAGTGGGTTAGCGTCGACTCGATCGAATCGCTTGGAATTGATAAAATTGCTCGAGCAATTGGTCGATCTAAATGCTTCGATTACGCATGTTATTGCTGTTGAACGTTCTTCGTTTGCAATTGTTTGGTGCAATTGAAAAAGAACGCGAAGCATAGGAAGAAAGCAAACTTCTCAACTAAATTACACTTTGAAACCCATTTGAAAGCAGTTCAGCTGGGTCGGTAGGTGTTTTGATGAGCTCATTTGGAGGAAATTCTTTATCATCATGATTGCCAAGCGTTCCTTGTACAATTTCCATTCCTGCCGTTTTGGTATTTGAACTGTGCATCGTGTTTAAGTCGTTTTACAAAGTTGAAGTAATAAAAGTGCATCCATTTCTAAATTCTTTCCAAGTTGAACTAGAATTTGTCAAGGTAGATATGTAATTCTCAATAAATTTCTGGAACTGTTGTTAGCTCCAATTCTTCTCAAAGCTTAGTCAAATGACAATTTTAATGTTTTTCTAATGTTTGACAAAATTTTGAACAGAATCAATTTTAAATTGCAAAACTTCTAGAAAGTCAGAAAACCCCGTCATATTTTAGTTCAACGTGAAGGCTGAATCCAGAAAAAGCTAAAACTTTACCCATTCAACTCGAAACCCCAGCAGTAAACAATTTCTTTTGTAAACTACTACATGAATTCTCTAACTTTTTATGAATATCAAAATATTCAAAGTATCACTATAAATATATCAAAAAATGTACTATCAATAATGCTTCTACTTCTGCACTATCGTACTAATGCACCGAAACAAACGTTTCAGGGAAAGTGTCGTATTTTTCTACGACATTCCTCATTGTTATCTTAAATCTTGCATAAAATATGAACCCTTCTGTTGACATCGACAAATTGTCCGAATAACCTTCTTCCCACCTAGAGTCGTAAGGTGAATATCCTCCTCGGATTCGGTTCGGATTTGAAAAGTTGTCCCAATAGACGCTGAGTTCTTCGTTCGCACACGCACCACCGGTACCGTTTGTCTTACCCTACCGAAACACATTCCGTTAGCATTCGCTTATCAACCCCAACCTTTTTGGGGTGAATTAATTAAACCACACGCGCGGACCCGACACCCAGCACCAGCCACACAAATGCTGGCGGTCAGTGTGTTGGTGTCCGAAATCGGTCAACAGAAAAATATTCCACCAACGGCCTGCTTCCTACGGCAACCATCTTGTTTTCCACCAGGTCCGTTTCGGTATGTCATCCACGCACCTACGATTTCTTCCCTTTTCGTATCCCAGCACGGCAAAACCGATGTATCTCTTTCGGGAATAAGTTTCTTTTATATGTCATTGTTAAAACCGTTCTCTTTCCGTTCTCTCCGATGATTTCTTGTGGAGTGAACTCTCCACTTATTATTATTTTGTCTTCCTTCGGTTGCTAAAACGGGACACTCCTGTTCTCAGGTATCATGCAACGTGGAAAGCAGAACGACGAATTATTAGCAAACCAAACAGCTTCCCTGCACCCATAGCTCTTCGGGGAACTACTTCCGTACGTTTCTGTCGCACGAATTTCTGCCTGAAAGTCGTCCAACTTGCTTTACGCTAAACTTGTTCATCTCACTTTTTGGCAGCATTCTCTCTTTCTCTCTCTTTCTCTTGCTCTCACCCTGACCCACCTGTGCACCGAAACGAACACGTGATCTGTGCCAGTTATGTTTATCAATTCGAAAAGACGATCACCCAAAATCCTCCGAAACGAAGCGACCGTTCATGAAGGATTTCGGTGAAGTGCGCACACTGCATCCCTCTCTATACACCCTCCAGCTAAACATTGTCCCATCCCCGCTAAGTGTACCTTTATCCACTTAGAGCTCACTAATTAATCACCGTGTAAACACACACTCTCTTTTATCCGCACTCACGTAAACAGCCACGGCTACTAAACGCAATACTCGACAAGACCGCAGCGCCGTTGTTTGCTCTCCTGCTCACTGTTTCACTCGCAATGCTGCGATTCCGAACGACGAAACCCGGTTGCGAACGGCACACCGGAATGGGAAAGCAGTGAAAGTTTGCCGCCACTACTCACGTACACATGGAACAAATGGGGGGGGGGGGTCTGTGCGTGTAAGGTTTCGTTCCGTAAAGCGTACTGCCAGATGATTCTCACGAACGAAGCCTTCAAAGCGGGCAAACTGCGCCAACGGTGCACAACAATCGTGCGCGTCCTCAGTGGCGCGCTGTTTCAAACAAACTGAGCCGGTTTCCGGTGCACGGCGAGTGTTTTATCAACTTTCTTTCTCACTTCGCGATCGCTCACGACTACGACTATTCCATCGGAGTACCTTCGGTAGGTTTATCGTACCGATCTTCGCCCGAGATGAGCTGGATGAGGTTGGAAGATTTGGCCAACATACTCATCCCATTTAATCGCGTGAGACGGTGAGACGCGTTGTAACTCACTGGTGCTGTGAGGTGAGCAGAATAAGGGAGACTGGGTATGCAGGGAGTACACAATTGCCTTTTATTATAAATTATCTTTGAAATAATTTTAAATTAATTATTTTTATGCTTAGTAAGGTGATCATCAGCATATATAAAAAATAAATACGCGTTAAACGTTCAATTACGCTTGAAATTAATAAATTATCAATAAATAAAAAATATGTTGTAAACAATTTATATTGAATCACAAACTACCGAAAATTTATCAAACCAACAAAACGGGTTTTTATACTAAAGTTTAGGTGAAAAGGATGAGGAACATAAATTTCAATGTTGTGGATAATATAATTAACTATTGTAAAACTAACTTTTACTTTTTCAGAAACTTCAAACTTTACTGGAAACTAATTCACATGGATTTCACAAATTTTCAGCATTTTCTACGTTCTTTAATATTAAACCTTAATGTATCGCAATCGATCAGACATCTTTTGCACCATTTAGAAGATTGTCACACTTGAACACCGAGAGCTTTGAACATTTTTTTATAAGATTTCTTAGTACTTTTTAGTTTAACTTGAACATAATCTAGAAATGGCTTCAGTTTTGTTAGAAACCCCTGCTTTGTGGTTAAAAGCTACCTACGCCTTCTTGTAAAATCACTCGATACGTGTAGTAGAACTTTTAACTTGGTTAACTGTCCAACTCCGATCGTTCTTTAAAATGACATACAATTCTTGAATTACTTATGTTTTCCTTGTCAAGGTTATTCTTACACAGTGTATTAATATATACATTAAATAAATTATTCCCTTTCTCTGTGTTCAATTAATTGACAACCTGCTTCGCACATGAAATATAATAATAATACTTTGTGTCCTATTTAACATTTTTATTCACGGTCACGGCTACCTTTAAAAATTCAGATTAATAATACTTTAAACTGCACAAAATAGCACAATATGCAAATAATTCCACTAACCGACATGCTTCGTACGATCATCCGGTATGGTTGACTCCAGAACAAAAAAGTAATTGCGCCTTGATCGGATGTGGACGTGGTTTGTAGGTTGATCTCTTTTCGCTACAGATCGCTTACTCTACATACGACAAACAGGTGTGCGTATCAAAGATGTCTGATCGCTGCAGTGAAAGTGCATCATACTGCTACATGTTGCTGTCACATGTTTATGCCTTCTCATGCATCTAAACGATCGAGTTTTGTTAAAATCGTCACGCCAACGTCTATTCTAGGTAAAGCAATTGTATTGTTTTAGTTGCTCATTTATTTCATCCGATGCTCTTCAAAAGCAAACTGATTGTTTTGATTTAACCCGCCGTGACTTACCGTTTTATCTCCTATTCATAACAGCTCCATTGTTTGCACAATGTTAACATTGCAACATGTTCCATTTTAATAAATGACGAGGCAACAATGATATCTTTGACCAATCATAGTTAAATTACACAAACGAATTACGAATTGTTGCGTAATAAACAATTATTCATTTCTATAAAATTTATAGTAAAATAAAAAATAATATTTCTAACTTATAAAATTCACAAAAAACATCAAACACAAAAATCATGTAACATGAAAATTTAAATATCAGGCTTTTTTTGAAGCTATTTTGGAATATCAAGCATTTTCTCATCACAGCTATACGCACAAAACATCGAATTTATGGAAGAAGTGAAATTTCAACCATTGCATCTGGAAATAGTTGAACATTTATTTTACTGGAAACAAATGACACAATTTGCCACAAAATTAACAAATTATTCAATTTAAAACCACATTTTTACCACATGATTGTAATCCTCTGTAACGAAAAAATTGTTCTAGAGAAAAAAAATTCTGGCATACAGTATGGACAGCTTCACTATATTCACTAAAATAAATAAATAATTATAAAATAAGTTTTGGCGGAAGTGAAATGACAGTTCCCTAGCGTTTAAAATAAATAACGTCTTGTAAAGATCCCGAAACAGCCTATAGTAAACAAGTTTGTCGAAGTTAAGCTAACCTCAGAAATTACATACGTCTACTAGTGTTCATAAATAGTAACAGCTTTACCGAAGCTCAGTTTGGTGTTTGTCCCGAGTAGGGAAGATCGTACGAACGTCCATAACCGCCGTATCCCGTGTGACCGTGTCCCACCTCATCGTGCTCCGAGTGCGAATGAGAATACATCGGTTTGGCTACGATTTCGTACGTTGTCGACTTATGACCACCACCGCCTCCGCTAGCCAGCGACTTCAGGCCAACAATTGCGGCCAACATCAATGCCAACAGACCGGTCATCAGCGCCTTGCCTGCGATCAATGCTAACGCACCCAGTCCGACTGCCGCCAGTGTTCCTGTAGAAGAAGACACCATTTTTATATTCCTGTCATTTAACAACGAAACACAATCCCTTCAGCTTGTGATACGTACCCTTCATCATCATAGCACCCGCGATAAGTGTCTCAAGACCTCCCTTCTTGCCCAGCTTTCCCTTGCGTCCAGCAAATACCTCACGTGCCTTCTCGAACGCATCACCATCGACGAACTTCAGCCGCAAAGAGTGTGTCTGCAGGTAATCGTTCAGCTTGGTCAGCAGGAACTCGTCCAACCGGCGTTCCGGGTTGGTTGGGAAGATGCGCGTCACCTCGGCAATAATGTCCGCCGTGCGGGTAATGTTCGCACCCGGGTCGCGCACCACACTAACGCCCGCCATTAGATTGTACTCCTTTTGGTTGGTGACCCGCTCCAGAAAGGACACTAGCTCCAGCTTCAAGCAGTTCACGCTGTAACGCTGATCGCACATTTTCTTCGACGAGGAAAACACCGAACCGCCGCCATTGCCTGCAATAGCTGCATGCGACGTGCTCAACAAACTCGCCAGCACCACCACGAACGTCGAACAGAGGAAAACTTCGAAAGAACGCATGGCGGCAATGCTAGAATACGCTGCTGGACTAGGCACTACTGGTTCCACACAATTGACACCTGTTTCGGAAGTCGAACACTTGATCACTGACGAAATAACCAGCGCCGGAGCGTACTTTTATATGATCGCGCACTTGCCATCGATCATCCCGGTGTGTGTGTGTGTGTGTGTGTGTGTGTCTCTCCCGAATTTCCCTCCAAAGGGAGAACCGCAGAGATGAAAAATGATGTCTTGTGCCGGGCCAAGGGGAACATGGAAAAGCGAACAAAACGTACCACGTTGGCCCTAGATCGCGTTCCCTCCCAAGCGATCCGTGGTCGCATTTTCGCTGAGGTTTGTTTAACGCATGATTAGGTTTGCTTGTGCGAGCTCCGAAGCCCTCGGAGACACCTGTTCCCAGCCATCGTTTTGTACCCGTCCCCGCTTCAGTTCGCTACTCTGATCTTGGCCTTGCAACCGATGAAGAACCGATGCGAGATCAGCCCAACAGCTTTCGGGAGTGGAGCGAGCGGTGTGGAAACTTTCTGTGGATGGTAATAAAGAGGTAATGATCGAGATTTTCGCGGTTCAATTAGATTTGTCGGTATGAAGTGAAATGCTCCTCACAGCGCTCCACGTACTTAAAATCCTCTCAGGTGCGCTTTGTACGTTAGCGCACGAAAACCCAAAACAAAAAGGGCAACGCGCCTAAGCAAAAAAAGGTACTGTTTGACGCGCTCCAGCTTGCCAGTAGCAGACGGGACACCAGTGCGACACAAATTCGAGCAAATCCACTTTGGCCACCGGCCAAAGAAACGGATCGGCCTCATTGGGTTAGTGAAGCGTACCATACCAAGCTTTTCCCTTTCGATTGCGGGCATTCCCCGGGCGGATGTGGAGCAAAACAGTTGCAGTGCGTCGCCGGTCGCACGTGTTTTGTCATTACACGATTATTAGTCAAATATTCTTCCGATTTGATCGACAAACTTTCACGCCAACCAATGGCACCATGTGGGTACACGTTTTGCATGATTTTTGTTCGAGAAAGCTACGACATTAATTGTATCCTTTAACTGTGTAAAGTGGTTTGTTTAATGTAGGGTAATTCTTAAACTTTTTGGCGCTGAAAAATTATATACAAGCATTAGCTTAATAACCACATAAGTATAATTATCTCTAATGTTTTTTCAACAGTACCAAGTTTTATATGTCAATTTTATAACGTTAATATGTGATTACTTTTGTATTACATATATTATTATAAGTATAAACATCTTTTACTTTCCAGTTTTTTTCAAGTTTCAAAACGATGCTGAATGAGGTGATCCTTCGACATATGGAACAAAACAATAAAAAACAAAATATCTCAACATCTAGACGAAAAATAGATTTGAAAAAACTAAAATGCGTAAGTGAGTAATTAAAATACTATTTAACCAATCTTAATCACATATTCTTTAGAGGCTACCTCAGATGTAAGCTAAAAATTAATAAATTGCTTTATAGTAAACCTTTTCAAATCAAATCTTCAATGACACATAAGATGTCCTGGGACAATACTGACGTGTTTTCTCTTTGTTCAACGACCAAATGAAGGAAATACTGGTCCCAAGAATCTTCAACAAGAATCAATCTTACAATGCAACTATGGGGGTTATAAGTTATCGTTAGATGCCTTAAAGTAAGGCTTGAGCTAATGAGCATTCAACCGTGGGTGTAAAAAAACCACTTCACAATTGTTTGTCTTTCTTTTCTTGAACTCCACCTACTAGCTCATAATTATCGTTATAACATGTTTTGCTGGAGTTATCTAAGATTTAAACCAACATGAGAATATAAAATCCTCCAGAGTATAAGTCTCGACACCACGACATAGCTGATCTTCCAAATCTTCGATCTACTTCAATAGAACAGCTTCTTTCTTCCTCCACATTTGGCCCAAAGGTCCAGCAATGATATTTTAAATATATGTACACATTTATTTTACACGAAAAAAAATGTATATCGTCAATAGGAAACAGCATTGAATATGCTCGTTTGCACTATGTTCGTGAAGATAGAAAACATAAATTTTGTTTGAATGAGCATCCCAATCTCTTCGCAATCTTGGACAAGTATATTAACACATCGTCAGCACACTTCTTCACTCATTACCTACCAGCAGCAGAGCGCACAAACCATGCTAACCCCAATCGCCGAGTACCGATCGGCCGCGGTGATCGATCGTACCGCGTACAGTGCCGTTTCTAAATGGGTCATTTAATGCAGCTAGATGGTAAACAATATGGATTTTTTTCCCCTCATGGTCAATTCCCCCCATGAGCCTAGCCCCAATTTCCGTTACAACTAACTGCCGACGACAGAATACCGTTTCAGCAGATTTTTGGGATATGAATTATCTGTCTACTCCAACCGATCCCCAGTAGTGAGCTGGCTAATTTTCTTCTCCCTCGATACAGCTGTCCTTTATTTCGTTCGCATTAAAAGTACACAACAAAGAGCAGACACACGGCCACGCGTGAGGGTTTTCATTTGCCTGTACGCCTTTTATTTACACGTCCACATACATTGAGGGTTAGCACCGGAGGTGTACCGGTGTGTGGCACATCATGCAAGGGCATGGTCAAAGGGTGGTGTTCGATCGAATAAATTATTAAAATTAAGCAAATAAATAAAGGCTCATCGGCGTCATTCTATCGGTGAGCGTTTTGGTGGTTGATGGAAAATAAAGGGACTTTTCCTGTTGGTGCTTTAGGCGAGGCTCGCGTACGGGTACGCACCGTAGGCCAGCTCGTGAGCAGCAGCCTGTCCATTGCGGTTCCAGTCCTGGTGCACGATCTCAGCGTTCACTGGCTGAGCGCTGGTGATGTAAGCCGTAGTTACACGCTCCTGCTTCTTCTGGAACAGATCCTTCAGGACGGTGAAGACTGTTTGGGAGGAAATAAAAGAGTACACGTTTAGGCGACCGGCACGATTGCACAGCCCGGCTAGAGCAGCTACTTACTGGAGAACTTCAGAGCCATCAAACCGGCGATCAGACCCTTCAGCGAGATGAATTTCACGATGGCCAGCAGGATTGGCAGCACAACAGCCATCTTCAGCTTCATTGCCAGCAGCAGGGGCAACAGCATCTTCTTCAGACGGCTACTGCGAGCTTCTGCAAAGACGGTCGAGAGAAAGTGTTAAACAGAAAGTGTTCGACAGTGTTATACAGAAAGCTCTACGCTCGTGCATGATTCAACATGAAAGCTTTAGGGCTTTCGACGATCGCGGAAAGCTTTGAAATGGAGCGATGGAAGACTGCAACAAAAGCTATGCAATGTTGCTTGCTACAAAAGGATGTTTCAGCAGAATTGGAGTTTAATTTTTAAGTAATTTTTTGTATAAGTTTATTATCATGCTATATTCACTATGTGAAAGTGACTAAGAGAAATGTTTTTATAAAGTTTTTACTTATGACTCTAATTGATTAAACCATCACATAATAGTAGTAAATCTTAAACAGAAAATATTCAGGTCACTGTATGTTCTTGCTAATAGGACAGACAAGATGACAGGCAAGATGAAGTTCAATCCACGACCTATGGTGTGTTCGACCGAGTTTCGTAGTTCTGTACTATGGGACCGAAGAGATCATGAATACCATGGGAAGTAACGATTATTCATTTTAAATTACACGTTAATTAGCATCACTTCGTGTATTTTCAAATGAGATACTGTTTTTTTTATACCAAGCCAGCATGCGGTTAATTCTCATTCACGTAACCAGCGCTACCCAACCATCGGGGCGAATAAATGTATAGTTCATTCCGCTGAACGGCCCTCCAGCACCCACGAAGAGCAAATAATTCGAAAGAGACACCTACAAAAAAAAAAACACCCAACCCGACGCGAAACATCTTAGCGCGGTTGTGGCTAATTTTATGGAAGAAAATAATTTAAACCCGTGAGAGCACCAGCCGCAGCAAGCCGTGAGCAAACACGCATTAAATCCACCTTCGGCCATACTTTCACCCATTGTCTGGCAATTATGATCCCACCAAACACCTCCTCCNCCCCCCCCCCCTCCTCCCTCAGGGCGGGCGTATCAATGTCGCCCCAAGGCCTTTACGGTCGCCCGCATACATAAGCGCGCAGCCCCCACAATCGTCTCTATTGATTTTGGGGGAAAGTTGTTGTCCCGGCCCGGCGAACACTTCAGCGCAGCGTTCTTAAAGGCTGTGGACCGGCGCACGATGGACGCACTTGTTTCTCGCGTTTCGATCGTTCGGGCACCGGTCGCCAGGCAGAGCCTGTGCCAATGACCCAGAAACGTTCGGCACGAAGCAGAACCGAACACGGCGTGTCTCGCGTGTTCTCGATGAGCGCGAACCAACCGAGGCGCGAGTTCATCGAACCACCATCGTTGATCGTGCCCAAAAGCGCCAAAGGAACATCGGGAGCATCCCTCATGCTCACATCTCTCTATCTCTGGAGAGAGATGACGATCGCGTCGCTCACGTGCGTACCGACATCGAGCGTTCTTGATCGTTTTCATGCCACCAGCCGGTGCCGGTGTTGGAATGCAGAGAGGAGCAACGCAAAAGGGTGCACGCTCAAGGGTGTGGCATATTTAAACATAACACCGAAGGAAGTATGTCTTTGGAGCGACTTTCCCTTTTTTTTCTTGTTGAACTTTTTTGTTTTTGTTTTTATGTTTTTTTCTTATTTCACCACTCGCCACTCGCCACTCGTTCGTTCTCTCCTTTCTTTTCTTCTTTAACATTTAATTTGTAGCTCCTGCTGCTGCTGCTGCTGCTATTGTTATCCTCATTGTCGCTGTAGCTAGGTGGGCTAAATATTTTGGAGAATTTTCGAAAGCCGGATCCACCGGATCCACAAAGTGAAAGTTTACTTTGGCGCTTTACTAACCGGGACAGGTATTTCGTGTGAGCTGCAAGTGTCCTGAAAATATGCACCACTTGGCGCAGGACACTTACGCGCGGGGACCGACCATAAAGGTAAACCCACCGCACAATGCAATTACCGGTACGAGCTGTTCATTAATCTACCGGGAACGACACGGTGCGGTGCGGCATGTTTTTTGAGTCGCTAGCCGTACTGTGTTGCGACCTGTGTAGCAAAGATCAACGGCAAAGTATTTTCTTTTTTGTTATTCTCCCCATTTGCCATCAAGGTGATGCGCAATCGAAAGATAATTGAGCGTCTGAAATAAAACATGAATTACGTAAAACTAATTAAATATGCAACAAAAACAGCTTTCATGCAGGAAGTTAAGTAAAATCATTCTTGGAAAGATTTTTTTTTTCACTGGTTACCATTTTGACCAACCACTTTCAGAACATATTTTCATCGGCCAGCCAAAAAATATGATACGATGTAACTTTCTCTTTCGACCGCGATATGCCCTCTAGAGAACTGGTTCAGTAGCCCTGGATTTGGGCATCCTGCACGCAAAGAACCTGTTCCGATGTCGATGACCCATTCTAATCGGTCTCACCTTGAGGCACCATCTTCTTCGCGGCGGGTTTGAGATGCGCACCATTTTGGTTTATGGTGAAAGTTTATTCTATACGCCTTTACAAGGGAAATGCCTGCATCATCGGTTACGGCTCGACCATGCATTACCCAAAACGCTCGTAACGTGTGGCAACCTTGAACCCCGCATTTAGAGTTCCCGGTAAATGTGCTTAGAAGCGTAATGTCCATTTTCTCCTTAGTTTTACTCCCAAACAAAAAAATCCATCCTCAACTTAGTGCTGACCAGCAAGCACCAAGACCCAAACGAAAGTGAGATTCGTTAAGAAAGCTTTTTTTTTTGTTTCTTTGTTAATGCTTTTCCGCGTTCCCAATGGTTGTCGCATCCGTCGCATCCGGCCATCTAACTCGACCGAGTTCCTTCAGTTTCGGGAATTAAAGCTTACGTGTCGCGACAAAATGAGACAAAAAAAAATCAGGAATCCAACCTCAAAACCGACTCACGATTGAATCAGAGATGCACATGGCCTTGGTGGGGTGGCGGGGAGCAAAAATACCCCCAACTGGTGCACAAAACGCACACACAAACAGTAGGAAACTACCAAAAGCGAGCCGAAACAGGTAACAGATGACGCTAATCGGTGAGTTTCCTCTGCGCAAGTTCGCCTTTCTCTGATCCTATCGGATTCGGAGGAGTTGCAAAAATGGACCTAACTTCCTGCATCCATGCTAGAAACCATGCTGAGCAAGATGCCTTTCCTTGCCGGGTGTGATGAAATAGCCGCTCGTGGCCTAATCACGCATGATGGTAGGAACTATTCCAAGGTTATGAAATCTCGGTAGGCAAATGTGTACAACCCGGCGGCAGTTAAGCTATGCGTTCGTTTTATGTTGCTATTTTTAATTACATGTACCATCGCACGCAACTGGTGAAGCTATTCCGATGCTTTCTGTGGCATGGGAAGAGAGATGCTTGAAGCATTCATAGTGCTTTTTGCTGAGAGTCACACTACGATGCCCTTGTGCTTATGTCTGTTATGGATTGTCTTTTGTAAAAAGTGTAAAATGCCTAATAATTCTTTTTGTTTGATTTTGAATAAATGGAGTTAAAGCAAAACAATTCAATGTGGTTACTCGCTTAGGTCAAAATATTTGTAAAATGGAAATAGCGCAACATAAGCTTTAAGTGGTTTTTGTAAAAGAAATGAATAAATTACTAAAAAAAACATTGTGGATTTTCTCCTACTATTTCATTGAGACCTTCCATTCAATTGTTCTCCTGAATTAAAAAAGCAAATGTCTCCATAAACTCTTTTGCACTACTAGTTGGATGTGAATCTAATTCAAATTCTTGACTCTAAAATAATCTTTTTACTGAATGAATGACACTATATTCTGCAGATATTTTAATCGTCAAAGATTCATAATCCTTGTAAATTACTGAATTTCTAAAGAAATCATGATTTTACACATAACTTATGTCGTTGCAGGCATGACAGTTGTTTGCTGGCCACTTTACTAGTTTATGAACCGTGGAACAGCATTGTTGTTGGTAATAGCGGACTTTAAAACTACAAGACGAGTACCAAATCTCATTATGAACTTTCGATTGTAGCAGGGACTACGTGGTAAAATTTAGTTTGGTATGCCTTTCTAGGCCATAGCAAGTGTGGCCTTTTTAACTCCTTACACAAATATGACGATGAATTCGTAGGAATTTCATTCATCGTCTTTTCAGCGAACAAATGGAGCGAACTTGTGACGCGTTTGTAAAAAATGGAATCTTTGGGGATTGATTTGAATGTCTGCCCGCAGTAGCATCATATGAATCACTCTTTCCTAAAGGTTCCTTTAGCACAACACTGCTTCACACTTCTATCAATGATGTATAGAACACTCGAGTGCAATCACTTTTGGTTCAATCATTATCATTCATCACTCACAAACAAACACACTCGCACACCAACTCTCTTTGCTCACCTTCGACGGTGTTTTCCTCAGAAGGCACGTTGAACTTAAGCGTGTGCGAGGCAAGGTAGCGGACCGCCCGGTCGGCCAGGTCCTCGTTCGTACGGGCTCCGAAGGCACGGACCTCGTGGTCGTTCGAGCGCTCCACGGCGAGCCCACCGAACAGCGGGAACCGTGGCTCGTTGTCGATCTCGTTGATCAGATTGATCATGGCGGATTCTTCCTTGCTTGTATCGGCATACGCAACCGCACCGAATGCAACCACTGCCAGGGCGGCAACCAGGAAACAACGCTTAGCGACCATCTTGAAACGGATACGGGAAACTGCACTAGATGCACGGGTACGCTGGACGACACTTGCACACTTGCTGGTGGCCGGATAAGCAAAGGCGAACAACTGATGCGTTAATTTGCTATTACAATGCTATTTATGCGAATTCAATCAATCTACCGAAGCTACCCACACACATTTCAATTTTCCGACGGAAGGGGTTTCCCGACGCGATACCTAAAGACACCACCCGGTACGACATTGTCCCCAACGTGACGGTGTTTATGGAGCGAAAACTGAAACTTCCTACAGTGCGGTTAGCGAGCCCTATGTCCCATTTCGTATGCAACGTGCGTGATCCTTACCGATCGCTGGAAGTTCGCCCACCACCCATCCACCTGATACGGTGGGCGCTTTTGGTAATGTAGGTAAGTGCGCGA
The DNA here is from genome assembly GCA_018908115.1 of Anopheles rivulorum. Taxonomy (NCBI): domain Eukaryota; kingdom Metazoa; phylum Arthropoda; class Insecta; order Diptera; family Culicidae; genus Anopheles; species Anopheles rivulorum. The sequence continues at coordinate 15,323,745 of CM032177.1, forward strand.
CCAGCTGCTGGCCAGAGCTAACGGTAGCAAATCATAACCGGCGGGCGATGCGCGAATGTGTGCCAGAACGTGACGAGAATGCATCGGGTGTTACTTTTGGTACTGTTGGAATGTGGCATCGTTTCGCTTCCGACGGCTGGAACGCGATAGTTAGCTATCCTAATTTTTTTTTCTTACACATTGTCTAAAGCTCACTCCGATTTCGTTTTCGTTTCCGTTGATCCAAACCCATACCATTCGCCATCGGCCGACATCGCCCCTCCAACAATTTTTTTGGGGAATCGTCTTCATTGACGGTTTCAATGCGATCTAATTGTACCCTTGTTTGACGCGCTGTACCACAAGAAGTGCCCATTTCTCCGACATTGCCTTACGCCCGTCCACAATAATAACCTTTCTGGCTTAATAATTCCGGTGCTGGTTCCATTTCGATGCAAAACCATGACTTGATGGACTTTAATAAGTGCCGTGATGGAGAAATCTAGCGTTTCGGGCTTAGGTTATACATTCGGGCGGTACGCCGAATCGAACGAGCGAACTGATTAAGATAATTACTGGCGGCCCCGTTGAGGGCAAATTTATTGAAATCCTTTTTTTTTTCGGAGGAAGCCATAATGTAACAGCACAGGGCTGTGTAGTCTTTGCTCAGTAGACATCCGGCAAATAGGTAAATAGGTGGAAAAAAAGGCTTTTTTATAAAGAAAAGCGATACTGGATGGAAAACAAGATGTACTCCAGTTTGGTGCCTTATTGCTCGTAAATTACTTGGAAAATGGGCTCGTAGCCTCCATATTTTCCTGCAGCCTAGTTGATAATGTTGTAATTTACTTTCTATACGCATTACTGTTTGTTTATGCTGCGCAGTGTTTCTGCTTCAACATAATTTGCTTACTGCGAACGATTCCGAGTTTCGATGGGGTTGGGGTTTTAAAATGCATCGTTATATGTTGCATACATTTGGAAAATCTTCAGTACTCATCACTCGAGAAGCACATTTCTATTTTTGTATTTTTCAATTTAAAAAAAATAATTGCATGTTCTGTTGATTCGAAATCTTTTATTTTTATACAGTTTAATAGATGTTCTCAATTTGTGGAGTAATAGATTTCTGGCATTTGAAGAAATATTTGAAGTTATTCGCAACCTGTAACATACTATCGATCCATCCCATCCGGACAGTTCCCCCGTAGTGAGCACTGACTATGCAACTACATGGTTTTTAATAGTCTACTAAGCCATTTGATGGCCGGCATGACCGGGTAGGTCGTAAAACCAAAAAGAGAGAGAACATACTATCTATAGAATACAGTATCGAGTAGTGTTTTAGAAACACCAACTTTCCACAATTACTGGTATGGACATGGTGGATTGGATTTGACGATCTTCTCTCTCGCTTTCTTTGGTCAATTGATCTCCCTCGGCATGCATATATTTATTATTAATCTTTTTGTGTGTCAAATATCCACATTAGAGCTTAAAAGTGGGAATAAGAATGAGAGTGTGAATTAAAAACGTATTAATAGGGCAACACTCACTCATCTCTGGAAGATTGAAAATCTCTTTTTTATCTGAATTACTTCTGAGTTAACTCACTAAGAAGTGTTGTTATTCTCTACTTTAATTCGAATTATCATTTATTGCTACAGTCTAACGCTCTGAACTACAGTCTAACGCTCTGTTTGAAAAACCAACGTCTCTAAAGTCTAAATCACCAAGATACTCAACAATGGTATTCTCGCTACAATATATTCTGGAATAATTATCAAATAATTGCCCAAACAAAATTGTGCATGAAGGCATCTATATCTAAAAGAAAGATTAGAACTATTAAATGTTTTAATCATTATTTTCCAAAAGATAGCGTAGTTAAAACTATTTATATTTCATTGTCTTGAAAATTTTATGTTTCTTTTGACATCAAATGGCATCAGTAAACAAATTAACACCACTATATCAGTTGTCTACGATCTATTATATACCCTACATACCCTTTTTTGTCTCTCTTGCTTGGGCCTCCACCCACCAACTACTCGCCAATGAGTAATGTGTTTAAGCATGCCGAATCGGTACCGCATTGCCATACCACCTGTAGACCTCTTGCTACGGCGATCGCATATCCGGACAACTTCTCAGACAGCAAGACGAAACGGAACGATACGTCGCTCTACCGGACAGTCGTTCCAAAACCGAGTTCCGTTTGCCAAACGCCCAAAACCCTCCCACCCATGAACAATAGGTCGCTTCTTCGCAAGACTTTCCCTTTCGGTGCAAAACTACTACACCACAAGCAAACGGAGCAACGACACTCGGAAAGTTGATTTGTTTCTCACATAGCTGCGTACCCCATGCTAGTTAAAGATGAACTTATTGTTGAAATGGAATCGTAACTAGTTTCACAAACAGATGCGGATACGCATTGCCTCAAAGTGACACTGCTTTCCCGCGAGAGCGCGCACCGTAACATGCCAGCAAACGTTTGGGATACAAACGAATCCGCCCGATAGCGCTTCATGCTAACCCACTTCGCTCATCGAAGGTTTTTTGGAACCTGCAAAGACAAAAACACGATCCGAAGGCCACAATCACTCGATACAGATCAGATCACCTGCTTCCAATCATTATGGTACGCTTGTGTTCGAGCAGCACATTCTTCATGCGAGTCGATTAGTGCCGGTGCTGGCTCATCGTCCCATATCCCAATCGGGATATACACTTCAAATTTGTGACAATTTCACCCGATGTGCTAAAAAAGAAATTCGGAACTACCAGCCCGGGATGGGACTTACAAACAAAGGGAGAGAGGTTGAAAGGTGGGGAGACCATTTCCCTTTTGCTTTTGACTCACTCCTCCCTCCCTTCCTCTCCCATTCCCTACCCATCAATTAACGGGGGAAGATCGCCCAAAGTCGGGCGGCAGACGGGCGTGGAAACAGTTAAGTCAACAAAGCTGTCAATCATTTCCGTCACTCCGGACTCCGTATTCGTGGGGTGGTGGCGGCCATCGTGTTTGTGATACATCCGACCCCCTCGCTGAATATTTCACCTGTTTTTCAATTCTAACGCAACTCCAACGCCCCAAACAACGGCGCAGCGACACGAAGAATAATGACAGAAGAAAAAAACGAAACCGAATGCTCGAATTATGTTCCATATGGTTTAACTTTTCAAAGAACGCCCATAACCGATGCTTTGGAGTGCGGAAGCTAGCCGGCAAAAAATACGTTCCCGATGTTACTAACCATAAATGTCACAAAACATGTTTCTCAACCATCCAATCACCATACAGTTTGGGAGTTTTCTTTCAAGCTTCCATTCTTTTTTCTCCATGCGTGTGGTTTTTCTTTTCAATAAGTCGGTGTATTTTTTATTTTTATTGCTGCTATTTTCCTGACAAAAGTCTTTCGCGGTTTTTCTTATGAATGATTGCTTGTGTTTATGTTTGTGTGTGGGTATGAAACCTGCTAACAGGAGCTGAACGAAAATTCGCTCTGTTCCCTACTTTACCTGATTTACTTTGCGATACCCGTTAGGCCATGGCCATTGTTATGCCATGCCCTCTGAGTGAGTGACCCCCCCAGGTGGTGGTGGTCTTCCTATCTTTTCTTCCTATATTACTAGGTAGTTAATGGTTAACTTGATTGCCCGTTCGCTCTATTGCTATTACTGCTGCTGCGGTGTTGTATTGTTAGGATGCGCCCGGTTGCCGTAAAGCACCCGCGGTTGGGAAGTGTACTGCATGATCGCTTTCGTAGTGATGGTTTGCTTGCTTTTCAATAATTTAATTACATAAATAAAAATAAATTAACTATCCCAATCGGTTTCGAGCGTTGTTGCGGGGCCAGGTTGCATCATTACGCACCCGGACACACACGTTCGCATTCGGTACTAATTTTCTTCTCCTAACTGACCTGGATTTCGTTTTCAAACCGCTCACACACCCGCGGTATCGGTAATAATAAATTACTAAACACTACAAAAAAAAAATATTATTACGTTAGAAGACAAATGGAGCCGCACCGATCGCCGCTTGTACGATCGCGCGCGGTCCGAAATGGCGCAGTTTGTGTTGTGTTTTGTTTTGCTGTGAGTATGTGTGAGCGTCGCTTGTTTTCGTTGCTGTTTTCTTCATGTATGTATGGTTGCAGAAGCGCTGAAGAATGAGGCTGCGATCCTTCGGTGGTGGTTCGTTTCCGACCACACACCGTGGCGGGACCGAGCTGATGAAGAGGTGAGGTGAAGATGGCTAGTGCTGGTGAAGATATCCCGCAAAGCAAATCCAGCGAAGGATTACCAGCGAAGAAGAGAAAGCTAACATCTACTCCCCCACCCAAAACGAACAACTCCATTAACCATTGCACAAACCCAATTCAACTTCGATCGGCTTTTGGTCGGTGTATTTACATAAACGGACATCCGGATTCGCCCCGGGTTTCGGAGGGCCGCGGGTTTCGCGTGGGTCCGCTCTCAATTTCGTGCCGAAGTGCCAAGTGTGAATTGAGTGTTTGTGCGTCACTGGGTGGAGTGTTTCTTTTTTTGTTTTGGGATGGGAAGCAACTGGGAAAGATGGGGCACTGGCCGCTGGTGGAAATAATGAAGATGCGCCCATCCGCTAGTCGGTTTGCTCCGCTTTCGACGGTTACGAACCGCTGCGGATGAGTACTGATTAGCGCATGGACGCGCTGCCACCAAGAAGGCAGCTTGCGAGAGATATACGCAGAAGACTAGACAGTATATGTGTGTGTGTGTGTATACAGGCGAGGGAGAAGAGTTCGGAGGGAACCAAACGAAGGACAGAGGACAGAAATCGTTTTACAGAACCGCACAGTGGGTACAGTTCTACGGCTAGTGTGCAAATTCGTTCCGACGGATCGTGCAATGCGATCCGGAAGCGATCTTATCCTACCGGCATCTTACTGCGACGGAGCCTGTGAACTGTAGGCGAGCTCCTGGGCGGTATCGTAGCTGCGAGCGTACGGGTACTGGGCGGAGGCAGCTCCAGTGTTGGACCAACCGCCGGCACTAGCTCCCGACGACCATCCGCCGGCTCCGGCCGACGCACCACCACCAACAACGCCACCCGACGAACCACCGGCGACCTTGGAGAGCAGATTCAGCGGAGAACCGCCACCACCGCCGAGGAACTTCTGGGCGGCCAGCACAGCAGCCATCACGAACGCGACCTTGGAGACGAGCAGCGCCTTCACGGCGAGCAGAGCGACGGCACCGAGGAACAGGGGCAGCAGGGCGAACAGCTTGCCACCGAGGGCCAGAACCAGCGGGCCGAGCACCTTCTTCAGCTTCTTGCCTGTGGAGTAGAACGACGGTGCACGACGAAATTGTTTAAACCCCCCGAGTTTGTTATTTTTGGCGCGGTTGGCGTTATTTCACGAACCAACACACACACACACGCATTCGAGTTAGCGAGGACGGGGGAGTTTATTGGGTTTTACAGGATAGGGTTGTAGCGTTGGGTGTACGGAAGCAAAACAAAAGGGATGGCGATCGGTTAGTATGGGACACGGTTGGACACGGTACGCACCTTTCTTCAGCAGTCTACCTTCCTCCAGCGAACGGGCGATCGTCTCGGTTGCCTCCTCTGGAAGCTTGAACTGGATCGAGCGGGCGCTGAACAGACGCTTGGCAGAGTCAATGGCCAGATCGAAGAGGGCGTCGGTCTTTTGCTCGGAATCAGCTGGCAGCGTGCTGACGATCTCATTCTCCGAGATGGCCTTACCAGTGCGCTCAGCCGGAACAGCTGGGTCTCTGGGTAAATGGTAAGGCGAAAAATGTGTTTTAGACAACATTTCTTACAATTTCTTCAATATTTGAATACAGTAGCTTAACAATATCTAGATAAAAGTCTAATTTCAATACGGAATAACTAATTAAAGCTCATAATTTTTTGTCTTAAGGTTGAAATATTTTATAATACTGTTATGCCATAGTCATTTACTGAAAGCGAGAACTGCCTG
>CM032177.1:15329747-15382496 GCA_018908115.1 Anopheles rivulorum
TGGCCTTACCAGTGCGCTCAGCCGGAACAGCTGGGTCTCTGGGTAAATGGTAAGGCGAAAAATGTGTTTTAGACAACATTTCTTACAATTTCTTCAATATTTGAATACAGTAGCTTAGCAATATCTACAGAAAAGTCTAATTTCAATACGGAATAACTAATTAAAGCTCATAATTTTTTGTCTTAAGGTTGAAATATTTTATAATACTGTTATGCCATAGTCATTTACTGAAAGCGAGAACTGCCTGATGGAGTAAAAGTTACTCAATCATTTCCTCCAACACTTTTGAGGTTAGCTCGTCTACAATATTTCATTACCATATCTCAGATTTTTTCATATTTTCAGAATTATGCGATACTCAGATTCTAGGATGATCTAACTCTTTGATGTCCATAACTTCTCTGTATAAATATTTTGCATCTAATATTGAACTTCACTCTTGTTTCACTTTACATCAAGTGTACTTCACATTAAGCAAATAGTCTCCAAATATCGTTAACTTGGACATTCATCTTCTAGCATATCAGTTCACTAGTTACATGCTGATTAACTGATGAAGGCTTCTTAAGTTACGCACACTTGCACCGTTCAGTAAGTTCACTGAAATATCTTATCTCGAATATCTTGAATGTCTTCCAACAAACCCGAGCTTCTGCTATAAAGTGATTGAGGTAAGGGAAATGTAATCACCTTGCGAAAGTGACACCAGGAGCCAGCTCGATGTTGGCGGCACGGGCAGCCCTGTTCAGTGCGGTAATACCCTTGACAGCGAAGCAGGTGCCCATGTCGTCGCTTTCCAGACAGGATCCGAAGTACTTGGCCATCATGCCGAACGCTCCGGTCTGCTCAGTAGCGGGTGCCGGAGCAGCCATGCTCACGGCCAGTAGGGCAGCGATTGCGATAAACACTTTCATTCTAATGCTCTGCACTCGGGGTTTTTTGCACGCGATACTTGCTTTAATCACAATTGTTCTGTTTTTTCGTCTGCGCACTCACACATACACACTCACACACGTGGGATGCTGCGGTCGTTCGGTGGTTCTGTCGTTTGTCGAAAATGTCACTTCGATCACTGCGCTTGGTAAAACACCAGCTCGTCTGACTTCAACGATCGTTAATGAATTGTGCCGGTATCCGAATGCTGTAACCCCTTTTTATAGCAACCGACAAGACGTAAAATCTCCGACCATCACTCCCTCACGTACACAGAGACGAGCGAGCGAGCGAGCGCCCGCGCGAGAGACCCTGGCACACACAGACACACACACACCAGGCTCTCGCAGGCTCTCCGGCTTTGCTTCCCCAAACAAACGAGATGATGATAAATTGTAATACCCAGATATTATGTTAAATAATTTTTACATCCGAAACGGTGGATGCTTCGCCCGCGAGCGCAACAGAGAGCGACAGATGGAGCGAGAGTACTCACGAACGGGAACGCGCACCGAGCTGGCCGCGAATCGGCGATCCGTGTGATCGTGCCGGGAAGAGATACGGCGAGAGACGTCAAACGCCGTCCGGTGGGTGAATCTGTACGCATACACGAAAACGCGCTAAAGCTCACGGCATACGGGGATGATGCTCAACAAAAGCACGACCGAACCCGGTGCACCCCTTTTCGGGGGAGGTCTAGAGAAAGAGCGATAACAAGTGGAACAAACGGAGAAAGTACGAGTGATAGAGAGAGTGAACCAACAATGAGATGCTACCATACTTGGAGATCAGGTGCGAGACAAACGAATGTGGCCGATCGCGAGCATCACGATCGCGCGAGCGAAAGAGAAGCGTGCATGCGAAGCAATCGAAGCGAAGGTAAAACAATCCGTACTGGGGGGATATGGGCACTCGGGCGTTGTCATCATTATCTACTAATCTTGTAGAGTTGTATTACGTTTGATAATCCAATCATCCGAACATAATGAGTACCCTTTTCTCGTAATTAGCTTATAAAAGCTCATTTCTGATGAATAATTAGAAGATATCGATGTATATAACATCAAATATAAAAGAAATAAAATAGCAAACAGAACAGAAAAACAAAAATTTAATGCTGTTATTAAAGGTATGTAAAATCGTAAACCTGGCAATGGTTCAAACATTGATTAAGCTCCGATATCCGATACACGCCCGCGAGCTAGGAAGCGAAAATTTTCAACAACGCAAATGAATATAAATAAGCAATAAGGCTCTAAATGCTTCGAGAGAACATCGTACAGCATGGCGAAACACTTTGACCAAGGGTGTGTGCGGTGTGCACCGCCCGGACCAAAAGGAAAACAAGAAACGTGACAATTCCGTCACTTTCTTTCTCCTTGACACAAACTTACCACAGCGCGAGTCATCATAATCGCCTCGGGAGATTGTGGCGCGCAAGTGTTGCAATTTGGACATACCTTTCCCAATCCCATCCCGGTGACCTAATCTACCACTTTCCCTTGAGCGAAACACAGGCCAAGTGTGAGATCCGGCCCCGGCCAGCCTACACGCGCTTACCGTGCCTTGTCTCGTGTCTCGTTTCCTTCCCGTTCCGTTGGTCCTTTTGCTGCGTCCGGTAAAATCCCGCCCAGGTGACTGTTGGGGAGCCAACGCATTTCTCTGATTCATTCGGCCTGGCTTGGAAATAAATGACGCAATATTTCGCTGCACGGCCCAAAATGCCGGCCGGGCGGGACAGAGATGAACGATCACAGGTTCNGGCAAACGTTTGGCAGGACGAAAACGGGAAGGTACGGCTTCCCGGCATTGCTGGGAGCGGTTTTTGAGGACACGTACCGTTTTCACTTTTCTTGCCCGGTTAATTCATTGCAATGCGCCCGTACTTATCTTAACCGGCGTGTACGTGTGTATGTTTATGCATTCGCTTCAATTTAAGTGTGACAAAGAGAAATATTTACACGAACCATCCTTTGCCAAAAGGGATAGATCGCCTGCGCTGCGCAAACGATTGTGGTGCGTCCGAAGCGGAAATTTCAATTACCCTGCAGGCATTTGGCCGGAGTAAAGTGGCCAGAGACAAAAGGCGAACAACGATCGCCGTTGGCCAACCAGGATGACAAGCATGTTACCTTTCGGTACAACGAGTGCGGGAAATTGGAAAACAAAAGCACAACCAACGCTCGGGAAAGCCATCGCAGCATCTTGCGGCGGGAACGAGTGCCACAGATTACCATTCGCCGTAGCCGAATGTTGTTACATTTGATTTTCAAATTTTTGGTGTTTCCTCCCTCGCCCCCTTTGCCCAACTCCCATCTCTTTGCCATTTCCTCCCGTTGTCAAATAGAAACAACAACTAAAAAACAATCTTCACAATCCCACGCTTGCCCATGGACGACGATACTATTCATTTTGGGGCACTGTAAAGACGGGTGAGAAAAATAGGCGACGAACCCGGAATACCCACCAACAGACAAGGGTTCGTCGCTTGTTGACAACCCATCCAGGTGAAAGCGTTGCCCTTGCAGCCAACGCCCGTCACACGGATGGCTTTTGTTTGACAAATTCAAACGCACCGTTGCTTCGGTCGGGACGCTGGCAAACGCTTCGTAATGCGCAAAAAGAGACAAACAAACAAACAAACCAAAAAAAAAAGCAATAGAATCGAGACGCGATCGATGCCACACCAGCGGCCGGCGAAACGACGTGGCCGTGATGATGCGTTTTGATGGAATGTGTACGACCGTCGGTGGAATTTGCGAACGTATTTGGGTCGCCCGGAGGACCCAGGGTATCTGTTTGCATCTGTGCGTTTCGCTGGCAGCATCAATCGTTTTCTCCACGCACTCAGACAGTTTTGTCACCCGGAAGAATTACTATCCGTTAGTAAACAGCTTAAGAAAACGATGTATTAACATTCTGTCTTTTTTCTTGCGATTAATTTATCTTAAACATGGATTGAGCCATCGACGTGCGTGAATGACGTTATACGATTAAAGTTTAGTTTTTATTTTGTGTTATAAAACTTTTGACTGACTGACCCGTACGTGATATTTCCATTTTCCATTTAATATAAACTTGTGTTCGGTGTAGGTATAAATCTTAACAAAACAATTTATTTATCGCAATTTTGCCAAAATAAAAATTACACAATATTGAGAGTACTTTCAGCAATTGTAACATTAATATTGTCTATGATTTATATGTATGTTTTGTGCAAAATATAAAAAAATCATTAAAAATTTAACCAAATTCTTCAACAATAAGAAAACAATGTTTCGAAAAGAATAAAGCAAATAGTGGAAACTTCTTGTGAATATTGTGCTTAGTTCAACCGACCTAGGGCTGACCATATGGTTAAAGATTTAACGAACAGATTTAAGTAAACGAAATATTTAAGATTTAATTAATAAAAATAAAAAATGCCAATCTATCAGTGATTATAATGTATTAAACAATGGTAAATGGTAAGATACAAACCTGGGGCAATGCATTGACCCCAGGGTGGAAAACAATTCGAACAAATCAAGCTTCAAATAAAGTTGTTACAATGTCGTTGCCGTTCAACTGCTTAATTATTAAATCATTCCGCTCCTTCCAACACCAACCCAAAGTCGTATCGTTTATCCAATTTAGCAACACATTCCTTCTCCCTCCCTCTGCGTCTGCTTACCAATAGCAATTTCCAATAATCACAGTTTAATCTACCATCATTCCAAATCTTCATAACACCCTCGAGGCAGATGAGTCAAGCCGGAGATGAGAGAAAGTGCTGCCCATCAAGTGCCACCGCTGTACGGCCGTTACTGTTTATTTATTTGACTTCGGCACACCAAAACGGTGCACGGTTCCGGCCTGTTCCGAAGACGCTTTCATTCATGAGAACCGCACGGTACCAGCACCAGTTTTGGTAGCAAATTTTTCCGACGCCCGTTGACTCGGTGCGCCGTTTTTAAGCGAAAACTGTTACGCTTATTGAAAAGTGATTGGTTTTTTTTTTTCATTTTAAAATCGCGCTGTTGATGGTGGTACAGGTGGGTACAGTTTAACATTGAAAGCTGGACCAGGCAGCATACATAGCTGAGCAGAAAACAAAAACCGTTTTCGGTTCGAACATTGCCCTCCGGTGTGTGTGTCGATTTCACTGATTTCTGTTCTAAATGTTATCTGCCTTTGGATTTAAAACTGTGGCGGCCCCCGGGTAAGTTGGAACAAATGCGAAGCGTACAAAAAAAAAATGGCTCCACTCGATCGGCTACTTTATCACCAGAAAAACGAGTAAAAGGCGGATCGATTTGCCTGCTGCTGACCGCCATAGCATCGAGCGGAACAAAACGATCGTCTTCGATGGGGGATGCCGTGTAGCGCGTACGCTCCATTACCTAACAGTTGCTAATGGACTCGAAACGAAATGGAATACTCACACACAACAAAAAAAAGGCACAAAGAAGGTCTTTCGCAACTATATCATACGCGCTCGGTGCGGAAGCGGACCCGCCCGGACGGTCGGCATGCCTGCGCACGATCACACATTTCCGTCGATCTTCGAAACGAAAAGAGAGCGAAACACCGGAACTAGAGCGAGCGACGTGAGAAAACTGCCCAATCGGACCGGCAGCCACCAGCGTTTTGCGTCCATGCTCCCGTTCCGGGGAGCTGCCTTTGTGATCGTTGACCAGAAGGGCGGGCAGGGGGAGGGGGAGAGCGGGTTGAGCAGGCGGGTTGGGGTAATGCTATCAGCGGCTACCATCTAATCACAGCTAAGCCTACCACACATCGGCCGCGTACCGAGCGCGAACCGCAGCAAAAATTGTTTGAATTAACACTTGCGGGTACAATTAGAAAGTGTGGCGTTCGTGCCAACACTCCACATCCTGGATTGTGTGCGTTATGAGGAGCCGCCGAACGTTGAGCGCTCGTCGATTTATTTGCGTTTATTGCTTAATCTTCATTTCGGTACACTTAATCTTCCGCCCAAAATGGCACGCGATTGCCCATCCTAAGGCGCAGCCAACCGGCCGAAGTTCAAGAGGTTCCGCGGTCAAATTCCACGGTTTGGGCTTATTTCACCCATAACCCTTACCTCAATCGGTGCTAAGTGCTTCTGCAACGAGCGAGAAGTTTTCACTCTCGATTTTCACAAACGGTATAACCATTCGCTGGCGGTTCGTTGTGCTTCACCCTTTACGTTTTGCTTCCCGGCAGGGTTTAAAATCGCTGGCGGGTCGCATGCTTCCGTGCCACTCTATCAGAACAATCCGATCATCGTTTTTCATCGGGGTCATTGTACGAAATAAGGGAGAGAGAGAGAAGGAGAAGAAAAAACAAAAACCTTCACTTTCTTCTCCGTTCTGGGTACATCCTGCTAGCATGCGAGCAGGGCAGGAAAACCGAAACGAGAGCACAAGGAGACCGCCATTAAGCGCTGGAGGAAAGCGTGGAAAATTGCCGCCATGTACGCGATCCTAAGCCGATAAGCCTCGTGAACTTCTTCACCCGCCAATTACCCATCCCTCAAACGTACGATCGTATGGATGGATGGGTGTATGGGTGTTTGTTCGTGTCTTATTCATCCACGTGGAATCCCTCTGTCCCAGTCTTTGTACAAGGTTTCTGAGTTTTCGACGACCTAATCATAACTTTCTCATCCCTGCTACAAAAGCCCCCGTGCGTCAGAATGATCTTGCTGAGGATCAAAACCAAAAAATTCGACCCGATCTCGACAGCAGGAGACCGTTCCCGTCGCCCGTTCGGGCGCATCACGGTCGCACCCACCGGTTCGAAAACTCTATCGTAAATTCCCGATTTCTATCGGCGTTCGACTCTACATCTTCTCTTTCTAATCCTGATGGTGGACGATATCGAGGTCAATGGCATCTACAACAGCGGTGTGATGCGCTTGACCATCGCCATTGACCCGGACGGTCCGGACGAACCATAAGCATGGATGGTTTTAAGGTGGCCCGGCAGCGGTTCAATGTTTATTTTCATTTCCAATCAAATCACGACGAGATCTCCGGTCAATAGGAGACACTAAACGAACGGCTTTCTAAGGAGCATATTAGAAGCGTTCGTTGTGATTGTTTCCTCCCTCCCCCCCCAACTGGCCTGCTTCCTTCATGCACGTGCTTCGGCCGTCCCGTTTGCAGGCTGAATAGATTGTAATGATTCGTATTCGTTTTCTATCCCAACGCGCTATAAGCTTGCCACAACAACGGCAACAAACATTTGCTGCTGGTTCATCTTCGCCACCAAACAGAGCATAAATTGATTCAATTAACGGTGCCCCACCTAGCTGGCCGGCAGCAGGCAACATAAATTGGCCCCGCTGCCGATCCGTATGCCGATCGAGTACGACGGTGGCTCGACGGAACAGGAAGCCTGAAGCACCTCAAACGCTGGCGACACTTGTGTCTGTGTAGTGCTGTACAAATGAGCATGAAACGGTGCATTGTGCGACACCTGCGAGATTATGTTCCTGAGCTGGGCCCCCACACCGCTTTTGTCCGCTAGAAATGGTCGTCGGCTTGGCGTGGCTGAAAATTGGTACGCTTACTTTCGTTTCAAAGCTACTTTGGCCGGCAGTTTGCCAATCCGATCCAACCGCCCGGGGATGTATTGGAAAGTGAGATAAACATATTGACTATTAGTACACTCTCGCTTGTGATATTAATGAAAAAAAGGGTAAATACATAGCTTGCAACGGTCGGATAGATCGATCGATCCGATCATTGCAACGATCGCTGGCAAACCTCCCAAAAGCCATGGTGAAGTATCGCAGTGGAAACGTTTAATCAGCTGTGTACCCGATGATCGAAAGTGATTCTCAACTTGTTTTTGTATACTCAGCTTCAAATCATGGGAAAAATGTTTATAGACGTGTATTGTTTGTTCGATAAATTGAACAGTACATCTTACTGATGTACTGAAACGAATTATTCACTGAAAATGATTTCATTTTTGTTAATTTTTAAACGAAGAATTTTCATTAAATAATAAATTTGTCGTGAGAGTGCTGAACGTTATGCAATGTTTGGAAAGTATGTATGAACATTCATTTGAAAAACATTTTACATTATTTAAAACTGAAGAATTGAAAACACTTTGCAGAAAGATATAGTTGTGATAGTTTATTAACATTAAAACAAGTTGGTCTATACTTTCAATAACTTTGTACTGTGTACAATTTTCAGAATACTGTTTTTGCTTTTCTAGCGACTATTTGGTACTAATTTAATTAGTAATGTACACTTGCAGCATTTAACTTGAGTAGAAATACCTAACTGAACGTATTTTATAATGCAACATTGGAAATATTGTTTCAACCAAAAGGAAAGAGTTGAACTGAAAAATAACTGATAAAAATAGTCTCTCTCTCTCTTTGGCTTAACGACCTACCAGGTCATGCCGGCCATCAAATGGCTTACTAGACTATTAGATACCACGTAGTTGCATAGTCAGTGCTCACTACGCGGGAACGGTCCGGATGGGATTTGAACCCGGTCCGGTCGTGGTAGGGACTAGCGCCGTTTCCAAATACACCACCGAGCCGCCACGATAAAAATAGTAATCATATACAAAAGTCTAAAAACGATTTTAAAAACATCAAATTCTACCATTTTTCTTTCAGATACCAATAAAATTCCATACATAACAATTTACNCCGGAAATAAATATTACCCAAAATTTTATCACAATTTATTCGAAATCATTTTAGTACTCACTTTCCATCGTTTAAATATCAAATCCAGCAAAGATCTATGCGAAACCTTTAGGATTTAACGTACCTTTAACAAATTTAGTAAACAATTTATTACAGTTAGATGTAGACGAACAGCGCACCGAACGGGAACGCAGCATCGCTCCGTGAACGCACCGCTGATGAATGTGCGCACCATCAGCACAATGTAAATATTTTCTTTATCAAACCGACATTTAGGATACATACAATTATCGCCATTGCTTTCCCATTTCCCATTCCCGTAAGGTGCACTTTCGTGTTGGAATAAATTTTGCCAACCGTGCTTGCGCACTGAAAGCATTAAATAAACATAAATCAGATGGTTGGTGCGTTTTCTTCTCTCTCTCTCTCTCTCTCTCTCTCTCTCTCTCTCTCTCACTCTCTCTTGCTTTATCGATAGTACTGCAAAACGGAACAAAATCTATGCCAGATTTTTCTGGCCTTCCTTCCCAAATTAGTACCTTCCAAGGAGCAAACCTTTTGCTTAATTTATACGACACTTTTTGCGTCTAATGATAACGTTGCCTTAAATATTTATGGGCGCTTTCTTTGTGTGCATTATGCAGCGAATCTGTTTCCGGCAAATGTCCGTTTTGTGCAAAACTCATCCGTCATGTTTGCCGTGGTAAGAAAAGGGACACAAAAATGTCGATATTTAACATAATTGATGAAACAAGTTGAAAGCAAACGAAATGTGCCAGCACAGCCCGCTACCCGCACACCAAGCCCGGTTCACCGATTGGCAATTGAATCTCCACCGCCGATGTGTAAGGTCGACTGATTAACGACCGCAATTTACCGGCACCTCCGAACCTGTCAGGCCCAACCCATTGGGCCATTCATCGGAAACAGTAAAGGAAGCAACAGCAACAGCGAAAAAAAAAAACGTAACGACCGAAAAGGGCCCCAAACGATGGTACAACAGGACGACACAGGGCGATATAACGGCAGCGAAAGCAGCTAAAAGTTCCTCCATCATCAATCCATCGGTCACAACAACAGCCGGCCGGCGAATGGGAAACAACCGGCCGGGGTAATGCACATGCACACATCGAACATCGAATGCGAACTTTTCTGTCACCTTTTGCGGGCAGGCAGGCAGACCCAACGAACACAACCGCACGTCAAATCACCCCCAAAATTCTTTCCCCCGGAGCCACTCGCGCGGCGCAAACAAAAGACTTGCAGCGCAAGCGACGAACCCCGGGCCAGCCAACAATCGAGTTTAATTTCACCGCACGTCCCCAGGCCGTGTGGTTGGTTGCCATTGCACGCGAACATAAATCAAATTTCTCTCACTCTCATCCTGACCCGACCCGAGATGCAGCGCGATGTTCGGTTCAGCGCATTCGGGAAGGATGCATCACGGGGTCAGCGCGCGTTTACGATACTCGCACCAAAGGGGTGCACCAGCGGTACCGATGCACCAGCGTTCTCTGATTGACCCTCTTTGGGGCGCGGGTTGACAAAGCGCCCACGGGGAAGCAGAAGCGGCCCGCAGTTAATGAAAACGAACCTGACGCTTGGGAAAGTAACGTGAACTGCAAATGGACGATTCGGACGATGGACGGGGTGAGAAGGTGGAGCTGGAGCCGGATGGGACAACGGGTGGGAGAAAAAATTAAAACACCTCACTGCTGGTGGAATTTCAAAAATTTCTCGCTACACGACGCACATCCACGCACATCATCGGGACGGTGGAATCGGATAGCACGCGTGTCGGTGACAATTATTCAAATATGTTGGAAGAACGTCGCACGGTCCACTTATTCACGCGCTGAATAACGCACCATTCGACGCTGGTAGGGCGCACCGGTCCCAATCAATAGCGGGTGCCGAAAATGAGAAGTTTCGTACGAACTGTGACAGGAAGTTAAATGAGTTGTTTTCGTTTTGGTGGCAGAAACTGAATATCAATTATTTTGCAAAGAAATTTTCCTTCACTATTACGCGTTATAAAAGAAAGCTCCCCGCTGAAAGAACGACGTATAGTGAAGTGAATTTAATTGGCCAACTAGTTGTTTTAAATTAAAGAAATGCAGAAAAATATAGTAAAGTGAAACAACAAATCATAGTTATGATTGGCAAAATCATATGAAATAAAACCCATTAAATCGCAAATTTGTTGACTCAAAAACCCATATCAATCTGACATTACTTTAGGAAATATTATGTCTACTATCACCGCGGGTGCGTCACCTGCAAAACTTTTTTTTATTTAAATTTAAATAACACAAATTTCTAACAATCTTTCACCACCAGCGATCGTCAACTATCTGGCCACTCCCAACCTTCAATGTGTTATTAAATAGACAATAAAGTGACTTTCCTTCCGGTGCCTACCATTGATTCGGTTTTTGTGCCAAACACCATACATCATCCCCATTTCTCATGCGACGATACGGCACGTATGTTCGCCTCGCACCTAGCAACTATCTGCGTATCACCGTATCTCAAAAGCCTTCGCTAATACTTTGCCATCAAACAACAAAACAAAAAGAAAGAAATATGAAACTCTTCTTCCTTCGATTGCCATTTCGCGATCGCCGAGATCCGCCCGTAGCGTTCACGCGGAACGCGACAAGATGATAATTGTATGCGCGTACCACCCCGTTGCTGCGCAAACCACTGGATGGCCTATTTCTTTTCGTTTTTTTTTTGGGACGAATCACTTTAAAAGACTAAACACGAGCTAAAGCTGCATCTGGGAAGCCCTTCCCAGACGAACCAGTCCTAGACAGGGGCCGGGCGGCCTAAAATGGTAAAGCATGTTTTGCGTTCAAAAGTGTCCTCCCAAAAATTGACGCTCCCGGTGGTTTTCTTTCCCTTCTTTTTCTTCTGTTTCGCTTCTTCGTCTTGTAGTTATTGTTTTCCTGATGCTTTTTTTTTGTGTCCACCGCACGGCCGGACCACAACTCCTGCGAACGAGTGCGTAAAGATCGCGGATGGGACACGATCGCGGTGCTGTCGATGCTGCGATGATGCCCGGTCCCATTCCTTTGGCTGGGACCCGCCCCGGTTGCTTCAGCCATAAACTTTCTCCTCCGGCAAACAATCGACATTCCTGAACGCAGTTTCGTTGCTTGGTGTGCGTGTGTGTGGGTCGGTGTGTGCGTTTTTTTTTCTCTCATCCTGAACATCCAAGATTCATCAGAAAAGCACCTTAAAAGCCAACTTCATCGTTCACACTCCGAGAAGCTTCCGAGTTGAGAATAAGAAAAATCATAGAATGATCGGATAGCGTTGATGCCAATATCACTGCACCTGGGTTCGTTTCAAATCTTGCATCCAGCTCTCCACAGTGCCACAGTATGGCGTCATTCCGGCGTTACAAAATCGATCAATCGAGTTAGGTAATCTGTGGCGTCCGTTGACGTTGGTGCTGCTGCTGCTGCTGCTGCTGCTGCCGTTGCATGTTGAATCCCGCGATCGCGATCACTTCCTGCACGACCATGGTCGCCGAGCTCGGGATGGGTCCACCGTGTGCAAGAAACAGCAAAAAAACCAGCATAAAATACCCGTTTCCCCGAGCCCGGTTGACTGGTCGGGAAGCGGGGATGGAATTTATCGTAACGAACCAAGCATTTAGTGAAAGTGCACTGACACATCGTTTGCGGTCTGCGCGATTCCTCCTTGATCCTGTTCGTGATCAACAATGGCAAGAAACGCACACAAACACGGTACCCGCCAACTTCATATTCAGGGTCAGTTTGTGTGGTCGTATCCGGGCTACTGGGTCCCTGGGGTCCATCTTCGCGCCCGTTACCACCCGTTCCAGTTTGCGTTAGGGAAAGGATCGTCGCTTTCTATGACGTATGTTTGGCCCACTTTGGCGCCCTACCGCACTGCGTGTTGGTGGTTTATTCAACTTTGGTGTGCTTCCGTTTTCAGCTTATTGTTTCACGCTTCCCCGTGTACGTGTGAATATGACACTGTGTGTGTGTGTGTGTGTGTGTGTGTGTGTATGGGTGAATGCCTGTTTGATTCCTCGTTTTCCGTCGTTCGATTTTGGTTCCGCGTTGATTCGTAGCTTCAAAAATGTATTTTTCCTTGACACAAATTCCTCCCCACCCGAAAAGAAAAGATTATTAAAGTCTTGGTTAGTAGATGTCATCGTTTAACGAAACCATCCCCACCGTGCAGACGAAACGGAGCTTCATTAGAATTTCACTTTCACCGGCTGATGAGTAAGACCCACCAGCTTAATCATTGCAACCTCATCCCAAACCGGACTTCTCATCCAGCAACAAGTTGCCCACCGTCTAGCACAACAATCGGACCGGATTGTATTGCTGAATGGCCCAGTCTGGTGTTAGCCATTGGGTGGGTGGTGAGGTGAGAAAAAAAAAACAGTTTCTCCACCCGCGCTTTTTACATTTTTGGGAAACCGCATTGTATCCTCCCGTTTGGAATCTCCGTTACGAACCATTTATCATGCAGACGCCGTTTTGTGTCGCCAACATAACATCAAAAGTCGTGAATATTTACTATTTTGGAACTGTTTTTTACTGTCTATCACAAAAAATGAGATACAGCATGATTAATGACAACCTATGTACCATAAATTACAGAAAATGGGTACTAATTTTTGCTACTGCTTTTGCTCTCAAAACACACCTAACAGATGTAGCTTTACATTACATTTACATTAGGGTATTCGATTGTATGTGGTAAATGTGGAACCATTTCTGGATTCTTTACAAGTTGAACTAGAATGTATTAAGGTAATGTAAGGGATCTTTAACACTTTCTGAAGCTTTTCATGTTGCATGGGATCCCGAAATATCTCCGACTTTACTAGTTAAAGTTGAGAACCCAATAGTATCCCTCAGAACCAGGACTTGTCCTTAAGTAGATAAATTGCGAGTTCAAACGATAAAGTTGAAGCAATTTCTGGACTATGTTCAAGTTGATGTAGAATAGGCATAGAAAGATATAGAAAATTAAAGGAACTTGTGCAAACTGATAACGATTCGGATAACGATTAAGCTCTATTATTCCAGATCTACCTTGATACATTCCATTTCAATTTGAAAAGAAATAACAAATGGCACAGACTGTGCCAATTCAATTCAAGTTAATGTTGATCTTGAGCCTTCTTCTTGTTTTTCTTACACGGGTTTTTGAGACTTCCTATGGACAGTGGCGCCTCTTGAGTCTTAAACCAAGGAAAAATAATAAGCTTTCAATTTTCTCATCCTTTGTTTTCTCTTCCGTGGTATAGAGATAAAAGTTCGAAGAAACTTGTTATTTGCAGCAAATTTCAAATGAAATCTCAAAAAAAGCAACACCACGAGTTTCAAACGAATGCTCTAACTAAACCAACCTTAAGTCACATTCACATGGAGCGATTTTTATGGCAATGACACGACAGAGCCTAATAAAATAACCAATAAATTGCAGAAATCAACGACAGCAATTTTAATACTTGCTTTAACTATCAAACGGGCAAGAGTCCCGCCCGGTCGGTCAACACATTCAAGCCGGACTAACCAATAAAAAAGAAAACACCTACTCCACCACCAGCTTTACAGCGTCTCCATTGTTTGTACAGATGCAATTAGAAACGGTTTTAACATCTCCAACCCCGCTTATTCACCCTGCGCCGGTGCCCAAAGGTGACGTCCGGATCCGCTTCGGCGTGAAAGTGTCACCCGGCTCCAATAGGGGGACCTTGCTCGCTGAGCAAATATGACAATTTTCACGTGCACGCACGCACGCACGCACACACGTACCGTGTGTCGCCGATGGCCAGCCATTGTGAAAAAGTGAAATTGGTTTTGTTTGACCAATTGTTGAGTAATCGTAAACGCAAAACAGTGCGACTCACTTTCCCTCTTTCCACAGCAATCCCGGAGGGAGGACAGGCGGCCCTTTCTTACCGGCACCCTTCCATTCCCGATCAGCGTCCGTTGCAGGGCACGTCATAAATATGCAGCGTGCGCACCGCTCGATGGAGATGGGTTTTCTTTCCGTCGTCATTTTTCCGAGAATCTCACAGGCAACATGGGCAGGGCTACTTCCGCGACAGGTACGGCGTAAGGGTGTGTCTCGATCGGGCGAAACCACACGGTCGATTTGGGTGGGGCACTGTATGTACTGTGCTATTGCAAGCCATTTGGTGTACCATCTCCGGCAATGGGATCGTAATTGGGGGGGGTGGATGATGGTGGTGGTTGCATGCTGCGGGAAGGATATGATAGATCTTACATAATGAGGCAATTGAAAGTGAGAGCAACGCCGTTCTTCTGTGGCACTCTACTTTTTGGCGCATTTATTTCATACTCAGGCGAACAAGTGGCTGATTCGATGGAAGTAAAGAGTGGTAAATTACAATCAGTTTTTTGTTTTCTTTTGTTCGCATTGCAAAAAACGTGCATTTTACTCGAAGATGTGGCTCTTGTAATTGAATCTGAACAACTGAACCAAGGATCTTCACACATAAGATGATATTGGACAGAACGTTAAATGTTGCAAGCATCGACAACGACAGGACATAATTTTTACAATATAATTGATTTAAAGTACATCCAAAGGTCATTTTTTCAAGTAAAACTACCGGTCGTATTAAATAAGTATGTTTCCAATTCAGAAGTACATGAGGAACCTAGCGGAAAATGTGTCAGTTTATTGTTTATAAAACCAAAAACATATCAAATCTCCCAACATGTACTAAAGAATCGTTTAAGCACTCTGATTTAATGGTTACTTCAAGCCACCCAGTTAGTAAAGCTAAATGTTATTCCATATAATAGATATTATCCGATATTATTGATTTCACAAGACACCATTGATCATTAATAAATCTTCATAATATTCTAATACGGCCAGGCCGTTCTAACATAAAAAAATAAATCTTCATAATAAAATTTAAATCAGTTCCCAACCCACGAATCAATATTCACTTACTACTTTTTTCATGCATTTTCTTTCGTGAACTTATTTTCCATTTGCATTTCACCAACCACAATAAAACGCTCACACTACCAACGGGTCGTTGCTCCATGCAGGAGCAACTGGAAGCAGTTTTTTATTTATTTGCCACCATCGTGACACCATCAAACATCAACCTGTCGAGAATTGATTTTTATTTTTGCTGTTCTCTCTCCATTCCCAAAATCATGTCTAATCTGAATTGCACAAGCCCTTTCCCTTTGCCCGGTCCTACGATCAAGACCTTCACCCTTCCTGCAAAGCATGCTACTAGCTTAAGAAATAATAAATAATTATAAGTTACGGTGGGATACTATGGTTACGCTTGCAAACTCCCTAGCGAAGGATATGCACTAGCGCGATCGTTAAGCTGATCTAATGTTTTGGTTTTTCTTAAGCTTTCATAACGCGATCAAATCATTTGTATAGCTTCACTGTTTTTTTTTTTTTCAATTCCCATACTAACATCATGACCTTATTCTCCTTTAGTTGGATGTTGGAGCTTCTAGAATTACTTTTTAAAGAGAGCTTACTAGCTTCATTCAGTAGATATATAAGCAAAAAAAAAAACAGGTAATTCTTTGCATGTATTTTGTTCTAATTTTCCACGTCATTTTTACTGTCCTCTTTTCTGGAACTTTTTGACCAAAAACCTGTCTGTCTTGCATGTACTACCATGTACATCATGGTTTCTTCTGCTTTCGTACCAATGTTTTGAAGCTGCGTCACATAAATGCTGCATCATTTTCAGCTTCAAGCGTTTTCGCTTCAAACGTGGCGTCGTCTCCCATATCACGACCTCAACCTGCCGGCATTTTGTTTGCTTTCGTCATGCATCATCCTCTTGTATGTATGCTGCATCGTTTCGTTTCAGGGGTTCGTCGCCTGCGTTAGAACTTTCGCTTTCTCCTACCGATTAGCTGTTGCAGCCGTGACGGGTTATTGGCCTGCGCTGGTTGTCGGTACCCGTCCAACACCTCGCCGTACCGACTTCGAGTAAGCGAACCGTAGCTATTGCTCGTCTGCTGTTGCTGCTGCTCGGGAGTTGCACCGTATTCTGTTCCACCCCAACCAACGTAAGAACCTGCGCCGCTAGCACCATTGCCGCTAGTCACAACACCGCTTGCTGGTGCCGATGGTCCCGTCTGCTCGTACCGCTCACCACGGTTCCACCCACTCCAACCGTCCCACCCGTTGTCCTGCCGATCGAACTGCAGCTCGTCCGCATCGTCAAAGAACTGCTCCACGTTCTGCACCGAGCTAAGGCTCGAATCGCCGAACGTGGGCACCGACGGTGTAGAATCGAAGTGGAAATGATTCGTTTCGTAACCGAGCGGAATGTATTTGCCACCAAAGTCAGCCATCTGCTGGTGCGTGTGCTGGATCTGGTGTGGCGTTGAGCCGACGTACGGATCGAACAGCGACAGGCTAGGGTTCGGCGCCTTGGTCGTGCTCGGCGCTGACGTACCGATGGGTGGTAGCTTCATCTTCCCCGATGGTACCTGCTGCTGCTGATGCTTCTTATGAAATCCGGCCTCCTTGCGGATCGGAATGTGGACCACCTCCAGTTTGCTGCTTTCGCTCTTATCATTGCTGTGGGGCTGCTGCAGCAACAACTTCAGCGCTATCAGCGACGATACGAGCAGTGATTTTTTGCTCAACAGCAACGACAGTGCCGTTGCCAGCACGAGCTTCTTCAGGATGAAGTGCAGCAGTATGGCTTTCAGCGCGAGTATGCCCATCCCGATCGGGACCGCTTTCTTCATGTGCTTTTTCCACCCCTTGCGCTTATGCTTCCGATGCTTCTTGCCTTTCTTTCCCTTCTTGCCCTTTTTGCCCTTCTTGTGGCCCCCTTCCTCGATGCTGATCGAGTACGAACCGTCGTCGTGTCCGCCGCCACCGCCCGTCACCACAATGTTATTGTTACTGCCACCGCCACCGCCCTTCTTGCGACCTGTGGGGAATCAAAACAAACGTCCCAAAAAAAGAAGAAGAAGAAAAAGAAGAAAACAAACAAACGGGAGCAAGCTGTGAAATTAAATTGATTTTTTTTTTCTAAAACGCCAACGAAAGACATCAACGATTGAACAGCAAACGAACCGCACCACGAACCACCGGTTCGGTGTTGGCCATGTGTTGAACATATTTTTTGTTTCCATCCAATCACTTAGCGTGTTTGTATCAAACGAAACATTTATCCTAACTGTGCCATTCGGGCGTCAAGATTTCCACTTCATTTCCTCCTCGTGCTCGACACCATGGCTAGCCGTATAACGCGCGCTCGTTATGTTCCTACCCAACCGTCAGCGAGTGAGCAAGATTCACTCTTATGCTTCGGTGCATCTCACCGAGTTTTGTGATCATAGCGGATACCCTGCATGTATGTGCAGCGAACTGATCGTTGATCGTGTGTATTTTTTTGTGTATGTGTGTGTTTCTTCCCTCCATTCCGCGCTTGCCATGCCATTTCCAGGCAATCACGCGTGGCCGAGGCTCGATGCGTGCTACCGTTCGCATGTGTGGATGTTTGCTGTGTGTTCAGAAAGCGTCAAGTATGGGAAGTTAAATGCTGCTGGCAATGTGACGAGCGAGGATTATTGCAATTATGTTTGCTATTGTAGTTATGTGGCAGATTTATCGTTTTGTAGAGAAATTCTGCGATCGCTTGTGCAAATAGCAACTTGGAACAAACACGCATTGGGAGAGTTTTTAAAGTTTAAAGCCCTTAAAATTAAGCAACAAATCTATTTACTGCCCGTGTAGCGTGCCACAAACAATGTCTCATAAAAAAAGAATTTTAATTCTTAGAACAACATACGTTGATCTAATCACATGTTAAAAATCTTATACTCAATACACCACTGCATATCACATTCTTCATTTGTTCTGAAAAAAAAAACATCTGAGCTACAAATCACAGTTCTTGTCTTCAGAAATTCACTTCGATCATAAATTATCGCCTCTGCTTGATCACGAATAATGTTGCAAAAAATAATGTTCACTGCTTAAGATCAATAAGTTCGAAGATCAAATCGGAATGTAACACAGCTAGCTAATACGCATCTTCCATTATCATTAAACAAACCATCAGAATCACCTTCAGCAATGGCCATTTCATCCTGACCCGGTTCGGATTCCACCGAAGAGTCTTCCCCTTCCGACGACTGCTCTTCGCTGCTGGCGCTGGCAGCGGGTTCATTCATGTCACTGCTCTTGATCAGCCCATGCTGTATGGCAAGCTGGCGCAGGGAACGTAGATTTTTTCGTACATCTTCACCCCGGAGGTTCGTTATCCTTCTCAGTACGTCCAGGTATGTCACACTACCAATTTCACTCTTGGCGCTAGCACCCGTGTCACTCGTACCGTTCACTAGCACAGCCACACCCAACAGCACCGCTATCACCGTCAGCAACGGAAATCGCCCCATCGTAGCACACGGACACACACACACACAATTTTGGGCTAGCTGGGTTTGGTATTGTTTTTTTTTTATTTGCCTCCTATTGGTCAAATACCACACGCCCACGGTTTTTGCGAATCGGAATTGGGCTGGTTGGAATCTGGTCCGCACTGGTTAGCAATCGGTGGTGAACTAAAATCGCAAAACTGCAACAATCAATAAAACCTATCCGTTTGGTGAAAAAGCCTACGCACACCACACACACACACACTTGTTGCGATGCTCTTCGGATGCACCGGTTGCATCCTCGGACGCATTTTCTCAGACAACTGTTGGGCGGCCACAACGCTGCCCGGGATGCAGTCAACCGTCCAGCCCGTACTACACGCAAACCGCCCAGCACCAGCTAGATCCCTTGCAGGTTACGCAACTGTGCGATACGTTAATTGGAAACCCATTTTTCTGCGCTGATAAGACGGGAGAAATGCACAGCACGCTACAGTAGCGTGCTATCATCGAACCGGCCCATGCTTTTTGTGCAAATGAAGAGAAATGAAGAACATGCCACGAATGATCACTCATCACAACGGAAGACATTGTTTCGCGTAATTGGCGAGTAGTGTTCTGGCCAACGCGTTGGCTACACTTCCGTTATCTCGCTGCCTGTGTAGACAGGAGAAAACGAATACAGGATGCATTGTGTGTAAAGAGTACCGATAGAGAAAGTGCACAATGCTTCTCACCTGCACTCACTGCAATCGGTACGCACTGGTAAAGATTGCCCAATGCAGACGTATGCAACAGCAATGAATGCAATGGTGTGTGCTACATATATAAAAACCCATTACGGTATATTTTAAATCGCACTCTATTTAAATTTTAATCATTCTCTTCAATTACAATTGCTACGATCACTCTTCGAATAAAGCAAGACAATTTCTATTCTTTATGTTCAACCATAAGCACGGTTTCATTTAAATTTTAGAATAAAAGTCAATAAACTCCAATTACTGAAAAGAAATTTGCTCAAACCTAAACATTGCTCAAACTTCATCTGGTTCCATTGCCGTGATGAGATTCTAAAAAAATCCATGCGTTAGACACATAGCGTAACGATCCATGCTTTTGCATTGCATACCCTACAGGCGCATTGGTGGAAAACATAGAAAAACATCGTTACGGGTTACGGGAAGTTAGACGTTGCTATGAACTATGGTTGATTTATTTAATTAAATTTAGTTATCGCTTGCGCGTGTGGATTTATCACAATTGTGGTTTGTTTATTTTTTTTTTCTTTATCTTTTATTCTTGGATATTTTTCCTTAGACTTTTTCAATTGGTGATAGCATTATTCGCAAATTTGCGAGTGTGTTTTTATGTCGAAGACGTTGTTTAGGTAAATCGTTGTTGGAAATTGCAAAAAAGCCAAAGAAGGAATAAACTTTAGGTCTAACGAGACGTAGAGAAGCACAGCGTGCTCGTTCTCTTGATCAGGTGGAGTCTAACCTGTCGGAGTTCGGATGCAGCCGGGGATGAAGGACTGCAGCCATGGATCGAGTTTCCTGGAAACGCATTTTCCTGACCTGGCCATGTTGGCACGACGTGCTCAAGTCTGAGCAAGCCAAGAAAAAGAAGAAGAAGAAGAACTTTAAATCTTTACAACTCAATGTGGTGTATGTTGGATTACCTGGGAGCATTCCAATCATCCTCACCGTATTTAGCATGGAAGTTTACTCACAATGTGTAGCTCTACTACACAGCAACACAATGCCTATACATAGCATTGACGTCTATCCATGAGTAGACAAGCGTCAAGAAATGATACTAACAAAAACTAAGCTCACCAGGTTAAAGAGGTTACACAACTATAGGGACACTTGCAGAGACTTCGTAAAACAGAATGACGAGTATACGATATTTTAGTGCTTCCCACATGGTCTGCCAACGGTCCATCATAAAAATCACCTTCTCTGATGTCGATTTTAGACCAATGAGTCTACCTCCTCATTCTCGGTAATTACAGAAGGAGAAGCAATCTAACAACTTAACATTAGTTAAGTTAAGCCTAGCATTGAGCTTAACAATAGCAACACAACTTTTGACCCATGAAAACCTTTGGGGAGCATCAGAGCTTCGCTTTTATGAAACAATGTTTTCAGCACGCAATCTGTCAAAAAGTTTAATATATTGTATACGTTGAATGAATTTCATACGGAAAAAAATTTAAATTACAAATCAAGTCTAATTATGGTTAGACAATGCGAAGATAATTATTCTTATTCCTATTTTGAGTTCCAATACGAAATACCATTTTCCACAATGTGTCCAATAACGATCAACAGATGAATGCATTTTTCTGCATCATGATTGTAAGTGTACATTATGTTTGCATGTATTTGGATTGAAATATATCAATTTGTTGAGATAAATTACACCGATTTGCGATGTCTTTATTGATTTTATTTTCTTTTATTTTATCAACGTTTTTGCGATTAATTAGAATATTACAACATGCAATCATTGTGATAGTTTTATACTTACCCAGGACGAAATTTTCGTGTTGTGATATTTATTTGAAATTTCCAACGATGCAAAATTAATAAAATAACAAAACCATTACTTATTATCCACACGCATACAAATCTTCGCCCGATGCGCATCGTTCGAGCAGCTTAACATCCGTTCCCACATTATACTGACCGCATGAAAGCGCGCACGTGCTGAAACGAAAACACAGCTCCACGTGTTAACGTGCTTCACAAACCTGCTGTCCGCACTGGCAGCGTGGTTAGGCGCCGCTGTGGCCGCCAATCATTCGCAAGAGCTAATTTACCCCGCGCTAATCCATCGTCCGTCGTGCATACGAAACATAACTTCTCCAACCCCCACACCTTCAAACCACTCCCTTCCCCTCACCACGACCCCGTTATACCTTCTCGTGTCATCGATTTGTGCGGGAAGGCAACCGAACGGAACGATTGAACCGATTTTCGACCACCGTAAGCAACGGCCAGATCCTTACAAGTCCCCTGAATAGATTCCGAACACACCGTCTCAGTACTTTTGAGGTTGCATTTTCCGCATTTCTTAAAACCCCACCTTGTCGGCACACGCTTTTTAGCGATTCGTGCGCACAGCATATCTACAGCTACACTTACCCCGTACGCATGCTGTCGAAATTTTGACAGCCAAAATACCTTCCTGCGCATGCGGTCGCAAACACGATCGCGAGAAGTAATAAATATGCCAGACACACACAGTACGCGTATTTTAAGCTTTTCTTTTCATGTTTCAGTTTTTAATTATCTACACTTTTCTTTCGCGCACCACTTTTGTTGCTTTATGCTTACATTATAAAATAAAAAGAAAACAAAACCCCCAAACTGTGTGTGTGTGTTTCGTTTCGCATCAACCTATTTTCCCTTACCAGGTAGTCTTCCTTTTTTTAATGCTTTGGAGCTAAACCAATCGCCTAACAAATCGTATACGGGGTAAGTAAAAAGAACGCAAAACCAAAAAAAGAAAAGAAACCAAAACAGAAGAAAAAACAAACCTCGACCTTTAAGTCGTACCTAACCTAACCTAACAATTTTGCTCTGCCAGGCCCAAAACGCTCGAAACGAGCGCAACCGGCTTTTCTTCAAACGCATTGCAGACCATTTTGGTCTTTTGCTTCCCATAAATGTTGGGATTGGGCTAAGCAAGGGACCTAGCTAAAGCGAAACACAACACAAAAGAAATCTGTTTTGCTGTCTACCAACCATTCAATTCCCGGCTCGCGGCTGTTTGCGTTTTTATTATGAGGGGGGCCAGTTTGCTGGAAGCCTCCCTATTTCCCTGATCTGTCCATCCAGTACTCTTCAGTTCTATCGAAACCAAGCGTGTCCATCACTATTGCTATTTTCTAATTGACGCGCCTCTAGATCTGCCTCTTTTGTTTGGTTGCTGCAGCTCGGAAAGAAGTCTCCTCGAAGAAGTCCCCTCGCAAGGGGCGTTTGGCGTGCTCCTGTCCTATTAAGCCTACGAAAATCGATAATAAATTAAAGGGACGAACCGATCGTACCGCTGGAACCGCTGGAGTGCGATTGTCCGCAGCAGCAACAGCCCTGTGGAAAGGAAAGCGTGCCAACCGTACCGGAAGGTTGGGGGTGAACATCATTACGCGGCTTACTCATCTCTTAGATCATGCGTTTGCGCATGTGTGTGTGTGTGTGTGATTTTTTTTATTGACCGAAAGTACCGTTCCGATCACACCCCATTGTGGCCCACATTGCCAACACTTACCCGACGATCAACCGGACCGTTGCGGACGATCGCGCGATCTCCCTCCTTCTCCCTCACAGCTTGTCCTTCTTGTGAGTGGGTGGGGGTGGGGGTGGTTGACAGTTGTGTGACCACCCTCCGTCCTTCATCCTTCACCATGCATCCCCGCTTTAGTACTTCTTCAGGCTGACGACGGCGGTAAAGAGCGCGAAGAAGAACCCGGCCAGCCCGGCAGACTTTACCAGCAATATCAGCCCACCGATGATGGCCGGTACCAGCGCAAGGAACTTTATCTTGTACGCCAACAGCAGCGGTATGAGAAACTTTTTGTACTTCTTCTTCAGGTGGAACTTCTTCTTGCGGCCCTCCTCGCCCTTCGGCTCGTCCACATCCGCTTCCGGGTCGTCCGACTGCTGGGTGGAGATCGCGTTCTTCTCGATGCCATCATCATCATCGTCGTCACCGTCGTCTTCGGTGGAGGCGGAAACGTCTGGAAGTGCAACGCAAAGTGCCGAAAAAAAAGACACAAAAATAAAATTACCGTACACGAAGCTTCAGTTCATTATTCGGTGAGCTGGAAAGATGGGACGAGTTTTACTCAACATTTCGACTATTACTTCTATCACGGTTACCACCCTATCATCATCAGCATACGGTGTACACGCGTGTTTGCGTGTGTGTCAACTCCATGCACAGTAACTGACTGACCTCAATCGATGGACGGTGGCCAGCCAGAAGCCGTCGTTCGCTTCCACAATTAAATCATGGGTCATTAAGTTCCCACAGTCTGCCTGTGTTCGGCCGGGTTACGGGGCCCAAAAAACACGGGATACACAACACCCTGGTGCACTAACCGCTAACGGTATGCGTACGCTATGCGATCCCCGGGCAGATGGGAGAAATGTTTTCAACGCGAAGAACTAGACACAGAGAAAAAAAAAGAAGCAGAACCATTCCCAAACTTAACGCCAAGATGCCGCATAAAACCGTCCCGGAAGCGGGCCAGTTCGGTAATTAAGCGAGTTAAACTGTTTTGTTTGGTCACTGTGCGATTACTGGGCAAGGCCAGCAGGCTTATCGTTTCCACCCGACGGCGAAAACACAGCTTTTCGAGTTCAAAAAGTTCAGCGGACAAACAAGCGCATTATGTTTCAACTCGCTTTCAACACTAAACCCGTACGGTCTGTGTGGTGCTGTGCGATAATTGAATCGATCGGAGGAACGATGGTTTAATGCGCGAAGTGATAATAATAACACGAATTAGGTATTCATTGGGCGAAGCTGTTTGATGAGGAACTTTTCCTCATTAGTGTGCTTTTCTTCCTCGCAATGAATCATTTTTATGTGCTTTTCCTTAGGTATTTCCCGCCAAATAGCAGTTATGTTAAAGGAAGATGTACAAGCACAATGTTCGAAAAAATTGAATCTTTTTAATCGTAATTTCTCGAAGCTTTATGCTTTAGGACTATCTAGTATAAATGATAAATCAAATTTAAAACATTTTTTTACATATTTTTAAAAGCTAATATTATTGAGACCACATTTATCAGTTTCGCAATCCTGCTTAAGAGATCATTTTTATCGATTTCTTTCTGAGATCACCTCTTTCAAGTTAAAAAAAGGCGTTGTTGTATTATAACAGAATAACAGCTTTAAAGTTACTAACTTTCAAATAAAACAATAAAGTGGATTAAAAAAACATTACTAAATATTTGTAAATTTCGCTATCAGTAATGTTTATGAAGAGCTATTATGCAATTCAAAACAACAATAGAAATAATAAATTGTATTATTATTTTTAAGACAAAACGTGAGCGCATATTCCAATCATTGACTCAACAGTTACGCTAAAGAATGAATAAACAGAATGGATCATTTCTTGCAAGTGGACCTGATAACGATAAGATGCAATCCATGATTTTAAATTAAACCGAATGGCCAAAACACGCTATGCTATGGAACATTAGTGATACATTCATGTTACAATGAATGAAATTGGAGCTCTTATATGCTTATATATTCTCGTTTGAAACAATCTGCGTTCTATTTTATTTACTTCCCATTCTTCATCACTATCATACTAGAACTAAATCATAACCCAATAACTAACATCTAATTCTAAAGGCTAAAGATAAGAATATTAGACGAAATAGTTAATCAAACATTGATCGGATGATCTAATGATGGTTATTAGCCTTGAAGACAGAAAACATAAGCGAAATAATTAAAAAAAATAAACAAACAATCATAACAATGTTTCCTTCCTTAAGACTTTCCTTGAGACTATTGTAACTCAACCCTTGCATACGAATGTCAGATAGAATTTCATATCAATATCAAAATATTCCTGAGAATACAACACACAAACTTGCTGATCACTACAAACGACTGTCCAATAGTCCAAAACTCTTCTTCTATGGGGAGTTCCGTTTGGCAATTGAGAAAAAAAGCAAACTTACTAGCTAAAGTTGAGCAAAAAGGAATTATCAACGTCCTTTGCCCTTAGTTCTATAGCAAGCCCTTACTGTGCACTTGTTGACCCATATGCTTCCACAGTTCTGGGGTTAAAATTCTTAGCATCCTCAATTCATAACATAATGGGAAAAAAACAATAACGGACCGAACCATGAGCAGCATGTTGATTGGCCATTGTGTATGCCTGCCGAACTTTAAAGCTGCTCACTCATCTCAAGCACGATGCGTGCGCTCCTCCACTTCAAGAGCATTGTTAGCCAAACGGACACCTTCAACAGTGCGTGGTTTAAAAAAAAGCGCATACAGCACCGGCATCCGTTACGTCTCAAGATTCAACTTCGGCGCTTACCATTATCGACAAAGTACTTCCAGAAGAGGTTCTCGATCCCGCGCGATCGTTCCGCGCTGCGGTACAGCTCCACCAGCCCGGTCTCATCGCTCGCCTCCGGTCGCTGCAGATCCGGCGCGTCCAGTTGCTGCTCCAGGCCGGGCGGAATTTCGACCTCGGAGAAGCGAGTCATTGACCGGTTGTTGATGCGGCTCCGACTGCCCGTGCCACTTCGCGATGGTTTTGCGAGCGGTTTCCGTACACCCCAGCTGCTGGCCAGCGGTGTGCTGACAGTGGCGGAAATCCGCCATGCGGCCGGTACCGCGTACGGCACGTGCGGTTTACTGCTGGGACTTGGGAATTTTACGCTCGCCCCCAAACCGTCCGGCATCAGTTGGTTGTGATGCATCGCGGCTAGCCCACCATGGTTCAGCTTTCGACCACTCGGACCATGTTCGGTGGCAGTGGAGACCCGCGCCAACAGGTGTCCTGCTGTCACTAGCAGAACCCATACCAGATGCCGTTCCTTCGGATACATAGCATTGAGCAGCACGATCCCTACAAACACGATACTCTGGTTCACCCTTTTTGCTAATTTCTGTCCACTAAAATGCACTGCACTGCAATGGCGGGTGTTTGTTCACACCTCACAACCAAACAAAGCCAAATTAATCCAAAAGCGACACAATAAACATGCAATCCACACACAAATGTTTACCGAGCACCGTACGCATCTCCACAAACATTCCTTGGTTTCTCCCACTCGAGAGCACTGCACGGCAGGCGCAAGTGTCACACCAACATTTAGCTTCCTGCCCGGGTTGATCACAATCGCAAGTATCACATCAACAGCGCACGCTGCGTACACGTTCCACTGCGTTTTTGGCTCTTTGTCGGTACCGTTTTTGCTAACCGTCGCGGCGCGAGTGCCAGAACGCGAATGAGGCGAACCTTTTGGGAAGTGATCTGTGAAGCCAGCTCCGGTGTACACCGGGGCGTGTATACCGCAAACCCGCCCCGGAGTCCCTCCTCTCCCCCCGCTGGGGGGAAGGCACATTTTTCCTTCGCCCGGCGGTTGTCTGGTTGCGTCTTTTTCCCGTGCTTTCCCGAACCCAACCGTTGACGCGATCGATGCGCGAGCATTTTGATTTGAAGCCGGAGATCACACCAACACAACCGAATCACCGTGCACCGTGAGGTGTTGCGGACAGCACACGGGGAAGACGGATGGGGAATTGGTTGGGGAAGCTAATTTCAACCACAGCGAACGGGTCGGGAACGGAGGTTAGTTTCCATTAATACAAAAAAAAAACAAACCCCCCGAACAAGAGAAGAAAAGAAACACAACCATGGCGGAACATAACCGCCGCATGTAAACCGCAAATTTGGAGTGGGAAAAGGGTAGAGAGATGATGCCAAAATTGAAATTCTCTAACCACGCACACTAGCATCAGTAGTAGACTAGTGGTAGTTCGTCTGCAATGATATGTTAGTGGCGCGAAAAGCAATTTAAAACGTATTTTCGTACATTATTTGCATAATAGAAATTTCTATCAGTTGGTTAACTTCGAATCATCCTACGTCTTTCTGTATAATTCTGAAATTTTACTAATTGGGTTACTCATAAATAAATAAAAAGTTCATTTCATTAATTAGATAAGTTGAAATAATTGAAACAACAGATAGCAACAACTTATCTATTAGTATATTTCATACTTCTGATATGTCGTATCTGGCCTACTTCCGTTCTCTCTCATTAGACAGAGTTCAATCCTCTTTCTTCCGTCCCACCTAAGTTGAGGTTAATCTGGTATACGGTTAATATTTAGCATCTAAGTTATATTAAATTAAGTGGATGCTATCAATAAACCCTTCAGGTGGACAATGTTAAGAACCATACTAATTATTTTTATTGGAATGATATAGTTTTACAAACGGGGCTATAGAAATAAGCAACTTAAATACTCTCCTTAATGAACAACAATATGGAGACTTCCACGACAACAAGCGACGAACGGCATAATGAAATCAATGCTTTATTACGTGCTAAAATATTATATAGTAACGAAAACTAACTTAGGATATATGTAACCGAAGAAAGGAGTAGAAAACATTGAAATTATGCTCACAGAGTAGAACCTAACAGAGAAGAAGGATTTGGAGAGAAAACATTGAAAACATTAGATGAAGACATTTAATTCTGAAAAGTAATCTGTTAGAACAACATACTAGGGATATCCCTTAAATTGGCATGCCAATTTTCTAATGTTACTAGGCTCTAAGATAGAATTTTCTCTAGCCTTCTTTGGAAGAAGCAATTAAATTGTTCAATTTTATTTGTATGTTTATTCGAAATTTTCAATTAAATACTGAGGCGAAAATATAAAAGATATAATTGAAACATTTGCCGAACGTTTCAAAGGTTTAATAAAACGCTTATGATTATGCAAGAAGAAATAATTAACATATCATCAAGAGAATCCTTACGGGACTAGACATATGTAGAAATAAGAGTAAATCTTTAGTATAAAGGAGATATAAGCAAAAACACACAGACATCGTCCGTTACAAAACGCACACAACCCAACGCACTGTTTATAGAACTTGCGATCTCAAACAGCTGATGACATCAATTTTCCCAGCGAAACGTCTGATGCTACCATAAAACTGTTCCATGAAGAAAAAGCAAACAAACCCCCAAGCATTTAATTCTGCGTCTCCATTCCTAGGCACTTCCTGCAGCAAAAAAGCCCGTGTACCTTCGGTACTCGTTCAAGTTCATTTCATCGCCACTTTTCAACCTTTGCTTCTTGCTCACTCTTCTCTATAACGCTCGCTTCATCTAATTTGGATTTATATCGCAACCCACCCCGACACTTGGCGACAATTCCCGACCTGCCCCGGGGCGACAAAACGACGCACTGACAACCACAATCACACGGACGACCCGTCGTCAACGCGAACGGGGTTTGGCTCATACTTTCCGTTGGCGCGTACCGCCTGTCGCCATTTGATGGTTTGTGGCGCGGCCCATCATTTCGCTCGTACTGTGATCATACACAACAAATTATGTTAACGACTTTTCTTCATGCACGACCGCTAATCCGGAGCACCGGCAAGCGCCAGCAATGCGCACATGGGGACAGGTATCATTTTACCCAACTGTCTCACGGCGTGTGTTTGCTCAAGCGGGCCCACCGAGAGGAGAAGAGTTTCACTTTTGTTCGAGATCGGGCGTTCCGTTTTTCGGCCCTTCCACACGGCCCCGCTCGGAAGTTGTTGTCATGGCGCACGATTAGTACCCTTTGCTGGAGGCCGCCTAGTTGCACCGCTGATGCACTTTTGATTTGGCTGCACAAAATTGCAACGAAATCGAAACAAATTCCCCAAGTGCGATCACCTGTTCGTCCAGTTTTGGCCACGCACAAAAGGGTTTGGAAAGCAACAATAACAAAAAAAGGGCAAAATCCGTTTTATCTCGACCCTCAAACAAAAGGAAAACCAAAAAAAAAGGCAACAACAATGGTAAAATTAACAACATGATTAGCCCTCGATGGGCTATAGGGAGAAAGTTCCTTGCCCGGCGTGGATATTGAGCACTCTGGTTGCGATGCGGCCGATAGTGTAACCGCTGCCAGTAATGCGGTCTGATTAAATTCCCATTATCGAGCTATCAAGATTATCGGCTGGTTGTTGATACTGATCGCAACCGTCAACAAAGGTTTGAAAAAACTGAGGGGTTGTTTTACTTTCGGCAAAAGTGAAAATTAATCACACTTAGTCGTGAACTAGGGAAGATGCAAATCCTTATTTTTTTTTAATATCTCGTTTTTTTATAAGTAGTTCGAGTTTGGGAGAAAAGGCAGATGGAGATTGCCAGCAAACCTAGTTTCCTTCCTTCGGGTAATCATTTATCACACCGTCAAGAAATACATCTCGACCCATAACCATTCATCGATAGTGGGTTAATTCCCAACCGCCAAAGAATGTGGATGCATTTCTAACAAACCCAGTCCCAGCCCCAGGATCAGTCGCTTTTATTGTGTCGGGCAAGAATCACCCAGCTCCAGCCAAAAAGCATCAATAAAAGGCCGCCCCGCCAACGAAATTCTTCCCCAAATCGCTACTAATGACCGAAGCGTGGCGCGTCGATCGCAACAGCCAACAGCTGTACAGTTATCAGGCAAATGGCCATGCTCCAGCTAGCGGTCCCGCTGTAATCGTATCGTATGGTTACAACGGGTTCTTCCAGTCTCGAATCAATCGCACGTATCGATCGGATAAGTGGAGTGGAGCTAACAGTGTTCTCGCCTCCGATCGCTAATAGTTTCTTGCGATTACGCTTCGCACGTGAAATTGAAGCAATCGTTTCGGTATTGTTTGCTAAATAATGCGTGTTCTTCAAACCCGGTATACGATAAAAAGTGCGATAACATTTGATTAATGGGTAAAGTGCCCCGTAATTGATTCTACACAAGTGTGTGACTTTTTTTGTTTTGAGAATAAACAATCTAAAGCGTCTGTTAAATCATTTGTTACATTCGTATAAGGGAACACATGTTCAACATTTAAAATTCTTATCATTCCTTCTCCAGTTTTTGATCCACTATTCTGAACGGTGCGACTGACACTTATCAACTCTCTGTTACCGAGCGCAGCATCCGGGAAATTGGGCATTGCGCCGTATCATTAAGCTTTCGTGTCCCACTTTTTTGGCGGTTTTACACATTTTTCCGATAACACACTCCCGTTTCTAAACGGCCAACTGCTAAACCCGTTTTGCTAGACTCGATCTCGATTTCCCCGATCTTCCCCGGCGCTTGGACAGAAGTATTATTACTTAGTAAACCGTACCAGAGAGCGAGAGAGAGAGAGAGAAAGAGAGAGAGAGAGAGAGAGAGAGAGTGAGGGAGCGGCCAGAGTCAGTCAGATAAAGGCCACACACGGTAGACGAGGCACAAATTAACATACTTTTTTTTGCCGTTGCTTCTTCGCCTACGAAACCGTCTATTTCGTTGCTTTACTTCCCTACTCTGGTGCGTAATTAACGTCAAATTTTCGGTGCTTCCAAATTTTGCCCTCGAATTCCCCAATTTCGGACATTCTTTCGCGTGGATTGCGAAAATGTTTAACACCACACCGCACCCGGTTCTAAGAGCGTGTTGAGCAAAAAAAAAACAGCATCAAAAAAGCTTCTAGGCCGTACACGGTACAGTGCATTTGGCGGATAATTTACCCGTGCGGACCGTTTTTAATTCCCATTTGCCCGTTCGCAGCACCGCAGAAAACAAAAAAAAAACAAAAGCAAAATAATAAAACCGGTGAAAACGACAGCCACATATCGCTTATTGAAAGCGGGGCAAATTTTACGGTACCCCATTTTTGGCCCAAAACCCATCCCTCGGTACGTCGGTTGGTAAAGGTCCAAGAAAAGAAAATCATGCACAAAAGCGCCCGGGAGTAGAATAGCCATTGAAGAGGAAATTTAAACAAAAGCAAAACAATAGCCCCAACTCGCCCGCTACTAAGCTAGGGGTGGTTTCTTGTTACACCCGACCATGCAGGTATGCAGGTGATCCGCAGCGGTTTAAACAATAAGAAATGGAGGAAAACAATAACGTCATCGTTTTTCATCTGCCGGTGGGCGCTTCCTTTCGCTGGCTTTCGGGCAGCGAAGTTACGCCGGTATGCTTAACCTTCGCGGTTCGACATCGACCGTATGCTATGTGTGGGCCAGTGTTTACCGATTTCAAGCGATTGGATACAGAGCGTCTAACAATGCTACGGTAAATTAGACCTTTCCTGCTTTGCCAAACCGGGGCTTGCGAGGGAATGATCACATTTTCCCCGCAGTGGTGTGTTTGATCAAGCCATGATCTACAGGGAAGGGATCATTGGATCAAGGGACAGTTAGCAGCAAAACAAGATGTAACACTCTATATAATGAGCTGGGAAACGAACCGGATTATACGCGGTTCTTGGAGCAATCGACCAAACGGCAATCAATTTGGTTTCAATCGCACCAGCAACAACAACAAAAACTCGACGCTCGTCGCAGTAGAACGAATGGAAATGGTAGCATCTTTTGCATTCTTCCTCACATCCGGAACTCGCGCTGCTTCTGTGTCATCATTGCCCTGAAGCCCTATTATTTGAACGTACGGGTTCGGGTATTTCGGGTAGAGAGCTGCTCCTATAATTTACAGGAGAATTAATGTTAGACGTTTGCTAAAACCACCTAATCAGTATAACGGTCGACATCTTCATTAGTTCATTGGGTTACGCTTTTTGTAAGCAAAAGCATTCGATGCTGTAATCATCACTTCCTGTGTACGGCTTGCAACGACTAGGAAGATTTGATTAACTGTTCAAGAACCTGCTCACAAGCTAATATTATTGTAAGTATACAATATAAAGAAGATAATACTCTACCCATTTTGCTAGCAACAATTCGTAAGTTATTGTATTTCTTTTTCGGTACTTTCACTTGTCATATAGTTGCTGCAAGCGTACGAAAGTGTCATCAATTTGTGCTCGGTAACAAACAACGATTGGCTCCTTCCTCCTGCTCGGTGAGGCTGAGGGGTCAGGATCAAAGCTATAGCGCCTAATACTACCCGAAACTGGTAACTGCGAACGCACGGCAAACGGCAGGGAAACGCTCCAAAAACAGCTCCTTGCGCACGCCATTACGCGAAACCGTTCTGTTTCATCAGCTGTGCAACGACGACAAGCACAAAGGATGAAACGATAAACACCGAACCGGGGATCGAGCAGCGAACGAACGCGTCCGGATCGCGCCCGTCACCGATCAGCTTCACCGGATCACTTTCCGACACGGAGTCAAAGTTCAAACATCGATCGACGGCCATTTTCCAACGACGAAACTTCATATCTCTCTCTGTGAATGAGGAAAGAAAATGCAATCGATTCAGTGCGGGAAGATCATTATGGAGGATCGAAATCGAACGTGATCAACTTACGACTAGAATTGTAAGCGGTATTGAAAACATCGACCGGTGGAACACAGTTTTGGCGAAACTGATCGATGGATAGTATTTCGGTGGCCAGACCAGCAGCGAGCATCGCCCCGAGACAGGCCGGTGTCGATGTTTGGGGCCGTTCCACCTGAAGCCCGTTCAGATCGGACAGCATCTGCACCAGAAATCGTTGCTCGCTCAGATCCCCACCGACGGTTAGCTTCGTCAAGCGTGGCCACGTAGGGCAATCCTTCGCTAACGATTCCAGCACCTCGCGCACCTGATGGCAGATTGCTTCGTGCGCTGCGTACATGATCTGCCGCGGTGTGGTTTGCAGCGTAATGCCAAACATCATGCCGCGTGCCTTGTATCGCCAGTACGGCGTATAATATCCACTGAAGGCAGGTACGAAAATTACACCACCGCGTGAACCGCTGCCGCTGGTAAGCGCTTTTGGCTCACCGTACGGTGGCACCGGTGAGCTGACGGAACAAAACGAACCCACTAGCTGAGTATTGGCAGTGCCATCGGGGAACAAACCGGACACACTGTTGTGCATTGGATCGCATGCGGACGGTTCCAGCGCTAGCGTTTGCTTTAGCCAACCGATCGATGAACCGGCGTGTGCTATAGCACCCTCGAGCGCGTAATAGACGGCCCCACGGGGACCAAGCTGAAATGCCACGGTCGAAAGCAACCCATGGTCGGAATCAATAATTTCCTGGGCAGTGTTAAACAGGACGAACATTCCTTCGTCAATCGTGCAATTCGCTTGCCCCGCGTTGACACACATTTGCCCGAGTAGGGCGGCCTGTTGATCACCGAGACACTAAAAAGATTTATGAAAACGGAAAAAAAACCTATTAAAAATCCGCAGCTATTGCAGGTGCAGTCGATAAAGAAACATACGCTTGCGATTGGTATTCCACTCAGCGGACCATCGTTAATGTATCCGTACACTTCCGAGCTGCTGCGTATTTCCGGCAGGATCTTGCTAGGAATGCGAAAGAACCGGCACAACCGTTCATCCCACACACAACGTTCCAGATTCATCAACATTGTCCGGGATGCGTTCGTTACGTCTGTCACATGAATGCCCGCCTCAACGCCGCCCGTTAGCATCCATATGATCCAGCTGTCCAGCGTACCGAACGCTGCCCGGCCATCGTCTACCGCTTGCTGTGCTCCGGCCACGTTTTCCATCATCCAGCGAAGTTTGACCGCACTGAAGCAATTGCTAACCGTCAGTCCGCATACCGATTTCAGGTAATTCTTCTTCCCTCGTACACGCTGCAGGATGCTGCCTACCACGCTCGATGTGCGCGTATCGCACCATCCAATTGCATTGCACAGCGGTTCGCCCGTCGTCCGGTCCCACAGGACGGTCGTTTCACGTTGATTGCACACACCAACGGCCACAATGTCGTGCGGATTTATGTCCAATATGATCAGGTTCTGTACCGCCGTTTCCAGGCACATTCGTGCCGTCTCCCATACAGCCAACGGTTCCACCTCAACCCATCCTGACTGGGGTGAGAGGCATTCGAGCGACGATTCGTGGCACGTGAGCACTTCCGCATTTCTGGTAGCGTAAATCTGGAAGCAATGGTTGTGAGGTGGAAATTAAAATCGATAACGACTTATCCTTGAAACGCCAATCCGCCAAGGATGCTGGGTGTGGGAGCAAGGACACTTACCAGACACTTGCAGCATGTGTGCCCCACGTAAAGTACACCTATCAGCGAGCCAAACTTACTGCGATGCCCACCGTTTCCGCTCATCGTGTGGAAGGGATTTATGCGGGAGTTAGTAAAATTAATTGATTACATTACAACACGTTTAAAATTCTGCAG
The DNA here is from genome assembly GCA_018908115.1 of Anopheles rivulorum. Taxonomy (NCBI): domain Eukaryota; kingdom Metazoa; phylum Arthropoda; class Insecta; order Diptera; family Culicidae; genus Anopheles; species Anopheles rivulorum. The sequence goes on from CM032177.1 coordinate 15,364,655, forward strand.
CAGCCACGAGCGAAAAAAGAGCAACAATGCAGCAAAGTGCACAGCTGATTTTGTTATGCGATTTATTCTGACAGTAGCGGAAGCGTTTTATCGCCCCGATCGGTTGTGAAACGCTTCGAGAAACGCTTTCAATCCGGGCGAACGCGCGTTCGCGCTGTCATAACACCGACGAAAACAAAAGCGCAGTGGGATCGCATCGATTTCGGGAGAAGGGATAAAAAAGACGAGCGCAACACACCATAACGTAAATATAATCCCTCCTCGATTACCAAATCAACCTATTTTCACCATATTTATCGTTGGGTTCGTCAGCCTGCTGTTTGCTGCCATACTGTGCTGCGAGAGAAATAGTGCGTAAATTCAACCGTTCCTTGCTTCCGTTCGAAATAATGTCCGATCATCGTCGCGATCAATTCTGAACTGTGCTCTCTTCTCCCAACGAAACAACAAAAAAAAGGAACGTAATTACCAGAAATGGCTGCGATAGCGCTAGGCATTGTCCGTTTGACGTCATCAGGTGTTTGCAAGGTACCGAAAACCACTTCCGCCCAGCTGCTTTCTGTGGCACCGCGCCACTACACAGTCGGCAATGGGTTCAGCAGATACGTAAGCAGCACGCTGTCGGCAGCGTGTTTTCATAGCAACGAGCGATTTGCAGCGATACGCCAACCCTTTCCAACATGGTACACCAGCACTGTGCCAGTGCGGTCCTTCTCACAGGGCGATGCGTGGGTGCGTCGGCAGAAACAACCCGCGAACGAACAACAGCAACAGGAAAGTGACGAATCTTCCACACCCGCACCGGAGAAGCTTGGCCTTTTTGCACGGTTCAAAAAGATGTACAAGGAGTACTGGTACGTGCTCGTGCCCGTACACTGTCTCACGTCGGTGATGTGGTTCGGTGGTTTCTATTACGCCTCCACCAGTGGTGTCGATGTGATCGCCATTCTTGAATCGATCGGTGTCTCCGAAGCGCTTATTAACCCGGTGCGAGATTCCAGCCTGGGTCACATAGCCATTGCGTACCTTTTGTATAAAATAGCGACACCGGCACGGTACACGGTTACACTGGGTAAGTCCACATGCTTGTGCTAATATTGCCCACAATTGCCTACAACAAAAGGTTCTCGTTTCTTGCTCGTTCCAACACAGGTGGCACGACGGTTTCCATCAAGTATTTGGAGCAGTGGGGCTACATCAAACCGATGCCATCCAAGGCGCGGCTGGTGCAGATGTACAAGGACAAGAAGGAAAACATCCAAGAGAAGATAGCGGAAAAGAAGCAAGACTTTCAGGACCGCAAACAGCAGCTCACGGAGAAGAAAAACAATCTAATGAGTGATTTAAAAATCCAGGATAAGGACAGCAAATCCGCCACAACGACGGCAACAACGGCGACCGGTAGCGTAACCGATAACAAATAGCGTCCCAACCAGATGGTTGCGATTAAACCGGGTTTAGGACGGTGGTGATGGTTGCCTTCTTTCTGTTGTTTTGCCCACGCCTACTTATGAAGCTAGGTTGTGGATGCTTATCGCTGCTTGCAGGGTGGGCTCAAAGTAGCCCGTTTCGAGCCTTCTCGTAGTGATTGCGAAAACATACGTGCAAATACACTTTTTCAACGTTAAGCTTCCCATGTGCAGAAGTGGCCATTTTCGTGCGTCAAAGAAAAGAGAACAATTCTTTTTTTTTCCAGTCATCATTATTTTCGTTCGTATATTTTTTTTTTCAACTCCTGATTACTTGTTTTTTACCACACGCCTACAGATTCTTAGTTAATTCAATGGTCATTACAGATGGTTCTCCTTCTCGTGCTACTAAATTCTGCTGTTCTGCTAATCGACGAACGCTTACCTCAGTGATGAGGGGATTTTTGGGGGAGTATAGGTCTATATGGGGTTTTCGGATAACATAATACCATGCTCCGCCGGAAGTTCAGCGTGTGATCTGCTGCAGCATACGTTTGCGGCACATGCGATCACGGATACCGGATACTGTGTTTTGCTAACGAACACTAAAACTATCGTATCACACACGGTAAAACTGGTGTCTGTGGTGTGGAATGAACCACGCAGAACTCCTGATGCTAAAATATACCGTCCGTACGTACGACACCTGTGTTTTATTCCACAGCGGAACCAATGAGAGCTTTTGCGCAATATGCACGGGTGTATGAAATTGCTGAGGAAGGGTGTATGTGTATGTGTGTGTATGTTCGTGTGATGATGGTGGGTGGGGCTATTACTTAGGTGACCGTACCGGAGGGACATGCGTGCACTGGCTTCCCGCGCGCCGCTCTAGCGCATCCGATAGTGATTCTTTTCGTGCACCTGCGACAGCGCACCCTTGAAGTGCAGATCGACCGTAAAGTCCAGATCCCTGTTGTTGCGCACATTCGGCTTCATCTTGAACGTGCCGTAAATTTCTTCACCCTTCGTCACCGTCAGATAGTCGTCAAAGTAAAACACCGTCTGCTTCCAGTGCGTGTACGGCGCATCCGGCGATGTGCTGAATGAGAGCCGCTTGTGGCACTTGGTAAACTCCACGTTAAAGTACGTCACGAGCGCCTGCACGAAATCGTTCCGCTTTATTATCAGATGGAAGGGCGATTCGAACTCGAGATCTTCCTTCTTCACCGTGTACAGATCGATCTCCTTGATCATGTACGATGTCGTGACGATCTGCTTCGGGTCCACCACGTCCACCAGCGGTTCGCTGATCGCTACCTTGCGAATCGAGCTCATGTTGAACCCGTACACATCATCCCACCAGTTGATCTTCTCGTCCTTGTACTGTCGATCCTCGATCGCTGTCACGAATAGCGTACACCGGTCCGGGAACATCATGCCCGTGTCCTTCTTCAGCCACTTGTCGCGCGCATATATGACCGTATCGAGCATGGACTCGTAGAACAAACAGTAGCCCATCCATTCGGAAATGATGATATCCACCTGGTCATACCCTTCCGGCAGTGTTACCTCCTCGACCTTGCCCTTCACCAGCGTGATCGTCTCCTGCAGGTTGTTCGCCTCGATGATCTTCTGCGCGTAGTCGACAATGTTCGAACACTCGATCGCAATCACCTTCGCCGCACCGGCTTTAGCCGCAAACATCGACAGGATGCCGGTACCGCAACCGATATCCAGCACGACCTTCCCCTTGAACAGATGCTTGTTGTGGTACATCGCGTTCCGGTAGGTCAGCGTGCGCACCTCGTCCTTCAACATCTCCTCGTGGATGCCGAAATGTGCATACGAGTCGAAATAATAGTCACGCGAAGTCATATCCTCTGCGTTGGTGGCCAGATCGTTCCCGTTACCGTTCACTGTGTTCGGGCTCAGTGCACCCGGTGCCGGTCCGGCCGTATCCACCGACTCCATCGGTACATCCGTACTCGTACTGGCCTGTTTTAGGATAATCAAAGCAGGATGCAGGACGCATGAAAGAAGAAGCAACTAACACCTTGGGCTCCTTCCTAGCCACATAACCTCAACATGGCCATCGTGCACGCAAACACCATCGATGCTTACCATTTTTTTCTAGCTGCTGAAAAACGATGTGTCCCACACAATTAACCACGCGGAAAATAAATTCTCTTTGTAACCTCACCAACCGTCGTGACAGGTGTATGTGAAATGCAATCAAGGTTTTTTTTTTATATTAGCTTGCGCACACACACAAAAAAATGGTGGCACCGTCGTCTCACATTGGCCGGAATCGATAGCACCTTCTTTTGTTGCTTCGCCTATTTACAGCAATTCGCACACACGGTCCACTTTTCAGCGGGAATCGATAGTGATTTGCACTGGAATTTGATACAAATTCTAACCTGCTCACACGTTCCCGGTTCGTAAAATGCTTACAATACTAATTTCTATTCCTTTTTGTTTGGTAGCGGTCAGCATCTCACGAGGAACACCGAAACCGAGGTCAAGCTTTATGCATGCTTTGAGTTTTAGCGGCCTCGACCCGTTCGGCAAAATGTGACACACACGTTTTTGCTCCCGTCAAACAGGCGTCTATTTATCGTCAAACGCAACTGGTTAAGTGACGGGTGCGCGCCATCTGTTGCACAGTAGCGAAGCTAATTGAAACAAGACGAGAAATCACTCATTTCAAGCCGAAAAAAGATGTGTTTTACCTCTCTTGCCTTAACTATATGTTAAACAAGCCCTTGTGCTGGCCATATTTTGCGTATCAAAAGGAAGCATTTACAATATCGTAAACAATGTACGATCATTTCACCTCAGACTACTTTCACTGGCAAGAGTAAATTAAATTGAGTAACATCACAAAACAAAACTAAAATACACGTCCATTTATCGTCATAAGAGTGTAATTCTTCGAATTGTTGATGCCACTAGCAACGTTCTTGCATTACTAGAAAAAAAAAGTTTAAAAACGAACTCCCTTTTGACAGATTATCACGGCTCAAAAATCTTCCCCAATCGATGGCATGCGTGCCGTGTTTGCCTATCATCATGTTTGCTTTCGCATCCCTCTCCGTAATCATACACCAACACACACTCTCATTCGCGTTTCCCCCGCCACTGAGGCGAACTGTAGGAAGCGGACTGGGAAAAAAGAAAGCACCACCGACTCAGGAATTCCATTCATCGACGCAAGGTTTGTCCCTCGGCTGCGTATCCATCATTTGCGGAACGTATCTTTCTGTTGCCAATTTCTCAACTGCTTTCCGGGAACGATCGCCAATCCTGTAGGACAAAAACATCGTTCGATCGTTAGTGTTCCCAGCGATGTAAACAAAAGTGATGAGTTGGACAGACTAGTGTGGCTGGATCAGGTTGGAGCAAAAGAAAGTGATCGAACAGCGCACCGCTCGAGAAGAAAGTCAACTCCCTCCCGTTGCTACGCAATCGCGTGAATCCCTTCGGTTGCCATGGCGTTTTTATCGTCGGTGCTACTATTCGCAGGCTGTTTGCTTTTGGTACGATTAGTACTGCTGCTGTTTTCGGTCCGCCGTGGCCAAAGTGGATCCGCCCTTTCCCCACGTACCACTCCCGCCCGCACAATGGTTGTGATGGGATCGGGTGGACATACGGCCGAAATGCTGCGCATAGTCGAACGCCTAGATTGCGAACGTTATTCCCCGCGGCAGTACGTGATCGCCAGCACGGATAAAACGAGCGTTGTGAAAGTTATCGAGAGTGAGATCCGTCGGGAACCGGATCCGGAAAAGCAGACGTACGAAATCATCACCATTCCCCGCAGCCGAGACGTGCACCAGAGCTATGTTAGTTCCATCGCAACGACCGTACTGGCGTTGATCAACTGCGTACCGCTCGTGCTGAAGGCACGCCCGGAACTAATCCTTACTAACGGGCCCGGTACATGCGTGCCTGTTTGTTTGATCGCATTTCTGGCTCGATTACTCTTCCTCAACACCAAATGTAGAATCGTGTTCATCGAAAGCTTCTGTCGCGTGCGCAGCCTGTCGCTGAGTGGCCGCATACTGCTCTACATCGTAGACATGTTCGTGGTTCAGTGGCCCGAGCTGTTAGAGAAGACATCCACCACGCGGACAGACGTTCGTTGCTTTGGGCGGTTATAAGCGTCCCGATAATCTTCATTTAACTGATCAAAGAGGAAAGCTTCGAATATAAAGTAATAATTGACCGATTGTCCCTAAGTCTTCTGCGGCACAATGAAAGAAATTCACGAGCTGCATGACGATTGCAGCGATGGTAGGTAGTACCGCCTTTTTTAGATTCTTAATTATTGGTTTATTTTTCATGTATAAAAGCTTATTCAGTTCAACAGCAACCGTGTTTCTGCGTTCAAGAATAAACAGGCCTACCGTTCGTGTCGTAGGTGGTCTTCATTTTTTGAAATGCAAAAAATAAATACAGCGCTGCAAAAGAAACAATTGGTTAGCAAAATGGAAGCCATAAATTGTCCGCCTTTTATTTTAGTGGCAGCATTAACACATTTAAATACTCACTGGCCGCTTCCCATTCTTGCTGCGACAGTGTCCCCACACGGAATTGATGGTGATTGGGCATTTTTCTGCCGTACTCTTCCGCATGTCTGTACTGCTCCAGTTGTTTCGGTTGATCAACCGTATTCGCCCGACCGTACGATGGTGGCGGGTACGTTTCTAATGCCTGCATCTTCTCCAGCAGTCCCTGCCTACGTTGGCTATGTTCGTCGAACAGCTCCTCGAAACGTTTCTTCTCCACCAGCCGCAAACCATGCTTTAGGGCTAACTTTTCGAGCGTCGGAAAATGGACTAGAAACTCTGGACAGTCCACTACCTCATCCAGCTGAAAGTTGTACTTGGCACCAAACAGTGGTGGATTATCCGTATCGCACAGGAATTTAATCCGATAGATATCGTTCCCGAACGTGTCCGACATTGCCCTGCGCTGCCGTTTCATCAGTTCGTTTGCATCCGGAATCGTGCCAATGAAGTAGAACCCTTCATCCAAACATTCGGCCGCATTCTTCAGCATACAGTCCGCCTGCTTGTATGACTCGAACGAATAGTGGAACGCAAACTGGCAGCTCACCAGGTGCAGCTTTAGCGAGGGATCGTGGTACTTCGTACGAAGCTGCTGCAGTGTCGCATCGGCAGCGAAAAATTCCACCTTCGGTTTCCGCTGATGGTCCCGTTCCCGTTGGAACATTGTGTTGAAACGGTTCTCGCACTGCTCTAGACTTATCTGCGCTATGTCCGTGCAGATCAGATGCGTCACATTCGCGTTGGACCATTTGATCAGATCACCGCCCTTTCCGCAACACATATCCAACACTCGGAACGGTGAGCCCAACGGAGTCTTCTCCTTAACCAAGGTGGTATACTTGTCTATAACACAGCTTTTGATCCAGTTGTTGAAGTTGCGCATGAAATATATGTTCGACTTTTTGCGAGCCACCAAACCCTGTTCCTCGATTTGATTGTAATGCGAAGCGACGATTGCACTATGTTTTACCCCACTTTCACCATCCAAGCTTTGGTTTTGCTTTGGTTCACCGTCGGATTCTCTACTCTCAGGCACGCAGGTATTGGATTCTTGCGATTCAGACATCACGGTATTATTGCTAAATAGTGCCAAATAAAAATAAAAGAACAATAACGAATAAAACGGAGGATTCTCTAATCCACACAACACGGTATATTTTCGCTAGTAGATTGTTTGTTTGTTTGTTTGTTGTGTTTACCGTGACGTTGATATTTTGACATTTAAACCTTTGACACATGCACTGTCACTTTTGTGGCGGCTCGTGATGCGTGCGGCATAAAAACTAAAACCGCCTAAACGTCGAAGCCGATCGTGCCGAATAAACAGTGAAAAACACATTTTCCATTAAAACAACCACCGTGTAAGTATTAGGAAACCACTTACGTGGCGGCTTTATTAGTAATGGCATGTTATATACTATAGAACAATTCAATCCTCCACCGTAGTAACGGTGCCTCGGTGCTGTTGATGCTTGTTCTGTGGAGTTGTAGGTTATGGTGAAGCGGTAAACAGTACAACAACAAGAACCAGTTTACGTTAGCTTTTCTTCAACTATCGTTTAATACCCGCAACGAAAATGGATTTTAACGCGCTCCTACAGCAAGCGCAAAAGCTCACCCATGAGACGCAAGTTTCGGATGATTTGCCACGCGTGGAACGCACCCTACCACAGGTGCTGCAAGCTACGCAGGAACTGCATTCCCGGGTAACACAAACGGGGGCGCAGGATATGCAAGCGTAAGTAACAAAAGACAAACCAGTAGGATATCGGACTTCGGACTTACAGCATACACATACCATTCCGCAGGCACATCCTTCTAGGGTCGAACGGAATTGATCTGCCAAAAATTTCACAGAAGCTCGAAACGCTCAGTTCGCGCAAGACCTTTGAACCGCTGGACCCGATCGCGACGACGGATGTGCAAAACTTTTTACGCAATGAAAAGGAAAACGCTATACTCGCCGTTATCGAGGAAGTGCACAAGAATGTAAGTGTTGCTGACATGAACTGAGAGTTCCTTCTTATTCGCGTGTTTCTTTCTCTTGCAGTCATACTTGGCTGCCGAAACGCAGAAATGGGACCATATGATGAACGACTGGAAGCAGGAAAAGGTGAAGCTCATGAATGCGTTGATCGGTCCATCGCAAAGCTGGATCGACATTCGCAAAGGTCCCGAGCAGACCATTCTCAACGAAACCACGTTCGGTGGTCGCTCCTTGTTGAACAGTCAGGAAATGGCTTACGCACGAGAGGTGCACGAGTACAATAAACTTGTGTGCGAAGGTGCGATGCGTCCGTCGCTGGTACAGCGGTTTGCCCAGGTCGCGGATAGTTTCAACGATTCGGTAAGAAGAAATGCACCATTCAAAAACGCCTTTCGTGCCGAGGGCATAATTTACCATTTGCGTTTCGAAATTTTTAGCGCGTGAACGATATTTGGGAGGTTACTAAGTACATGGCGAACGTGACACCTATCCCCAGAAGCCAAGATCCGATGAAAGTGCGCTGTTCGCAACATCTGTTCATCAATCAAGCAAAGCGTTACCTGGAGAATCGATACAAAGTATTCATGCAAACCGTAATATCGGAGCATCTGCGTGAAGCACGTCGCGGCGGCATACCGAGCGTACTGAATTTGGTGGGCTCGTTCGTCGGTCTAAAACTTGCCACCCACGGGCTTAATTCATCGTTCATCGGCTTACAGGATGGGCAGGTCGATGGGAAACCTTTATGGCCCATGGTATACTATTGCTTACGTTGCGGCGATATTGCTTCAGCCCTGAAATGTATGCAAATGGCTGGCCAGGGGCATGAAGATTTGATTGCTGTGCTGGAAGAAAAATGCCACAATCCGGAGCAAAAAACTAACCCACGGTTGGAGCTGCAGATTCGCATGCAGTACAAGAGACAAATACGTAACGCGACCGATCCTTACAAGCGGGCTGTGTACTGCATCGTGGGCTGCTGCGATATACAGGAACCGCACGCGGACATTGCCAAAACGACGGACGATTTTCTCTGGATACAGCTTTCGCTGATACGCACGGAAGGTGACGACAGTTCCGAGCATTTAACCTGCTCCGGACTGCAAAGCATGATCCTGGAACAGTACGGCGAAAAGCATTACAATGCCAACGAGCAGCCCCATCTTTACTTTCAGCTGCTTGCCCTTACTGGTCAGTATGAGGCAGGGATTGAGTTTTTGTCTCGCTTCGAGAAGTATCGTGTTCACGCCGTTCACATTGGGCTGGCACTGAACGAGCTGCACATGATTGGCGGACCGCGCAACCTGCAGGAACCGTTGCTATCGGTTGACTTCGAAGATCCGCAACCGATGCGAAGGTTGAACATAGCGCGCTTGATAATGCTGTACGTGAAGAAGTTTGAAATTACCGATCCACCGGAAGCGTTACACTATTTCTACTTCTTGCGCAATCTGAAGGACAGCGAGGGTCGAAATTTGTTCCTCGTGAGCGTAGCAGATCTTGCGATCGAGTGCCGAGACTTTGATCTGCTGTTTGGTCGCATGCAGCGCGATGGAATGCGATCACGTGGATTGATCGATCAGTTTGAAACGGCTCACATCGATGCACGGATCGTGTGCGAAATGGTGGCGGAAAAATTCGTCAAGAAGGGCATGTTCGAGGATGCGATCAAGATGTTCGATTTGGCTTTCCAACAGGAGCAGGCGCTTCGTTACACCTCCATACTGCTGTCGCAGGTAGTTCATCACGCTAACAAGGAGGGTTCACTGCGCGAGCGTGTTCAACGTATGGCAAACGAGTTTACGGAACGATACACGGGTGCGGAGAAAAACTGTGACTCACAGACATGGACAACGTTTAATTTGTTGAAAGATTTAGCCGCATTTTTCGATTTCTATCATGGGAAAAATCATCAATCCGCGATGGATATCTTGGAACGCATCAAACTCGTGCCGCTACGGATGTCCGACCTGGACGTGGCTGTAAACAATTTCAAGCGTTTGTCCGGCGAAGTGTGCAAGGTCATTCCGGACCTGTTGCTAGCTACAATGGACATTGCCTACACGAAGTTCAAGGCTATGAAGGGCAAGGATGTCGCCAAGTTCGATGACCTCGGCAAGAAGAACGTAAGTAACGTGATATATATATATTTATGCATACCCGATATTAATGTAAATGTTAATTATTTTCTGATCATTCGACACACAGCAACTAAGCTATCTGCGCGAGCAAGCTAAGGCCCTTACTAACATGGCCGCGATGGTACCGTATCGCATGCCCGGAGATACCAACAGCAGGCTAATTCAAACGGAAATCCTCATGCACTGAAAGCGATAACTGCCTTGAGCGTACAACTTTAAGCTAAATGTCGTCCCTAAAATTAATACAATAAATGCGTAACGATACCTCTCGCACGCGTTTGTTTGTGTGCGTATGAAAGACAAAATAGAAACGATGAAGCTTTGCGAACGGGAATCTATTTCTGAAGTCCAGTGACGCTGATGCCTTTGCTCAGATCATCGTATGCACCTTCCTTGAATGCCTTGTAGTCCAGCACCATGTCCTTGAAGGCGAGAAAGTCCGTCAGCGTATACAGCAGCTCAAAGATCTCACCATCGAGCTGCGTTTTCTTGTTTTCCAGCTCCATCGCAAATAGATCCATATCGAAGCAGGTCATCTTCCGGTTCAGATGCTCCACAATGTGTGCCTCAATCATGTTCGTATACTTTTGATAGATCTCCGTGTAGATAATTTTATTTTCTTCTCCCGGTTCGAACTCGTAATAATAGCACTCCATGAACTGATTGACCATACGCTGGGAGAAAGTATGGTAAGGTTTGATTGAAACACGTGCTTGCAGGGCACTTTTACAGCTGTTCGCTTACCTGAAACTCTTCCCCAATCACGATGTCCTCAATGTGGCCGATAACAGTGTCGAAATATTCGCTTGAATTTTGTCTTTTAATGATATTTTCCTCAAAATCCATCTTTGATCGAGCGTCATAGGTGACGGAGTGAGTGCGTTTGGTAAAAAACAACCGTCGTCATGTTACCGTTGTTTAGGCATCCGGAGCCATAGTTACAACGGCTTTACAACAGGTGGTTGCTTTATCGAATGAACGTTTATACTTTCACCGTTCAGTTCGATCGTTATCTATACTAAATGATAAACTAGTGGGAAAGCTTTTGCAAAAAGTTTATTTATATAAGAGCAGTAAAGAAAATTCGTTGAGAATTTTTTCCGCACCACCGTTACAAAAATTCAAGCTGCGATAAGAAAAAGTTTATTATGCTTCATTATGTAAAGATTATTCTATATTTGGTTGACCTTGGTGTTTTTCTGTTAATCCAATGCATTTCAAGAAAAAATAATATATGATTTTTTAAACATTAAACTAAATAAGAACTAACACATTTTGCACAATTTCATTCTTTTGTTTTGCAATATTTTACCACCCGCCAACTGTCAAACTACATCTGTTCGGGCGAAAATGGAGCGAAATCTGGCTGTCACTGCGTGTAATGTTTTTGTTTTGGAATTCGTGGAGGTTTAAATTTGGTGCAAATTTCTTGTAAATCTTCCGTGAAGTGATACCAAATTCTACAATATTATCGCGACGTGTAAAGTTTGTGGGATGGTCATTTGTGGATAGTAAGGTGTGCGTGTTTTCTTTCCGTTTGGTTATGCAAATCAATCTTGGCAGCCGGTTTGTTGTTGTTTCTGTGCTTACGTGTTTGTTTGGCCGTGGCCGCAAAGGACCAGAACTCTCTTACCCACGGATATGTCGTGGCTAAAGCTAAACGATAGCCTAAACAAGGTGAAAGGATCAATCACCTCCTTCACGCAGGAAGTGTTTGCGGAAGGAATCATTGGAGAGGACGAGACCGAGCAGAATCCTGCCCGGGAGCTAGGCATTGCACGCGAAAAAATCACCCAACTATCGGATCTATGTGCGACACAGGACCAAGAGGTATGTAAACAAAGGCAAAATTCTGGGAATGACTAGAGGCAAGCAAATGTTAACAATTGCAGCAAATTTCAGGCAAAATTCGTTTTAAAACAAAAATTATTATCTGTTCAAACTTGTCTAAATATGGAATTATTACAGGAATTGCCCATTTAATTGCCGTGAGCAAAAGACGAAGAAAACGGTACACGAGAAAGCTTAATTCAAATCCGACGAATTGATATGACTCTTCTAGCGATTCTGATCCACCCCTTCAGTTGCCGAATCAAGTTTTCGTCTATTACTAAACAATTATGTGAATATTAACGATGAGAGGTATACTATGGTGTGTATCAAGATCTTTTACGGAATCGAGCCATAAGAAGAACTCTAATAGATTTATCTATTTCCATTCTTTATTAAATTCATTTTTAATATTTCCCCTGTGTTTTATTTCGAAAGCTTAAGTTGATGTTACTTAAGATGCTTGATTTTGCTAAAAACATACCCCTCCAACTTGTTGGAAAGTTTCGTCATTCTAATTTATGTTTTTAAGAAGGCATGAGTAATTTCGATACAGTCTTTCGATTGTAGATTGTGGGTCTAATAAAGTGTACACGGGCTACGTTCTTAATTACCCACTGTCGGATAGTCTGCTCAAATTAAGTTAAAGTTAGATTTAGTTGCAAGGTTTACAGTTCGAATATAATGTGTGTACCGAAACTGAAACATCAAATGAAGAAGGACATAATTGCACGTTCACCTGAAATGTTGATGTTGATTTGCAGTTAATTACAATTGCAAACGATTGATGAATTGCGCAAAAAAAGTGTCACCGGGCTGTCCGTCGGTGCATCCACCGGACAAATAAACTCGCCATACCGTACCACTGCCTTTAGATTGCAGCTGCAGCATCAAACATCAACAGCATCATCATCATCATCATGCAGCACATACAATATTTCATAATTACTTGCATACATCGGACCGCTGTGCGATGAGCTCAAGGTTTATCGCTTCAGAGCATCCCACTCTCCCCGGTACGGTGACCACTGCATCGGATTGTGTCCACCGGACAAACAAGGCTACTGGTGTGTCGTTGTTTTTCTCGACCCCGCTCTCCATACTTAGGAGTAGAACGAAACGGCGAGTGAATGACTAACGGCGAACGGCCAATTGATGTCGTTGCCAGCCACATCCATCGTGGCTCGTCCGCACCGAAGGTACGAAGTACCCATTTCCTTCCTGGCTTTTCGCAGTGGCAATTACACGGCCCATGAAGCTCGCTTTTGTGTGCCGGTGTGTGCGCATGTGATCTGCGCTGAAAATCGGTTGTAAATATGATTAATAAGCCATGGCAGCTTACCGTGTGCCCGGAACGTTGCGCAACGAGCACAGGTACCCTGGCTCGTTGCATGGGGGTGCTGGTGGCCGAGTAGCGAGCAGTGTAGTGTCTGGTGGGAGACATCGGAAGCATCGATAATCGTCGCCCCCGGAACGATCGCACTGCTGGAGCGACATATTGTTCTGCTCACGCGGCCACCGGCGGATGCAGATGATGATGGTTGACGTTTTAACACTCGCAATGTGGGTCTAGTGGGCTGTGCAAACGAAGGAACGGTGGTAATGAGAAGCAAAGGGGCTACGTACAAAACATGTCCGCAACCCGCACCCAACCGAAAGTAAGGAAAAACAGGAACGTTTTACCTTTGTTTATTCGGTTGCATTTTTGTAATATGTGTTTGTGTGTTAGTGTTTTTGTTTTGTTTCATATTTTGTTTACAGTCTAGAAGGTTTTTCAATTTTGATTAATGCTTTCCTGTGTATGCATTAGATAGTGCGAACCTACACGGTTGAGCTGGCCATACTTACGGTTACTAATTTTGTATATTGCTCTCTAGTAAGCAGTAAACTGTAATCAATAATCTACATTAATTAAAGTAAATTTCTATATTAACAAAACGTTGGTCTTAAATAATTTTTCCAAGTGTTTTAAAACGTTTTCTACCGGAAAATATATATCGCTTATATTTCCACGCATATCAAGCGTACCCAACGAAATGTAGGCAAGTTCTCTCCCGTTTGGCCTTTTTTATCTATCGGACATTTATTTTCAAACAAAAGCACTAACAAACCATATTGTACCACCAGCATGTTACATGCATGTTACCGCTTAGCCGACGTGGCTTGAGCCGGTTGGCCACTTCACGATCGTTGTCGCCGTCCGAAATGGTACCGCCAGCCGTACAGGTGATGGAAAAGACATTACTGTTATTGGACGTACGTGTTTCCGTTTAGACACTCGGATCGGAATGGGTACATCCGCTGGGGTAGCTCAGTGCGAGCGGCTACGAGCGGGGCAGGCTGGTGGGGATGTTTGTGGACACAAGTGTGTTTTGTCGCGGATGCTCCGTCGTTCGTTGTTGCCGGTGTTGTTTCGTCTTTCTTTTCTCCATCTTTTTTTTATCATTATTAGTTCCCGGGGTGGGTTGCTTTTGCGTCCCTCGGGCAGGGCGGGGCAGGGAGGTTTCGTTCTCTCGTGCCTTTGCCTAGCATAGCTCCTTATCAGCGGCACCATGTGCAACACGATATATCGCTTTTAATGGAAAAACGGTCGTAAAAAAATTGTGTCGTGAGGGAAAATGTGTAACGCTGCGCCGTGGTTACCAGCTACAACACATACACACCGGTGTCATTGTACGTTGGTTAATTTGTAATAGATGCACACACACACACATACATGAGGATGATTTAAACTCACGGCACAGTTGTACTACAGTAATGTAATATGTATTTAAAAATTAAATAGTAAATGCATATTAATTTGTTATTATTTTTTTCATGCAATTTTTACAATTCCCTTTACAAATTGCAAATTCAGTTGCACGTTCAAATTGGTTTGTCAAACAATATTCTACCAACAAGTAACTTAAACGCCATCTTTAATTTATAGCAATATCTAGAGACATGCACGATAACAAGCGACGAACAGCATAATTAACTGATAGAATAATTATTCGTTAAAAGATTTGACTAAAATTAATCTACAAAAACTATCTAAAGATATCATAAAATGAAGAAAATGATTAGCGAACATTAGGATTACAATGACAAAGTAGGAAAAGCTTCGGATAAGATGTAACAGGTCAACGAAGGTTTATCCTATGTCATGTCGATTCTCTAGTAACACAAGGCTCAGCATTCGCCATTTTACTGCATACAAAGATGACCAAAATGGAGCTTGACCGATTAAGTCCAGAAAGAAGCGATTTCACTTAAAGAAGATTTTTTTATGTTGTTTATTAATTTTAGAAATAATTTGATATTGCACTGCAAAACTAACACAATTTTGTCCTTTATTTATTTTATTAGTCACTGTGATTTCTAATTATTTGCCTTATTTTACTGGAGTTTGCTTTAACTTTTAAGTTTTCATTTTTTATGAATATATGTGCCGTATTTTTGTAGTAAAGAAATTGAATATTATCTGACAATACGGCGCTAAGTCGTCATAATAAAATATAAAAATAAATTGAATATTATTAATTTCTTCAACTATTCATATGAAACACTTACAGAACACATTCGATAGAATATAAAACCAATGCATATTGTTTTTGCCAAATTGAGAATAACGCAAAGAACTACAGGACAATGTTAAAGTTAAACCTGTTAAAAAAGTCTCTTTGACACTTGCTGTTTTTTTTAACCATATTGGTTATCTTAAAAGGTATATTTTCTTTTCCATTTTGTACATGGTACGTTATAATTTTAATTATTTTTTTTTTCTTCCTTCGCTGTTGTATAGCGGTGCTTCCAGTGTGAATATACCTGCACCAATGGCTTTTGATAACACTATCGATACTAGTTGGTCTGTTGAGCATGCGTAGCTGCAGCAGACAGCAGCATGGCCAACGATCAACGCCACACCGGTCTCCATTGTTCGTTTGATCGACACGGCAACAAATGGCACTTGCAGCAAAAAAAAAGGGGGGGAAGGGGGGAACAAACCAAAACGAAACACCACCACCACCACCCACCGTCTAAATGCATCGCGGACGATGCTGTTTGACGCGACCCCAAGCGATAGGGCGGCCCGGCGCAAGCTTGAAATAATGGCCCTGGGAATGGATATTAAATTCAGCAGCGCGTTCGGGCGAGTGTGACTTACGCCGGGCGTACTACCATTGGCTTCGGTTTTATCATAAAACAATTTCAACAACAACAAAAAGCCCCACAAATGGCTTACGCCGATAGGTACCTACCTGTGGGCATCCACAGCCGGCACCGGTGCGTTATGCTTACCGTGCATGCGGGAAATCTAGAGAAAAGCGAGCGAGCGAGCGCATGGTATGCTTGTGGTTGGTACTGTAACCAGAACCGATTAACATGTGCACCGTTCCCACGTCCCTGACGCGCACGGCTGCGCGCCATTTTGTGACAATAGAACACACAACCTCAACCCGGATGGATAGAAGAGGAAGAAAGGAAGCAGATGGAGGTGAAGGAGGAGGTAACGGTTGCAGACGGCATATCTCTTGGGGTCACAAACTGTACCTTCGCCCGACTGAAGCCCAACACCCAAATCACCCATCACACCGGCGTGTTAACCGATTGTGGGTGGCTAGAACATTCCGGTGGCCACTTTTTCCAGCCGGGTTTTCACGCTAATAAAAAAAAAAATAGCGCCAGCCGAGGGGAGGGTTGGGTTCGTAATCATTTTGCTTTAATATACCACACATGTACCGGTGGTGTCGCATTGTTGCCGAACACAAAAGCATAAGAAAACCACGTACGTACGTACGTACGTACGTAATTAAGACAAATTGTGTCCCGGAGAATGGGCTCAACAAACGGGGTGGCTATTGGAACCTTCTTGGGGTGGCAAAAACCTTCGTCCGGAATCGGAACCAACTAAATTACAGCAAAACAGTCAACCCAGCTGACGTCTTTTCTCTTTGTCTTTGCCCTTTTTTTTGCATCTTTTCAGATTGTGACCCTACGGAAGCAGGTTGCAGAATATCAGCAACAGCTCCAACAACCATCCACATCCGGAACCCAGCAGCCAGGTTCGTCGCTTGCCACCAAACCGCCATCGGTTGAGTTGCTTTGTGCCGCGACCTCATCCACATCAACGAAAGCTGCTGCCGTAAGTAATCGATCGTGCACTACGATGACTGGTCGATGATTAACGCTGTATGTTTAATGTTTTTTTTCCCCCCCGTTTTGTAAAATATCGATATCGTCCACCTACTGTGCATTATTTGTTCGATTTATGATGATTGCAATGTGGTGTGACGAAACGTGTGACCTAACTGCAAACTTCGTTCCCTTCGGCTGTTAGTGCTTCGATAATATTGAAACTGTACCGCATCGTATCGTACATGTGAAACTTGGCAAAAACCAAAAACCTTATCGGAAAAGCAAACAGTGCTGAACCCTTTTCGAACGATCAAATGGCGGACGTCAATGAGGATCAACACATACGACGCAAACAGGCTCGCTTCTTCACCATTATTATCAAAGGGATATTATACATTCGTCCATGCTGCTCAAAACTTACCAGGTACAGGCGGTTGCTTCATTGTGGTCGTGCTTCGTTTTTTTCTCGACCTGATCGATAGCAACGGTTCGGGTGCGGAATCAGAAATCGATCGCAATTACACCGTCCGATTGTATGCGGTGGTGCGTGCAGTTATCATCGCTTCGCGCGTGGTTTGTGGTCGTGTGTTTTGTTGGCCACCATACATCCAAACGCTTTGCGTTCCACACACGGGGCTTTTTTTTTCATACATATCTGTATATCGTACACCGTGCACCTTCTCTACGCTTATCGCACGTTATCGGAGCAAATATTTGTGCTCGAAAAACAGTTCACGCACGCAGCACTCACCGGGACCCTTTTACGAGGTGCGTGATCGTTGG
>CM032177.1:15382756-15412577 GCA_018908115.1 Anopheles rivulorum
AAGGTACACATTCGGTGGAACTACTTGAGTGTACAGGAGATAACAGATAGTGCTGATAGCGGCTGCGTATCGGTACCTTCCCTGGTATGTAGGCACATCGCATATGGTTGATATTGGAAAGTGAGTTCGAGCTGATCGTTGGGTATTTCTGAAGCATATTGAACTTTTTTACACTTTTTAAAACATTTAATTTGACATACTTCACAATTATACTCCACTAGCGAAACATTGTATTAAAATAAAACATTTTTGCAATTCTGTTCTATGTTGTTCCACAACGTATCAATACTAATTGTCCAACATTGTGCTCTAATGAGAAGCATTACTAGTTTTCACTTTTTTCCAATCTACATTCAACGTTTGTATCAATGCTTCGTTCCATGCCAAATTGGACCTGAAAGTTTGGCAAAGTGTGTTCGTGTTCGGGCTTATCAATTGGTAACATAACTTACTCGAGCATGATAACGTCTTCAATTTCCGATTGCTATCACAATTGATAGTCGAATTTGTTTCTCGAATTTTTGCAAAATTTCAGCTAAAGTGTCTTGTACTCTATCTAAAGGATTTTTTTTTCCAATAATAATATCGAAATCACATAAAAGCTTTCCTCTTTAAAGGTTCCTTTTTTATTCGTTTAATGCAGATTTATGAGGGTTCTTATCAATTTAAGAAAAAGAGTTGTGTTTTTAACCATTTAAATCTTATGTTTCAGTACCTTTAAGACTTCAATCTTGAAATTTCACTGAATTGTTGAATTTGATGCTACATACTTGTGTCATGTTAAAATTGATCTCGTTTCACAGGCGACAGTTCAGGGGAAAAAACTTAGTAAGTTGCTTACTCAATACTTAAAGAGCTCATTAAAGAGATGCCCATTTGGTTCCTCGAGTTACCTTGTGAACGGTAAAAAGCTAAATTTCTAAAGAATTACGTTAAAGCGCCCATGGTTGAAGCCAGAATAATCATCACAATCCATCGCGAATCCTGGGATAACGGCCAACAAGGTTTTGTTAGGTGTTTCGTGAGCTTGTAAGGATGATCTTTGTCTTATTAGACTTATTTTTAGCGTGGGTTTTTCCAACCGTCCTGTCAGGGGAAACCGACTCCACATATAAACCTTTGAACATGTGCTATTTGTAATATATCTACCCTTTAATTTTAAATCTACATAATTTCTACACTTTGGAGAGAAACAACTAATGAATGCCCCATTACTCATACAAATTGTCTTATCTATTGATTTCACGATTGTGCCCGATATCTATCACGCTTTACCACTCGATCCGATATGCTGCCATTTGCATACTCAACCTGCAGCATTTGCGCACATGCGCACCGTGTCCAACTGCAACGATCTTATCAAAACCGCCCCCAACACATTCGCCCCTTGTGTGTTCATCATCCCATCGATAGTTACCGATAAGGAGAAGTTTGTCCTTCCGGTATAAAAACGATCCGTTGCCCTTTTCCGGTGACCTATAGTGCGTTGGTGGATCACCGAGTGAGAAGTCTGTGCTGTGATGGTGGTGGCCAGTAAGAAGACATAAACACAAAACGAACATCATGTCCGGAGGGTTGTTGTATCGTTCGGATACACAGGCGGCCGTGCGGCATCATTCCATCTCGCAACAGGTTCAACTGTGTCATCGTGGCGTCGCATACGCATCTACGCATCGGTGGGTTATTCATTCGTTGCTTTTTTTTGGGGGGTTGGTTTGTTTGTTGCTGTGTTGCTTCCCTGTGAAGGTACCATTTTACCTTTCGCCGCATGCCCACTTCGTGCCGACGGCCGTGTAACATTCCTCCAAATCGTGCGGAGTAGTAAGTTTGTTTGCTTTTTGTTGGCATTCTGTTATTGGGTTGTCAGCAATTTGTTACACTGAATGAAATGCGTTGTTTTGACAACCTTACGCCTATTGCCGGTGCGTTGTGGCAGTCTTGGTGTTGTGCTTCTATCGGTCCCGGTATATTGCCATAACGCCGTTGCGTTCGAAGCTGGCTAGCGTTTCTATGCTGTCCCAGTATACCAGAGCCTGATACTGCTGAGGTGTGTCACCGTGTGTATTGTCTTTTTTTTTGTACTGGTCTTGTCACCTATTCTCCAAAATCTCTTACGACCACAAAGTACCACATCGCAGGTACCTCATCATTTTCGTGTTGAGGTCAACCATCCATCCGCTACCGGGCCGTGTGGTAGTACGATGCTCTGATGCGTCTGCTGGTGTGATACTTTTTATGCGTTCGTTTGCTAGTACTTGCCTGCTCATTCATTTAAGCATATGATCAAGGATGACGCCATAGATCGTGTTGGCTTACGCATCAGTCACGGGTAGGGCTCTAACTTGCATAAAGGGGGCGTCCTAATCGATTGGAAGCTAATGATGTATGGTTTTTTTTTTGCAATTTCATGACGATGTCTATTTCTATCCAAAGTTACACCGATACATGCTGACTCCCGTATAAATCATATCTTTCGTTGTATGTTGATTCTCTATTAAGCATAGTGTCTCTTTCAACGCTTTTCGATACAGTCTAACTATTTAAAATTTGATGTAACATAACTAATAATTATGTTATAATTTTAGAAATTATTTAGCTAACATTTTTCATTAAAGTTTAGTTCTTTCTTCCACTGAACAGAAAGCTTATGATTGTATGAAACATAAATAATATTTTACGTAAGATTAGAAAATTTATTGCATTACTGATACACCCACAAACAACAAGCCACAGCCAGTGGTACCATTTGGCATCTGAGCTAAGAATTACCCATCAACGTCCCATGCTATTGTGCTGGGTAGCGTTAAAATATGTTACACGCTTGCTTGCTTCCCTAATTTCAGGATGAATTTATCCAACATACACAAAAAAAATATTTGTCACCGGCATGGTGCTGCAAGCCATGTATGTATGTACTGCTGCGAAAGTCGTTCGAATTCGTAACCGTAATGCACACTAACAGCTGGCTATTGCAGAGATAGAGAACGAGTGAGAGAAAACACAACAAAAAAAAAAGATATACAAAACATCACAATCACCCGTTGTTCACACCGGAACCGCCATGACACAGGGTTGGACAGTTGTTGGGTTTTGATTGTCGATTATCGTGATTAGTGGTGTGAAAATGGGGTTACCCATGTGGGAGCGCACGTGAATCTGTGGTGCTACGATGCAGGCTGGCGTGAAAAATTGTGATTGACCGGTAGAATTATTAAAACTGCGTTAGCCCGTGAATGAATACTGTACGGGGTGGTCGGGTTTATCAATTTCGTATGTTTTTCATGTTGATAAAGTTATTTGTATGCAGTATGTAGTCTTACGATCATGGCTTAAAGCCATACAATCTTCCTGTATTACATTATTGGAGAGTTACACTGTGGTACATAAATATAGCTCCTACCAAAAATTTAATGCATATTACAGCTATTTTCACTAATTTTGTGTGTCTTCAGTAAAATCTTTGCTACTACAATTAAAAAAAAACTGCAGAAACTCAAAACTAAAAACATTCGATTCCCAAATCGATGTAAGTAGAAATTGAGTAATATAGAATAATTTAATGATTGGTGAGCCGTCCAATAACGACTAATTAGGCACAATGATTAATGTCAACTTTCAGCTTCTATGAAGTCTCGTACTGTTTCCCATCTTTGTAGACCTTTCTATTTAATATTTCCCAAATATTCTCTATGATATTACAGTCAAGTGAAACCGTTGGTTGGTTGAGTTGATTCCTGATGGTTTATTAACAAGATCGCCATTTTGCTTTTGAAAAAAAGCTTCTGAGGGTTGTAAAAGTCCAAATAAAGGCTTTAAATGGTTTACCAAGACGTTGATGTACATAACACTTGGTTGTGTGATGAAACATTTGCCAATTTAGCTACTTACATGTGTAACTTGTTTTTTTACAGTGAATTAGATTGATTTTTCGAGAATGAAGCCTTCTTCTTTAACCGAGGAAGAAAAAACACATCTTTGCATAGTATTGGAAAAATCTAAAATTATTATAATGGAACACACTGTATCGTGATGATCACGAGTAGAGCATTAATGGAAGATCTTTTTGTAAATTCATCAATTCGTAAAGAAACACAATTTTACATGTTAAGTAAAACACCTTTGTTCGTTGTTCGTTATTTGAGATTTCTCGAACGCTATATTTCAATTTCGTTTTCTGTAACTCCTTTATGGTGATCCAGATAGTGATGGTGATCAGGACTTCGTTGCGAATATCCCATCCGGACCGTTCCCCGTAGCAAGGATTGACTATCCTTCTACCCTGACAAAAATGGCAGAAGATCTTTCTGCCACAGCAATGTGTGAAGCATGTAATTCTGAGAAAAGTAATAAACCATCTTAGCCGGCGTTAGACCACCCAAACATTTCTGCGTAAACCAGTTATGTTTAGCGTATGCTTTCCAAGGTTCTGAACGTTATCAGAACCAGTAAACCTAGCAACTGCACCTACAGCAGCGAAACATCACAGTTCACAAAAAAAGGCAACACTTACCCGTCGAATATGTTTTCGCTTACGCATATGCACACCCGTGGAAGACACGGTGGGTTCTCCCATATTTTGTGTGGTCTTTAGTGTTAAGTAACGTTGGAGGTCCCCAATGCTGCTATTTTCACTGCTATGTCGATAAGAGATAGAGAGTGGACCACCCAAAAATGGCTTCCAAGCCACACGCCGCGTATCCTCCTTCGGACGAAGTGGAAGCACAACCGTTGGTTCACACTCATCCCGGAACGGTTCCTGTTGGATATGGTGCACCACACATTTTAACGACAGCACCGCCAAACCTATTGTGTGTTGCTGTGTGGCATTTTTTAGACACGGTTTCTGTTTTTGTTGCATCCGGTTTTTGCTTTTGGGTGTTCGAAAGAATGCAAAACCATCAAAAAAACATAAGAACATGGTTTAATAGTTTCGTTGTAAAACATCGGTTTGAAGTTGAAATGGAATGGGAAAAGAATAAAAAGTGTCCTTAAGAGTGACTTAAAGACTTTGAGATATTGTACCCGTGTAATATAATTGTTATCTTGTGTATGGTTTCCCAAAAACAAATGTTAGCATACTTATTTGAACTGATCATCAAGAGCAGTTTGAGCAGAAATAGCATTAAAATTAAACTAAACACATTTCACAATTTTACGATTACGCACTCTCATTGTCGTTGCATTATGTACCTCTTATCATTGGAAACATTAACACATTGCTTTGTTTTTAACAAATTCGCTGGTAACTATGTAGAATATTTATAAGAACCAGCTGCTGTTGCACCACAGCGCTACTGCTCTCTGCCATAGTTTAGAAAACAAACTGAACCCCGTCATATTTCGTTTGACACGGTATGGGGCAACATTTCCGGCGGTCGGGCAACAACCAATAAACCCGTTGGTGCAGCACCCGTTGCAATAGAATGCATCTTCATGGTGCATTACCTGCCGCAACCCGATACCCGATAAGGACGACCGAGAAGAATCGAGCCCGGTTGACGAAATTGGTCTGGTAGAAATTAGTAACAATTTTACATCGCGTCAATGCCGATTCGATTCACCGGTCCCTGTAAGCCCACTTGAGCGATCCTCACATGGGACGCCGTTCGTCTAAAGATCAACGCGGCTGTAAAATGGTTGGGTATGTTTTTTTTTGTAATGTTTATCGCTTGTTACCTTTCGGCCGGTTGTGCTCGGTTCTTCCAGCAAGGTGGCAAATAAAACTTCCTAGGTTGATTTTTCCGCCCCGTTAAAGGAAAGCGCTATTATTGCAGGATGCGTAAAATTGTGTTGCTGTTAGATGGTGGTAGAAGCAAACAAAACTGTTAAGAAATGGAAGAAAGCGAAAGAGAATGAGTGATGATTACCTTTCCCTGTAGGTGTATGAAAGATGTTCCCTGTATATGTATGAAGGAACATTTTAAAGCACCGATCGCATGTACGCAGAACTGGCATGTTGAACAATTTTTATAGAAAATTGTTGGCGATTTTTTTTGTGGATGATTGATTTACATTTATGTTGAATCGCGTGAAATACGGTAGAACGTCGATTTTCCGAGGTCTGATTATCCTGCTTTCTTATCAAAGTTTTCTGAGTGTGGAGGACTCGTAATAGCCAACATGGACATCTTTAAAACTTATACTACTCCAATTGCAATCGTTACATGCGTCACCATAGGACACAGGACATCATTTATCAACCTAGTTATTGTTACATTTATCATTGTTCCAAGAAGTGCGAATATCTGATTACGACTCGTGATATGAATTAGATTAGATTATGAATAGATCTTGGTTTGATATACAAAATATCTATATTAACTTCGCTTCTCCTATATATGTTGCATGTATAAACCTACAAAGCTTTAGTTATCCGTGTTAATCGATTAACCAGCTTGTTGGAAGTCCACAAATACCCGAATACTATGAATATGACGTTCCTCTGTAGCTTTTATTCAATTCTTGGTGAAAGATACTAAATAACAAATTTAAATTAATATGAGATATTTATAGCTTTTCCAGTTAAGTTTTATCCTCAACCAACTTCCAATCGTGCTTTAAATTAAAACTGGTACCGCACCATTTTAAGGCTTGGAAGGCGTTGGAATGATTGGTGCTGGTGCCATTCTTCTCACGGCAGGACTGGTACTAACTACGCAGAATTGTATGGGCACTGTGTTCTACTATGAGTAAATACAGTCAAATGTGCAGTCCGAGATATTGTCACACTAGCTCTCCAAGTGGCTGCTACTTCCATTAGCATTGTTCCTGCTTTCCTAATCACCTACCGCACTCGACATTCTTTCTAACAAGAATCGTGAAAAATATTACGTTCAAACACGTTTACCGGTGAAACGGTAGCATACACGCATACACAACACTTATTCAAATGAAGTGTGGAATTCGGTTGTTGTAGAATATTGAAAATTTGTATAACGCTTTCATACATATGCCTGCCCCAAACAGGCAATGGAGACAGGTGAGAGAAGCGAAAGGACGGGTGGACCAGCGAGAGCCATATATGTAGCATATCTCATGCATATATAACCACAGGGAAGTCACATCCCCCACCCGCCCTCGGACCATCATCAATCGGTTCACCAAGCCCAACGGTTTCCGTTCCCATTTCGCTTGCTTTTTATCGTGCTTTCTGTTTGTTTTTCCCGCCAGGAGTATTACCGGTACGCTTTCGGATGTACGACCGGCAGGTCGTACACACTGCCAGTGAAGCTTTTAGGGTGTCGTCACTGCTATAGGGACCGACCACCACCACCACCGTCCGTGAGTGAGGGTGCTCGCCCTTTCCGGAATGTTTCCAATGTAAAGCGAAGCCAGCAGAAATTGAACTCGATCGCACACACACACACTTGGTAGGCATGTAGCACACACAAATTTTGTGTGTCCGTCAAGCCCGTATGAATCATCCACCATGGCCAGATGTTAGGGGCGATATACTAACCGATGCGACTTAACGGGTGCCAGAAGCGGAAATTAGCATAGTAATATTAATTTTCAACACACACTCACACCATGGGGATGCGTCTCTCAACGGTGGTGGCAGCGTCAATTCCTCGGACCTCGCGTAATGCAGCAAGACGTAGCTCAATGGAGCATAAGGTAGATAAATGCAACCGATTTCTTGGTAGGTCCCCGACTCGAGTAAGCACATATCGCGTCAGTNGAGAGCCATATATGTAGCATATCTCATGCATATATAACCACAGGGAAGTCACATCCCCCACCCGCCCTCGGACCATCATCAATCGGTTCACCAAGCCCAACGGTTTCCGTTCCCATTTCGCTTGCTTTTTATCGTGCTTTCTGTTTGTTTTTCCCGCCAGGAGTATTACCGGTACGCTTTCGGATGTACGACCGGCAGGTCGTACACACTGCCAGTGAAGCTTTTAGGGTGTCGTCACTGCTATAGGGACCGACCACCACCACCACCGTCCGTGAGTGAGGGTGCTCGCCCTTTCCGGAATGTTTCCAATGTAAAGCGAAGCCAGCAGAAATTGAACTCGATCGCACACACACACACATACTTGGTAGGCATGTAGCACACACAAATTTTGTGTGTCCGTCAGTCAAGCCCGTATGAATCATCCACCATGGCCAGATGTTAGGGGCGATATACTACCCGATGCGACTTAACGGGTGCCAGAAGCGGAAATTAGCATAGTAATATTAATTTTCAACACACACTCACACCATGGGGATGCGTATCTCAACGGTGGTGGCAGCGTCAATTCCACGGACCTCGCGTAATGCAGCAAGACGTAGCTCAATGGAGCATAAGGTAGATAAATGCAACCGATTTCTTGGTAGGTCCCCGACTCGAGTAAGCACATATCGCGTCAGTGTCTACGTCAAGGTTTGCCCGTTTCGTGTTTCTAAAGGCAAAAATTCTAAACATCACGCTCCCATCCCCATCCAACCAGCACCCTCCCCCCGGTGATGGCAATTAGAATTGATACTGATTGGGAATCATTTATCATGACCGAACGGACAAATGTCTCAACGGGCTGCTGCCCGTTTCCATTTGTTACCCTTTTGGTCAACCTTCGAATTTCCACCCTTTGTGAACCATCAGCGATCGCGCGAACTAAACTATGTTCCGATGTTGGGGGAGATGACATTGTACCGCTTACGAGACGCCTGCCTGCACAGTTGCAGTGGCAGGTGTAAATCTCTTTGCCCCAGCCTGTGCATCCGTGTGCACAGACATACGGATGCAGGTTGCCACACGGTATAGCTGCAACTGCACGACAAGATATACTGCACTCGGCGCGAAGCTGTTCGCAGTTAATAGTAATTCGTTTTACTACTAGTCACCTCATATACTGCGATCGCACGATCGGTGGTAGTTTATAGATGCGTTCAGGTGTTTTTTTTATTATTATTTACTCCCTGACAAATCGTTACGCGGAAGCTTGGAAGCCGATCGGTCACTTGCGAAGGTTGTCTATCGGTTCTGGAAGTAGTAACATTGTTATAAAAATTGTTTTATTTGTGCAACCATTGCCCTGCAGCTAACATAAACTGTAACGTT
This sequence comes from Anopheles rivulorum, assembly GCA_018908115.1. Classification (NCBI taxonomy): domain Eukaryota; kingdom Metazoa; phylum Arthropoda; class Insecta; order Diptera; family Culicidae; genus Anopheles; species Anopheles rivulorum. The sequence goes on from CM032177.1 coordinate 15,391,806, forward strand.
AGCCATATTTTTTTAGCCATGTTTTTTTCCGAATTGTACATAAAAAAACCCGTAAGAAACAATTATAAATGTAACCCAAATCGTACATCTATCCCGCAGGTCTATCCCCTTTGAAATCTCCGGGCATCGGTTTGATTAATTCGTTACGAGCCTTTGCTAGCGCTGGCAACACGATCGGCCAACGATCGGCTGCTACGTTTCTGCTCGATTTCGCAAAACCAAAACCCACACTTGCAAACGTCCATCACAATTCGCCACGCCACCTGGGTCAATCTCGTGCGGTGATTAGTTTCTCATTTAGCTGTAATGTACCATTTATCTTGCTGTACTGTGCGCGTGTCCTCGCCATAGTAGTGTGACCCAACAGATTTGGCGTTTGTTTTCTATTTGAGTGCGCACAATAATTTGCTGCAGCCTGCACTGTTAAGTTTTTGCTTTTGAAAAAACAGATTTTGTGTTTTCTTTTGTCTATCAAAAATAAAATTGTGTGTGTGTATTAAAGCAAAAGCAGAGTGAATATCTGATCATAAGTAAAAAATGTTTAAATTTTTATCACCATGCATTTCGTGATCAGATAATTATTCGGCTTGCCAATTCTAGTTTTGTACTAATATTCGACCTGTCTTTATAGTAATTTATTTGTGTTAAATCTCATTATATGTGTATTTTATTTCAAACTTTACTAAGTTTTGCCACACCATTGTACCATACCACTGTGCTACATTTAGACTGGAATTATCGAGCCGTTCACGCTCTGTTTTTATTTACCGTTACTTTATAAACAATGCAAAAGAGATTTGTATTAGTATAGAATAGATGTAGAGACATAGAAAAGGCTTTCAATAGTCGTTTCTAAGGTAAAATAGTTTAATTCCGTAAAATGTATGTGAGTTAAAGGACGCGTGGCAATGAACATATCTTGCCCTGTGATGGTTTCAATGTTAAATACGTCGTAATTTTTATGATCACTCGTAATTATGATGAACGAGTTGCAAATACTTCGTCTCTACAAATTCTTATGTACAATAGAAACCTTTATTGGACGTTGTAACACCAGCACACAATATGGTTAGAATCTTTTAACAAACAGTAAACGTAACTCGTGGTTGCGAAACGAAGGAATGCCAGTGTTCGAATGATTGCTAGGCGGATGGCAAAAAGATGAACGTCATTTTTCTACAGCCCATTTGTACAAACAGTCGGGTTTTTATTTGTGTCTTCTTCTCGTGCGTGTGTGTGTGTAGCTGAATAGACCGGAATAGAAGACCCCAGTGGTAAGTAATTTTTGTTGTTCCTTTTTCTATGTATATCAGTAAAACAATCATGATGTTAAAGACAATTGCGTGCACCAGACAAAATTTACTATTGCTATTCGCCACAGTGAAGGTGGTGCAATCGTTTGTAGGAAGGATATTGTATGTGCTTTACATTACACCACCAAGAAGTATAATGTACCGATTATCCTCGACCGTTTCATACGATCTTCGAAGCACATCGAAAAGCGACTCGCTGCATCACTGTATGCGACACCGTAAGAAATGTTCTATTTGCACAAGCTGTTTCTACCGGTGGAGGAGTGAAAAGCATATTAGCTCTCGGAATGCTTTAGTCTTCCACCTTCGTGCCTTCGTGTAGCACAGCTCTGTTTCATGTGTATTTGTCTCTAGGCGAGCTAGTTTTGTGTTATTACTTCTTAAACATCATCTTCAGCGTAACTTTCACCCACATCAAGACAGCGCAGTTATTCATGGGTTGTAATAAGCGTGCGAAGAAAGAAGCAAAAAGAACTAGCTAAAGTGAGAAATAAGTACGTTGAATGAATAAATGAAGCAACAGTTCGAATCAACGATTTGCAAAACCATGTGAGAAAACGCTCCCAAAAAGGCTAATTGTATCGTTCGATAGTTTCGTCTCTGGAATGTTATCAAATGTTAGAACAAAGATGTGTTTAATAATAATTTAATATGTAGTATATTGTGTGTGCGTGTGGTGCGTATTTTTTTTTTTAGTTTTTAGCTATTGTAAGCTATCCTACTCAATATCTGAATTTATACAACAAATAAGTAATATCGAAAGTCTTCGCTATGTGCAACGTGGAGTAGTTGTGTGTGAGAGGATATCTTTTCTCGCGGTCGCGCCTTTTGATCCTGTCTCCACGTTATTATGTTTGTATATCGTCTTTCTTCGTGTGCTAACGTGCCCGAACGCATACAAATGTGTCGTCACTGGAATACGTACGGCTCAGCGTTTCTTCGAACCATCGCTGTCGTCTTTGACTAAGGTGGTCCCGATAGTTCCCTTCTCTTTCTCTCTTTTTCTCTCGCCTTACACACACACACACACGCGGGCCCGCTCGTATGTGTTGAAAAGTTTGAACATTCGCGGGGATATAACGCTTTGGCCATATATAACACGGCTTAAACCACGATGCGCACCCGAGTTATTTCCCAACCGTGCTGCTTGATGCATCTGTCTGTGGTTGGATCGTACGCCGCAACAATAGAACTGTGGTCTCCACGTGCCAAAACTAATCTATTGGACGCGATCAGTTTCGTCTACTTTGCCAGACCAGCATTCAACAGTTCAGTGTTTAGTTTGTGTTTTTGTTGTCATTATTTTACCCAACTTCCGAGATCGTTTTTGGGTTCTTCCCCGGACAGCAGAGCGATCGCTGCCCAGTGCAGTTTGCTGATGGTCTGATAGTGTTGGTCACCAAACTTACAGCCCGGGGGTGGAATTAGTGTCGCGGCAATAGTAATGACGTGTGACGGCGTGTACCATCCCTTCCCGTTGGTAGTGGAGCGTTTGGCCAGTTTATCGCACAACTACCATGCGTCCAATGGCGATGTGAAGTCTGACTGTGTGTTGTAAGCGAACGAGTAGGGATACGGCTCGGTGTGCTATTAGNATCCTGTCTCCACGTTATTATGTTTGTATATCGTCTTTCTTCGTGTGCTAACGTGCCCGAACGCATACAAATGTGTCGTCACTGGAATACGTACGGCTCAGCGTTTCTTCGAACGATCGCTGTCGTCTTTGACTAAGGTGGTCCCGATAGTTTCCTTCTCTTTCTCTCTTTTTCTCTTGCCTTACACACATACGCGGGCGCACTCGTATGTGTTGAAAAGTTTGAACATTCGCGGGGATATGACGCTTTGGCCATATATAACACGGCTTAAACCACGATGCGCACCCGAGTTATTTCCCAACCGTGCTGCTTGATGCATCTGTCTGTGGTTGGATCGTACGCCGCAACAATAGAACTGTGGTCTCCACGTGCCAAAACTAATCTATTGGACGCGATCAGTTTCGTCTACTTTGCCAGACCAGCATTCAACAGTTCAGTGTTTAGTTTGTGTTTTTGTTGTCATTATTTTACCCAACTTCCGAGATCGTTTTTGGGTTCTTCCCCGGACAGCAGAGCGATCGCTGCCCAGTGCAGTTTGCTGATGGTCTGATAGTGTTGGTCACCAAACTTACAGCCCGGGGGTGGAATTAGTGTCGCGGCAATAGTAATGACGTGTGACGGCGTGTACCATCCCTTCCCGTTGGTAGTGGAGCGTTTGGCCAGTTTATCGCACAACTACCATGCGTCCAATGGCGATGTGAAGTCTGACTGTGTGTTGTAAGCGAACGAGTAGGGATACGGCTCGGTGTGCTATTAGAGTGTGTTCTCAAACATTACGATCGTTCTGGGTTCGCGAGTGCGTGTACGTGAGCAATCCCCGTATGCCCCGGTATAAGCGTTAGCATTCGTGTGCACATGAACTACGCGATATCGTCGTGGTCGTCGTCGTTTGTCGCTGTGCGTCCGTTGTCGACGACATGGGAAAAAAATGCGATTAATAAGCACCGACTTCGAGGCAGACAGCAACGCAGCAAGCTTGCTAGTAGGTTCGCGAACGTGCTTGCGAACAGTGCGCTCTGTCTGATCGTTACCGTTCCCATATTTTGTGGCTTGTTTGCTGTTTTTTTTTGGAATAGATCCCAAAAGGTTTTTTTCTCTACTGTTTCCCGAGTGCATATTAAAGTGAGATGTGAATTTGGTTTGAACCTATCCGTGATGCATAACGGCGCAAACGACTGATGTACTTTATGTTGTCTTTAACACTGTGAAATTCGTGTGTACCAGCGTTCGATAAACGGAATTATAGGAGGCAGAAAAGAAACGGCACCAGAAAATGTACAGCACAAGCAGCAGCAAACTTGAGCGACCGGAAGAAAGGTCCACACCGTCACTAAAACGGAACAAACACCATAAAGATAAGAGACCTTGCGGTGGTGGCTACGATGTTGGCTAAACAGTACCTGGAATACATATAGCCCCGGAACATATTGAGGAACGGCAAATAACTGGTGGTGCTACATTAAAATGGCAGGCTGCCGACCGTTGGCGGCAAACATAAAATGTCGATGCTCGCAATGGGCAGGCATAAAAACAAATCACCACCAGAATGAAGGCTTCACATGGCAGAAGAAAATCTGTGCTTTGATCTATGCGTGTGTGACTAAACGCATCCAGGGAAGCGATCTTCAAAATGGCGCGCTCGAAGGGTGCGTCCAATTTCTCCCGTGCCGGCAGGACCGGTATTTTTGGCTAGGATAAGGAATACTGGCGCAGCATTGACAGCAACCCAGTGAGTAAGTAAACATTCATATCAATCAACAGCCGATGACGAACACAGACGTCGGTTTGTGTGTGCATTGCGCAAGCACATGTTTCTTTGCACGCGCGCCACGAGGTTTTGACATGTAGAAAATGGCGCATTTTACCATGCGGCACCACCGGGAAGATATGGATATCACGTTGCAAACGTTCGTAGGATGTATCCTTCCGATCACTATTTCCGAATCGATGAAACACGTTATCCTTTCGTGTTGTGTCGTATGGTTGTCTCGGTAGAAAACCAAAAATGGTGCAAGATGATCGAAAGAGAGTGGGGCCCCGATTGTTTGTGCCCAGGTTGGTGGTGGCAGTATTGTGAGCCGAATGCCGTACCCCTACAGCCGTATCTTTTGCTGTCGTCAGCGTGATGTAACGAAACGTGCCATCTCGCGCATACGGTCGAAACCATCGGCTCCGCCAGTTCGGGAGGACTTTTTGGTGTCTTTTTTCCTGTTTGCGCAATCCATTGGTACCTCGCCCTCGTCGGACTGTGACCGCCTGCCTGCTGCTTCCGACTGTTATTCTGGTCGATGTGGGGCCATGTGGTATTTTATGGTTTTTGTACGAATATGTGAGCGTTCTTCGTAAGTTGTATTGTCTCTTTTTTTTATCGTCTTTCACACGTACTGCTGCGCTGTCCGCTTGTTACAGTCGGGGATTTTTGTTAAAATAAGCATATGCTGATGGTATAGAAAACCATTTAAATATCGTTATACGCTCCCAATTGTTTACACCATCGGCACAAATGATCGTGGCCCGTAAATGGAACTTAGGATGGATTTTTGTCATTTTTGCTTTTGTTACTCAAGAAAGCTGTTTACATGCAAACATGCATTATTAATTAAATATTTTTTAAATGTATCTCCACTTCATGCTTACATGTAATTTCTGTTTAAAAAGAATAAGCAATCAAATTCATGTCTACCATTTGCTAACCATTTGTCGATTGATCTTCCGATGCGTTCTCTATCAATTGTTATCTTATCAGCAATAATGTGACAAAGACAGCGATTGCATCAAGTGTATGAGTCGTACTTGGCGAGGGAATGATTTCAACTTTTGAGTCAGTCCGTTTGTCGAATCGTCTTGTGAAAGATGTACAGCACTTACCAACAAAGCACTTAAAAATGTTAGTAAAGTCGACGTTTTTAAACTTCATTTTGTTAGTATCTCTGCAAGATATAATGTTCATTGTTGGAGCTTTTCTATGAAGGTTTTCATCTAAAGGAATCGTTTGTACCATATTTTGTACGAAATGGAGATGCACCACGAGAAACGGTTAATTTACACATTAACATGGTACGAACTGCTTGCTGCGTTCTATTCAGGTCAAACCGATCGAACGCGTGAGAGCTGCGTGGAACATTGCTGGTTTTGGTGGAGGTGAACAGCCTTACTTTTACTTGGCGAGCAGATCCTACTCTCGGCTTGGCAAGACAGTGCAGGAAGTTCCGATTCCCTGTCTCTCCACAACCACATCGCACCATCGATCCGCGATGAGTGTTATGAATTATTTAAAATACGACCAAACGCGTCGACGAAGCGGTGCTACTACTGCGCCTACCGACTGGCGCTAGATCACCGGTGGGCAAATGTATGTATGTTTATGAAAATTTATATAACCCTTAGACGAACTCGTGATGCATTCTAATTAACATGTACCTACTAAACAAAACCATCCAGCGAAGGTGTACCCCACATCGCAGCAGATTCTGTGGCCGGCTCCAGCGCCCGGATGGGGAAGGAAGATCGCACGTCGTCAAGCAAAAAAAAAAAGGTAGCCGTACCCCCGCNCGTCGACGAAGCGGTGCTACTACTGCGCCTACCGACTGGCGCTAGATCACCGGTGGGCAAATGTATGTATGTTTATGAAAATTTATATAACCCTTAGACGAACTCGTGATGCATTCTAATTAACATGTACCTACTAAACAAAACCATCCAGCGAAGGTGTACCCCACATCGCAGCAGATTCTGTGGCCGGCTCCAGCGCCCGGATGGGGAAGGAAGATCGCACGTCGTCAAGCAAAAAAAAAAAGGTAGCCGTACCCCCGCAAGTCAGCTGCAAACGGAGACTCTCTTAGTTTGTACATTTTTTGTTTTCCTCCTGTCCGGTAGACATGCATAGTTCTTGCTTGCTGCGAGCATCATCGTTACCTCTCGTTACCGGGTAACAGCAACGGCAGCATATAACACACAACGCGCTACTACCCTGCTAGCAGCAACCCCTATCGGTTTCGGGTTTAGCATACATTTGCACTTTTGGCCGAGGAGCCTGCAATACCACCCACCCCCCCCCGGAGGTGCAGACCGTTCGTTCGTACACGTCCGGCCAATTCATTCAACCGGGAGGGGGTGCATCTATATACTTACGCTTCTCTGGTGTGCCAAGGAGGCACAAGGCGCGAATAAGAACCGCGCACTAGCGAAATGTGGGTTAAACAGGCCGAGCATATTCAGTAGAACTCCACGGAGTGGTGTGTAGCAGCTGGCTGCCGTTCGGAAATCCGAACTTCGCATATCGGCTGCCGCTTTATATCGTACATCCCGAGTGGCCGCCGTGTGCAGCAGCAGCAGTACTGCGCGGCGCAGATCGATCGCACCCCGATGGTGGTAAATTTGGAATTCTAATTTGCGGCTTCCTAACACCTTGATGATGGATGTGTGGCGTATATAGAGTATGCACTCTCACGCTGGTCCCTCTCCGTTGGCTTTACAAACACATACCACAGCACATCCTGTGGTAGAATCACTACTAGAAGGGAACGTTGCATTTTTATTGAACCATTTACTAAATTGAGTTATAATTTATATAAAAAAGCAATAAAATAATAAGATGTTGTTGCTCCTCTCTGTATTAAACTATTCTTTTGGGAGAATATTTACAAGGAACATTTTCGTTTCTTTGCATTCTCTAGTGTAGCTAAAGCTCTCGCGTTTTTAATTCAGTTCAACATCAAAATTCAAACTCAAAATATTACATACAAATACTTTTTTCACGACAAAGTTTTGCAAGTTAATGTCTAGTGTTACGAAAAGCTAAAAAAGGAAAGTAAACAGTTAGCAATAAGTAATAACACCACAGTTCTACAAGAAACCTAATCTCCTTCATGTTCCGTTCCGGTTGATTCGTACTAACTTCAACAATAGTTCCTGTCCCGCAATAGTATGGCGACTTTCACAGCAAAAATATCGCGGCGTGCAGGCGTGTCAAACACATTTCATTGGCGGGCCGCATTCTCACGTTTCCGATAATTGTACATTTTTTTTTATTTTTAAAATTTTAGAACGTAAATCGCCATTTTATCAATAAAATAATTAATAATTTAAATTAGACTCAAATATAATATAACTTCTATTAATTTCTATAAATCCTATTATTTTTCAATTTTTAGTTTTTCATTACTTTTGGAAGAACTTTGAATCCCGTTCGTCAAAATGGAAAACATGTATTTTTTTTTGTTTTTCACTCATACTCTTGATTATGTATACTTAAAAATATCACTTTGCTGCTACTACTAAAATTGAGTATTTTTACTTTCAATCGATTTCGGAAATTATCGCTTTCTTGTACGTCTGAGAGTGTTTTTTCAGGTGGGAATATGTTTCTTACCTTGTTCAATTGCTATCAGTACGCGAAATTAAAATAGAGTAGGAGAAAAAACAAACTTAACTTTCATTTATACTTGATCAAAACAAACTAAACATTTATTTATACTTGATCAAAACAAACTAAACATAATGCGATAACAAAATTGCCCCAACAACCTTATGTCCGATGAATGAGACGAAAATATCCGTCTGCTGGCTGGTGGGTACATAATGGAATAATAAATCCACTTCACCGTGCGCTTAACGATACGATGTCGCTAGAACTGTGTTGGTACTTACACTCCATCAATCGGTAGAAGCATTTGGGCATTAATGCCGCGGCTAACAGCAAGGCGGTTACGGTGTGCAACATAATTTCGCCCATATCGCTTCGCGCCATCGAATGGATGTGTGTGCATGTCTCATGGGAGGACAACGGCTAAAGTAACCGCCTTGCCAATCGTACCGAGTGATGCCTGCACTCATCGCATGCATTGGCGATTGCATAAAATTAAATAACATCTTTAACGCGCGCGCGTGCACCGGTTGGACGGGGATGACGAAAATCGTGCGTTTCTTTCCACAATGACACACAAGTCGCGCGGGGATCGCCGCAACGCAGCACGCATCTCGATATCGTCTTGCCGTGTGTGCTTGGCATGAGTTTATGGTGTTTGTTGGAGGATTTGTGTCCGGCCTTGCACGCTTGATTTGACGAGGAGGCGCCATCCATGCACCGCGCGCGCGGCTCTGTCAAAGCGGCACATGCCGTCACGACGAGATGCGCCTCTGCCGCCTTGACGGTTCGGAGGATAGGAACCACCGACCGTTTACGGAATCGGTGTGTCGTGCCTAAACGTAAACATCATTCGTCTCCGTTGCACCCTCCTGCCACACACCCCCAACCCCGCTGACTGACCCGAAAAGTTAAGGTGGAGTGAGGGGACAAAAAGTGCAGCGATTAAATAATGGCGCACTGTGTGTGTGTTGCATTTCCACTGTACTTTTGGTTTTTGTTGCATGTTTTTCTCTCTCTCTCTCTCTTGTTTCGTTTTTTATTTTGCCTGCACTTTAGCCACCGATTATTGGGTTGAGGGTGAGACAGGTGAGTGGATGAAGATGGGTGGTGTGGTGAAAAATGTGCACTTGCACACGTTGTCATCGTTGTCGCGGGCAGGCAAGCAGGCACATTTTATGCGTTCGCATATGGATGTCCGCACACAACCACGGCGGAGCTCTCTATGCCTCTGTGCCATTGCATGACATCGCTTATCGTAAACTGATGACCTCGGAGACGAGCGGCCCTGCTGTGTGCGTGTGTGCCCGCGCAGGTTTGAGGTCTGAAGCTTAGACTGACCGTAAAGAACTTTGATCTGTACACGAGCAGCCAGCCTGTAATGTATATTGCTCAAAAGTGCTTAGATTTGTTTGTGTCTTCGCGGAAAAAAGATAGCTTTAAAACAATTTTTCCTTCTTACCGCGGACTTACTTGGACACCGGGTGTGGAGCTAAAAGAAACAAAAAAAAGCCTCATTTGCATCTTCCCTCACGGTGTGACAAATAAAAGGGACACCTACCATGACCATAAAAATGTACCCACCACCCCCTTACGGGTTTTACGGTTGCATAACGATTGACATTTTGCTTACCCTCCCCGCGATCGTTCGACGGGGGATCACTTCTTTGCGGATTTTTTTGTTGCTTCTAGTGTATGTGGGGGGGTACAGCTGATGAGTGTACCTCTGTAAACGGCTGGAACTGTACACTCCTGCATAAAGCTCTCGGTAACGATTTTTATTATGATTGATTGGCTAATAATAAAAAATAGATATAAGCACGGTTTGAACCTTGAGTCTTTTTAAACACGTCCTGCTTCATTGAGTTGAGGTACAAGCATATGCGTCCGCTCTCCACACACCTGTAGTAGTATGTGTGGTTTTGTTCACATTGATAGGTGACCAAACCGCCAAGGTTTGGTGTGATCTTTTTTTGTTGATGTAATGTCTTTTCTTTTTACTACAAATGCACACACTTTGTTCTTCACGATCCTGTATCGAAAGGTTGAAATGCATGAATGAAAAAACAGTCTGCAATATTGATGAGAACACATACTTAACATCTTGTGCCGGTGGAAGCGTTTTTTTTTTCTTCTTTCCTTTACCGCACCATCAACGCTACGACGGTACGTTTTGTCCGCATCGGTTGTGCAAAGTGCGGATGAAAGACTTCAACGTTCGCGACGCGACGAACGTGAAACCCGGTCAGATCTCCGTACGTTCGATTGACCGGTGTGCTGCTGGACGGGACTGAGGCCTTATATAATGTGTGTTGCTTTGGCAAGGTCAAGAATCTACCGACGGTGACGCAAATTGCGTGCTGGACCCGGGCCTCCTCACACAGGACACAACACGTGTGCGTGCCAGCTGTGTTTTATTGTGCGCTCGTTCATACAAACGAATAGCGATTATTATACAATGACATATTAATGTAATAATTAGTAAAATAGTATGTGTTTGTAGCAAAATAGTGTGCCATTTCTTTACCTTTTCTTCACACCACAAGCTTTTAAATTGATTAGCTTTAGTTTCAAGTGATCCAACCCACGATGCAATTGGGCTGTTCTCTAGAAATCTCCATCTCAACCAACTTGTGAGCGGCTTTCCGATTAAAATCGTTCCATTGCACGCCATCCACACACACACAGCCATGTACCGTTCTTAGCTAAGCCGCAGCTAACAGATTTAAATCAGACAGATTGTTTGCCCTTCAAAGGTGTCACTAATCGGCCGCCGCTGGTGGCAAATCGCGCACACTCTCGCTCTCCTCGCCTTCTCGCACCTGTCCACCACAGCAACGGTTCGTGCACTTGTGTGACGACCGGTCCAAGGTTGAGATCTGCCGGTGTTTGGAAAATGGACGCGATTCTAAGAGTGCTAAAAATAAAGTCAACTCGAACACTTAGCTACGTTCTCGACCCGGGCGCGCATCGAGCGAACTTTGCGAATGCACGGCCATTGATTCACGAACGATGACGTGCACGTGATGGTGGAAGGAACCCCCCCCCCCCCACAATCCCGGACCCCAAACGGGAACGATTAATCAACTGCAACTGTAAGGTGGCAGTACCAGAGAACGATCGATCGCACGATTCCAACGAAAGAGAAAGGAAGTCGTTTGTTTGCAAAAGTTCTTCTACGTACTACGTGCTTCTGTGCCGGTGCTGCCTGCAAATAAACGATCGGCTACAATCAGCTGATGATGATGATGATCAGTTTTATGACGCACGACAGCATAAAGTGCATGGGATGTAACAATGAAGCAATTAATATAATTAGGTAGCTCTACCAAAATTGAAAAAGTGTTTTCACGATCAACTTTCATATATTCGTGGGTAGTGCGTTTAGGTGAACGGGAATGACATAATAGACGATTCTTATTCCTTCGTTCGTAGATGGTACACAGCGCCGTCCAGCAACGAAACAGTCATCATTTGTTTATTGCTAAGTGGGCATTCCCCACAGGTCGTCTTTCGTAGGTAATTGCCGCGACTGCAAGTGCATCAGTAATGCAACGATTATACGCTAACTTCCCACACGGGTTCCCAGTATTTGTGTGTTATATGTGATTGTTTTTTTTTCTCTATTTCTTTAACTTGTTTTCCAAGAATTGGTAGTCGTTTGTATTCGGGTACAATCGTGCCCCAGCGTACCTGGAAGGTTAGTTAATTCTTCAATATTAGAATCAACTCGCCGTGATTATCTTTTTCGCTGGATGTGTGTCTTTTTTTTCCGGGATCATTATTATCACTGTAACAACTGGGTAACGGTACTAAAATGCTACATTTTACTGCACCAGGTGTACTACAACAGTACAACAATACCCCGACACCTTGACCACAGGTTCGTCGCCTAACGTCCGTTGATGCAAATGAAGGACACGCGTAAGTGTCCACAACACAGCCAACAAAACGCTTCTAAACGAAATTGCATTTTGTGACCCCCACCGCGAGCTGCTGCTTCCTTTTTGTGTGCTTCGTGCTAAACAAATCGTTCACTACTTCACGGGTTTGGTAGCATTGAGCGGCCAGCTGCTCATCAACACGACGGGCCAAAAGCAATCCGTGCTACTGGGCCACGGCATCATTTGCCGTCTTCGTTTCGAGAGAAAAACCGTTCGGCGGGCGGCCCTGTGTATGATGTTGTCACGTTTCTCGCCAAGGTCTTTGCGGCGGGACGGAACGGAATTGTTTCGCCCCTACCCGGGGGGTGTAGAATTGTGTTTTTTTTTTGTTTTGTTAAGTCTCCCACATCATCGGTGCAGCGTGTTTGAATAGCATAATCAACTGTACGTACACCCACAGCGCACACAGTGCGCCGTGTTCCTTGCGCATTGCGGGAACACGGCGGCACACACGTGTTGCATAACAATTCGTCACCATATTTTTTATGGCAATATGGGGTCTCTCCACACACACATACGCGCGCGCCCGCATTTTATATACGGTGACAAAGTGCAACATACTTGCGGAAGGCATCCGACGCGGTTGTTACTACCATTGCAACGCCGTTGCATTTTAATGTCCATTTATCCTTCCTCGAAACGAAACTATCTGAAGACGATCGGTAGCGATCGCGTACCTCCCCCGATGTGTGGTTGTCCCTCATTCCCCAATATTGATGGATGGGCTGTTGACGACAGAATGGTTGCGAAAAGAAGGAGGGGGTACGCGGTACCATTATTGTTATATCGCTGATGATCATAAGCACCCCGGCCTGTTGCCTTATTGCTTACCGAGGAGCTGCACAGGTGCAGTGATTTATGCAAGGGAGACAGCATTTTCCTGCCCCGGCCCCGGTGTGCCGTGGTAGAATGTGATTTTATCGAACAACACAGAGCCACATCGCGCACAGTCGCGACCAATTATTAGACACGCCAACCATTTCAAGGGTTTTACTATAGAACCGGCGTCGTCGTGCACAGAAGCGAAGGGCCTCTTTCGCGAGTTCCGATGACGAGAGTGCGTTTATTTAATTTCGCAAATCGAAAGTACGGCTATCATTAATCGCATATCTGACATCCGATCCTCAACCCCCCGTTGTGCGTCCGCCCACCATGGCCTCCAAAGGTTGGAGGATGCACAATTGTTGTGTTCTGCGCATCATTGTCATCATTGCGCTACAACATGCAATTTTCTGCACGCATCATTTTCATTGCACCATGTGTGTGTGTGTGTGTGTGTTTTGGCGTGTTTTGGCCGCGCGTGTTCCGCCAGGCTGTGTCCGTTAAGTACGGGTTACGTTGGTTCGGTTGCTGTGCTGCGGTTCGCTTCGGGTTAAGCAACCGGCTAGAGATCGATCGATGGTGGGGGGCACACATCTATCAGGCAAGCTTTGTTTTTGCGGCGGTATGCTGTACGCCATTAAAGAAAGGAACATGGCCGACGGGAAATGAGACGAACCGGAACTGACATTGGGCAATGTGCGGGCTGCTGATAAGCAATCGGTCGGTCCGGTAGTGTTGTGGGGCTGGTTATTGCTGCAGGCGTGTCCCGGTTGTGATGAGCTGTTCGCCACACACACACACACACACGTATACAGTGAGCATCAGAATGCGCCTGGGGAGTGGTTCACTGGAGTGTCATGCTTATCTCTCTGGAATGGTGTAAGCCACGTAATAGTATACTGTGTCATCGGATGTTTTCGCAAATTTATATCATTCGCTCTAAGGAATTCTTGCATGCCCACCGTTACCGGTGACTGACATCATTTCTAATTTTAAATATCTATGCCACCGAGAAAGGCGCTCACTCGGTATGTTATTCTAGATTACTCGCATTATGTGAATAAGCAATTCTTTTAGTCAATGACACAATAGTACCTACAAACAATTCGCAATTCATCTAATGAAGTTGTACCCTTTCGCACGTCTATTTGCGCAGACACTCGGACCCGAACCATCACATCATGTTGGCACAACGACCGTTACCAGCACATTGGAGGACAGTTGGTTCTGGGATCCGGAAAACAACATCTCATCGACGTCGTCCTCCTCGAAGAAAGACGACAACGAGTCCCCTTCGTCCGGTCCGACCGAGCTGACAACGATCCCGCTCGAAGCTCCCGCGAATGAAAGCGAAGTGATCGAACGGCTGCAGCGGCAGCTGAACGAGAAGTCACAGCAGCTCAAGAAGCAGCAGCTCGAGAATGCACTGCTGAACGAAAAGCTGGGCCAGGTGAGCAGCGAAAATCGCGAACTGAACGAAAACATCGAAGAGCTAGACCGCCAGCATGAGGTGGTGCTGGAGAATTTGGTCGCGAGCAAGCGTGATCTGCAGGTCCAATGTGGTCGACTCGAGGCGGAGCTAAAGACGAAGGCGACCGAATCGCAAACAGCTCTGCAGGACCTTCAAACGCGCTTTGAACGGTTGGAACAAGCTCACGCCCAAACGGGAGAGGAAAATGAAAAGTTAAAAGCCGGCACGGAAAAGCTAAAAGCCGAACTGGAACGCATTGTGTGCGAGAATGTGGAGGCGGTGGCAGCGCTCGAGACGCAGCTTGAAGAGAAACGCACCGAACAGGTGACTTTGGACGAGTTGTGCCGAAGTTTGCGAGCGGAAAATGAAGATCTTCGCCAGCGAAGCACGGAAGAGACGGAAGAGTTTGTGGTGGCCGTGCCGACGCAGGAAGAAAAGGAAGCGAACGCGATCTTGCAAGCTGAACTGGTGGAGCTTAAACAAACGCTGGAGGACGTTCGTACGGAGCGGGATAATTTGCAGAAGCTGACCGCTGAGCTCGATCGGTCCGAACACATCGGTCAGCTGGAGCGGGAAATAGGAGAGTTGCAGAACGAACTGCGCAGTGTTATCATCGACAACTCGGTACAGCTAGAATCAAAGGCGAAGGAGTATGACGAGAAGTTGGCCGTACTGCGCCACGAAAATCAGGCCCTGCAAGATAGGTTGGCTAATGAATCGTCCACTCCCAAGCCGGATCCGCGGGTAGCTGAGATTGTGCGCCAATTTTTCGATCTGGATCTTTCAAACCCCGAGGAACTGGTCGTACGATTCCAGCAGTCCCGCGATGTGGAGGCCAAGTTGTCCGCGATTGAAAAGAAACTGATCGATGCGGGGAAGGAAATAAATTTCCTCAAGTCGGAAAATTCACGCATCCAGCACGACAAGGACACGCTGACCGCGGATTTAATGCAGTACGAGAAGGAGTGTGCCAGTTTGATGAAGAACAACGATCGCTTGCTGGAGGAGCTGGAAAATGTGAAGTGCAATAAGCTGGAGACGATCAACGAAAATGCCGAGGACAGTATCGTGGTGCTTGAGAAGCAGCTCGACGATTCACACCGCCTCAATCGAACGCTGGAGGAAGAGTACCGTGAAGCTCACCGGAAGCTGGAAGAAGTGCTGGAAGAGAAGGAGGAACTGCTGATGAAGGTGTCCTCACTTGAGGGTAGCGCTAGTGAGAGTAAGACGAAAGTTCGGGACCTAGATCAGTCACTTTCCGAGGTGCGGAAGGACCGCGATCAGGTGGTGCAGCAGCTGGAGGAGTTGCGGCAACTTGGTGGACAGGAAGCAGATCAACTGCGTACCGAGCTCACCAGCGTACAGGGACAGCTGACGACGATCAATGAAGATCACGCAAATCTGGTGCGGAAGCTGCAGCAATTACAGCAAACTTCATCCGAAAACATTCGCACCTGGGAGTCAAAGTTGGAGGAGATGCGCATGTTGCTCGAGGCCAAGGAATCGGATCTGCAGCAAGCGCGCGAATCGTCCGCGGTGGCCGAACAGAAGGAGGAGCTGTCCGCGGAAATCGAGCGTTACCGGGCTGAGGTTGAGAAGCAACGGGAGCAACTGGAAAGTCTTACCCAGCAAAAGGAAAACCTCGTCCAGTTGGTTACGACGAAACACAACGAAAGCGTCCAATACCATGCGGAGATTCAGCGATTAAGCGAACTGTTGCAGGCGGAAAACGAACGTGCCGCACCGGCGTGCACCGACTGTCCCTTGTTGCGCGAGAAGCTGCAGGACTACGAGCGGCTCACGGACCAGATACAGTTTCTGCGCGAAAAGTCCGACATCCTCACGGCGAATCTGATGACCGAGCAAAACAATCAGCGGATGGCGCTGCAGCAGAAGCAAGAGCTGGTAGAACAGCGCGATGGTTTGCAGCGTGATTTGGAACGGTTACGTCAACATCTGCTCGAGATCGAAGAAGCGCACACGCAGGAAACGGTCGAGTTGCAGCGACGGTACGACGAAACCCGCCAACAGTTGGCATCGCTCGAGCGCGATGTGAAACAGTCCACCAATGCACTTACCTCCGCTAGCATTCGTGCGAACCAGCAGGCGGAAACACTGCAAGCCCAGTACCAGCTGTTGCTGCAGCAGCGCGATGAGCTTGGAGCACGACTGAGCGCCGCGGATGATCGCGATCAGAAAAATCAAGCAGCACTGACGAACCTCCAGTGCGCACTGGAACAGTTCCAAATGAGTAAGTGATGGTGGCGAATGGTGTTGATGTGCCTTCTAACGCCTTACTTTAATGTTTTTAGATCGGGAACGAGACATCGAACTGGCCACGGGCAGTATTCGCAACGAGCTAGAACAGTCGCGGGTTCGTGAGGATGGGCTAAAAGACATGTTGAAGCAGGTACAGCAGCAGTTAACCGATGCAAAGACGGGCCTGCTGGCAGCGGCACGCATTTCCGACCAGTTGGAAATCTCCCAAGTGACGGTTGCCTCGCTAAAAGCGGAATGTAAGTATCGGAAGTTGTGCTTCTCTTGCACGGTACGCGACAGGCGCGATCGAGTAAGAATCGCATTATCACAGCGCGCCCGCCACTCAATTAATTAACCTGCTAATCCTATAATCGGGTAATGGAATCGGTGATAAAATGTTACAACAGTATGATAACAATGGGACGATAACGTGCCGGGGGGCTGTATGTAGTAGTGTTTGTTTGCTTGCTAAACACATGTCAATAGGGCAACAGCACACGAATACAGAGGGCGTAGAATATCTTGCAGATTAAGTTACTTCCAGACTTTACGAGCCGGTTTTCTTGCTTGCATTCAGAAACCATGTGATTGTGGACCGGGCCTGATTTAACACTTTTTTTTTTATTTCCTCACGCCTCTGACCATTGAAATGCTTGCTAACTATATAACCACTATTTCCCGGTATAATCATTTATTAACAATTAGAAGTAAACTATTAACAATCAAATCGGTTCCTTCTCTCTCTCACACACACACACTTTATAATTGCAACAGTTCGAAACCACCTAACCTACCCGAGTGAATGAGTGTCTTTTAGACAGAAGGGCTTTTTACTAGTTTGTACCATGAAGACGCAACTGTTTGTAAGACAAATTTGCGCAATCGACTACGTTATAGTGCTATTATCTCGGTGTTATTGTGTGAAATCAAAATTTCGACCACGCGCCAAAACAGTTGTGTTGCCTGTTGCTGCAAACGGATCATTTCCATTGTGCCTATATATGCATTGCAAAACAAACAAACAAATGAATGCCTTCATTCCTGGGACACTGTTGTGGACACGCGTTCCGACACACATACCTCCACATACACACCATATATCCACACGAATGGGCGCTGTTACTAGAAGAATGATGAAGCGTTACAGCCGCACACCGCACCGCGCAAGGACACTCCTCGCACAACCACATTCGATCGTTCGACCGAAAGGTAAATATCAGCTGGTAATTCTAGGCTATCCTACCTTCGTGCATCCCGGGATTTCAGCTGATATCCACTTTTCCGTCGACAGTTTGGCAAGCAAAACGGAAAGCAGAGAAAACTGCTTCGAAACTGCGAGACATATACCCCCAAACACACACAGACACGCACAGAGCACGCACATCGTCCAATCATCAAATGTGTGGAATATATATAAACAAATGACGGATAATCCGTCACGATCACCACAACAAAGAAAACATCATCATTATCATCAACGTTATCGGGAGGGATTCATATTTGTATTATCATACCGCCGTCGTTCAATCATCGGAATGCTAACACTTGCTCTCGTTGTGTGTATTTAACTTAACTTGAAATTAATCTTCTCGTCAGTGAGTGTGAATTTGGGGGATCCCCTCTAAAAGTTTGGATTGGATGGAGTGTGTAATTATAAGCTAAATAACAACGCTACATATATACAGTGGAGATGATTAATGATAATAAGCGGAGGTCTACCAGCACTCTCCTATGCCATGTTTCTTCTATCTTTGTATCGTTATTTGTGGTAGTGAGTATAAGTAGTTGCACTAAAATGCATCCGCAGCTTCCATTCCTAACGGCACACTTTCATTCGTTGTTTGCACCAAAGCTATGGAGTCAATAGTAGAGGGAACTTTGTTTTTCGTGTGTAAGTATACTCCTGTATACAAGTGTCCTCTCGTGATTCAACCTACATCATGTTCCGTGACATATGCACTCTCATTCCTTCTCCGCGCTATTAGAGCTCACTATTGTTTTGCTTTAATCCTACCCTTATTGTGCCTTTTCTTCTTCTTTTGTTTAGTAGATTAGCGTAATGTTACCGATGAAGCTTCTTATCGTACATCGTACGATGTGTATTGTGTGTGGGGTAAAGCTTCTTCGGCGGGAGTCTTTGTTGGTGGACTTACCTGGGGGATATCGGATACTTCCTGGGATACCTTTTATCTATGCGTGTGTTATGTTTAAGATTGTTTGCTATTTTTAAAATTCGCTGGCTTGGTGTGTTTGTTTCTAGACTGGCGCTTGTAGCTTACTGCTTCGATTTGTGATATTTCGTTATAATCGTAGAGAGTCCCATTTGTGTTCGTGTAAGCATGATCCTCTGAAGCATGAAAGTTATAAAAGAAATTGTATTACACATTTTACATACGGTTGCAAATCGAAACTGACCTAATTGTTAAAGCAGAGTCCAATACCATCATTACCATTACCAAGCAGAAGTTCGTATCCGAAAGCAATCCCCTTGGCGTGGATGGGCGGCAATCTCAAATTGTAATAGTGTGTCACTGTTGGCAGTGGAGGACCGTCCCCGGTGTACTTCAAACCGTGGTCCACCGAAAACACACATTACAGATTGGGATTACCCCGTCCATGCCCCGCTCACCATACTTACTACCACCACCCTGCCCGTGGCGCGTGCTGTTTATATTGTTTTGCTTGTTTTTGATGTTGCTGCCGCGCGCCGTGTGTTTTGTTCGCTGAGTCATTGTTGTTTGTGTTTTTTTTTTTGCTGTGTGAACTTTACTGTGTTTTATTTCTTTCGTTTTCATGTTTTTTTTTTATTAAAATTGTTTCTATCAATAAAATGCAAGACACAGTTTTAGCATTTTGTTCTACGTTCGTATAATGTCATGTCAGTGTGTTTACTCTTTACTGTTAGTTGTGTTATTGTATTTTCTTTTATTTGCTACTATTACTTTCTTACTTTCGAATGCGCGTAATTGTTTGTAAATGTCCCCCGAGAAAGTGTTTCGAGCATGTGTTTTTTTTTTTACAATGTTTTATCCCACATGTGTTTTGTGCGCGTTTTGTTGTTCATGTTTCATAAGCTCTTCAAACATTATGATCTCCGTGTGCTCCATTAGACATCAGCAATGCAATCCAAATCCACTACACTACACGCCCACAAAAACACATCTGCTACTCACAATTACTGACCTTCCTCACCAAATATTCGAATGATCGTTTTGGCAAAGTGTTTCAGCAAATGATCGGTGTGTTTCTTTCTCCGCTACATAAAGTGTTCCCATTTGTTTGTGTACGTTTTATTCGCGAATGTTAATAAAAGAGCCAATGTTCCGCCGGGGTGAGTATTACATCAGGTACTGGTGTGATTTAAACAAACCGAATTATTGATTGTTCCACCGGCCTTTTTTTTTGGCTGAGGGGACTATCATCCGGTCAACTATCAGTACTTGTGTTATACTCTCTTCGTCGGCATATCACATCCTAAACAGGCGCGCGGACCGCTGGAAACCGCATGTGCATGTGCAACGAGTTACGGTACTACGGGTGTGCATCAGGTCTGCAAACGGCAAATATCGGTGTAAAAAGGTTCTGCGAAAGAACCTTTCATTCATCAGTTATACATAAAATTATACATTTGTAATGAATATCATTTTATTTCCTCCAAAACAAATAACCTGTCGGAGAACAAACGATCTAATGCACCGGAACTGTTACGATTCTGTACCCTGTTTTCTTCCTTCCATTTGCCCACACGCTTCTCATTTGCAGTGGCCAAGCGTGACGAACGGTACGCCGCGCTGGAAAACCGGCTACAGGAAACGGAAGCAAGCCAAGCGGACAAGGTGGAAAAGACGCTGGTGAAAAATCTCATCATCGGGTACGCGGTGGCACCGAACGCCTCCGACAAGCAGCAGATCATGAAGCTGATCTCGTCCGTACTGACGATGGACCAGTCCGAATGTACCAAGGTGGGGCTACACCATAAGGGAGGTGGGACGGGCGGCGGTGG
>CM032177.1:15412643-15477207 GCA_018908115.1 Anopheles rivulorum
TTTCTCCTTAAGAGGAGATCGCGTGAGCTCCTTGAAACTAACATTTCTCTGCGTACCATGTTTCATCTAGCGAACTACAACAAAGAATCACTTACCGAGGCGTTTGTGAAATTCCTAGAGAAGGAATCAGCACCCCGAGCAACGGCAAGCTCTAGTCTACTGAACATAGTCACGTCTCCCGCAACGGGAATGGCTGCTGCAATCTCCGGTGCGGATGAGCAGCAACCTTCGGGCACGTCCACCGGCGGCACAATGGCGACCGGTGGCAGTTCGGGAAGCAATTTGATCACTGCACCACCGGCAGCAGCAGCGGTACAACCGATCCTGGTGCCGGAAGCGATGATGATGATGCAGCAGCCCGCTTTTGCACCGCCACGTAGCTCCAGCTCCATACTCAAGGATATACTAAGCGATTCCTGATACACTTACGGTGATCCGTTGCTTTTTTAAACCCGTGGAAACAGGCGGCTGCCGTTGCCTCCCGGTAACGATGATGGTGTAAATATTCGTATTAACCCTTAAAATACACACGGTGTGTTTTCGAGCGCGCTCCGGCACTTGTGAGCGTTAGAGCATTTTGTTATGGACATCCATTTGATATGGGCACACACAATATAGAGGAAATATTATAATACCCTTATTCGACAGGACATTAAAGTGGTTTTGGTAGTATTTTGTTTTCTTGATATGATAGACATACTCTTATGATGACTGATGCAAGCGGCAATACCTTTAAAGGACTGCGCAAGAAATATCACTTAACCGATTCGTTCCTTCGAAATGACCGTTAAGACACTGTGATACAATGACCACCAGACAATCACTAGCAGGGTAAAGCTAATTTCCTTTAATACCGTCTATTTTAACATTTCCTTTAACAACTCAACTGCTCTCGCCATATCGATCTTCTCCTCGCTTGCCTTTGCCACCTCACCAGCTAACGCGAACAACATCTTCTCCTTGCCTTTGCGATACTTATCAACCAGCTTCGGATGGCGCTTGATTACATCGTCACAGTATTGGCCAATTTGTGCCTCATCCGTAATGAGAAACCAACTGTTGGTGGAAACAATTTCCCGCGGACACAGCGGTTCGTCGGTCGATGCTAGCAGTTCCTGCAGCACACGGCGGGCGTATTGTACGTTTAGTTGATTTGCCTGCAACATGTCCACAATGTTTCCGAGTTGATCGGACGTTATGTGACAGTCGGCCGGATCCAGCTTGTTGCGGTTCAAGATCGTAAGCAGTTCGTTGATGAGGAAATTAGCCGCTAACTTTGGGGAACGACGACCGCTGCTAGACCCTTCGACGATGGAACGGAAATGTTCGTGTAGCGCGATGTCATTCTAAAAGTAGAAAGATTGAACAACATTACATTCCTTTTGTTCCGAATCAAACTCACACACGCACATACCACAAGTGTAATGGCAATCGTACTAGACAGCTGATGCATTTGAACGATTCTTTGCCGCGTTTGCTCTGGCAGTTCGGGAAGCGTATGGCTTAGCTTTGGGACGTTTATCATATCAGCTTCGGAATCCTGTGCGGTGCATTCCGTTTCGTGTAGCCTCAAATGCAACGGTGGTAGATTGGGTTCCGGCATAAACCGATAATCCTGCACCACTTCCTTGTCTCTCATCGCAACGGTTGTCTTTGCGGCCGAGTCCCACGCACGTGTTTCGTTGTGTATCTTTCCGCCATTATCTAGTACAGCGATTTGCCGTTGTATTTCGTAATCGACAGCCTGTGCAACGGCACGAACGGAACCGATGTTTTTCACCTCCGTTCGCGTACCAAGAGGTGTATTTTCTAAATGCACTGATATATTTGCATCCACACGTAAGGCACCGTCTAGGGGATAAAATGAAAAAAAAAATCATAATGTGTAATTAAAAACGTATAAAACATAAAATACTTCTGGCCACAATTCAAGTAAATCAAATTAGTTTCTCTATACCTACACATTCCTTCCACAGCAAGTAGGTACAAAAAAACTATTTTCTCTTCCGTGACAGTGCGCATGATGCAACACTGCCGTGACCAGGATTCGAACCTGGGTTACTACGGCCACAACGTAGGGTCCTAACCACTAGACGATCACGGCTATCGAGATATACTCTATTCTCGTCATTACAGCATTATTAAAATCGGACTGTTTTCTTATAAAATGTTTTATCGAATTGGCACACATACGCTAAATGAAGAAAACTATAATTTCACTTATGAAAGTAAAACACAAATTTTCAGACCGAACCAAACTGGTTTACGTTGTTATCACAATAGTATTCGAAGAGCTTTGAAGTCGTCCTACTAGGTTACATATTCATAATATTCTACCAATGTATACATTTAACTATGGCCCAATGGTAAATAAACAAAAAGTGCCCACAAGAATATACAGGGGGACGCAAAAAACCAGTGTCGCATTGAAAAAAAAAGTCCTGTGCGTCGGCCGGGAATCGAACCCGGATCAACTGCTTGGAAGGCAACTATGCTGACCATTACACCACCGACGCACCCTCTTGCCTCAGCGCTCAAGCCTATACCGGTTCTCCATTCGCACGCACCACCGCTTACTTACCTTCCATTTTGCACGTGCAACTTTGCAACCTTGTCAAGATCAGCATCAACTCCTTCACTAGTGCAGCGGCTTCTTCGCCGGTTTCTAAATCCGGCTCAAACACTAGCTCCATCAGTGGTATACCGGCACGGTTTAAATCTACCAAACTTTTCCGCTCGACAGGATCGTGCAAAGATTTGCCACTGTCTTGCTCCAGCTGCAACTGGTGCAGCCTTGCCGTCTTGTAGTACGGTGTCTTCGTGACACCGGGAACAAACACTGGAAACGATAACGCACCACCTCGCGCCAATGGAGCTCGTTGTTGGGTGATCTGATATCCGTTCGGTAGATCAGCGTAAAAGTAGTGCTTACGGTCGAACATTGATACCGCGTTTACGTTGCATCCGAGTGCGAGTGCCGTCCTTACCCCAAGTTCGACGGCATTTTTGTTCAGCACTGGCAGAGTTCCGGGAATGGACGCATCGAACAAGGCTACGCACGAATTCGGGGCTGCGCCGAATGTGGCACGGGCACCGGAAAACAGTTTGGATTTTGTGTTCAGTTGTGCATGCACCTCCAATCCGATGACACTTTTCCATTTCGACCTGAGTGGGCGTACCAAAAATGGCAATTAGTTTCCATGAACAGTAAACTCTATTCGTTCAAAATTACCTTGTATTCTTTGCCGGATGCTTCGAGGAAGAGAAATATCTACACAGCAGCCGGTTGGATAACGACATGGTTTCCAAGTAAATGTCAGCTATTTGTTTACAACGCACACAAACACACACACATACGTACGAGTTTGACAGCGGGTTTGTTGTTGCTTGATCGAAGGTTTTGGTAGGTCGGTTTCTTGTTGATATGGTGGTCGAGCCAAGTTCGATGATACTTCTTCTAGCATTTGTACCAATAAATTAATCTGTGTTAATGTAAATAAAAGTGGTACAACTTATGGATCAACTGTTAACCTCCTCGTAATGTACGAAGAAATCATCTGTAGATAGCATGTGGCCGTAAAGTTACTGAACGAAACAGAAAGTTGAAGAGAACCAGAACCATCTGCAAGAATGGGTAAGTGAAAATGTTTTAATGTTCTTTTATTTTCAAACATCTCTCGATATCTAATAGAATTAAATACATTTATCTTACTTAAGTTACACAACGAAGTACGTAAAATTCTCCAACAATGTGAAATGATTTAAAAATCGAGACGAATCATATCTATCACGGTAAAAACGTAAATGTCGAGTAAGATTTACTCCACGATTGTTTGTAGCTTTATATAAATATCATAAATATTTTAAATATTTATTGAGTGAATTATTCATAGAAAACGTATCCCACGAAACAGCCGGCAATCGCAACTGGTTTGTTTTGAAATCTGTTGCTAACGGTTACTCATATGGAAGGAAGTGGCCTGAACATTGTCGAAAGAAGCAATACTCCTTTCATGGAAAGACATCTTTTTCGTTGCCATTTAAATTTACTCGGAAATAACCAAATGGTGATCGTCAAACGGAGTTAAACTCGTGCCTTTAAATTTGTACTGGCCTATTGCTTTTTTTTTTTGTTAAAATTTTGAAAACGAGACCACCATCATTTCATTGCACAACATGAAATGTTCTTTGGGAAAAGCAAAACTGGCTGCATGCGTAGGCTGCGTACGTGCTTTTGTAGAGAAAGAAAAGAATAGCAAAGGAGGAAAAAATGGTTGTCAGTGTATAATGTAAACAAACCGTTGCCCCGCTGTTGTGCTGCTGCAAGATATCCAGTTACTCCAGAAAAATTGTATATTTTTCGGTACGCTGTGCCCGTGTGAAGCATTTTTCGTGCATAATCACAAACTAAAGCCACGCAGTGAATGGATTTAACAGTCTACAATGATGTGTAAGTTCCCAGGCGCAGGAAAATAGCTGGAGCGAAACAAATTTTTTGAAAAAAAATATCTCCCTAATTGCCATTTTTGTTCCGCACGCACAGACCCAGTGATACGCCTGGCACATATTGTCGCTTTTGCTTTCGCGAAACTAGCCTGGTACCGATCTTTCATCCAACCACGAGTGAACCGTTGAATATGGAGTTGATAACGGTGATTGTGGACTGTATTGGCGTATTGCTGAAACCCGAGATGGATTTTCCTTCCGCCGCCTGTCAGAACTGTCTGCAGCTGATGCAGGAGTTTCATAACTTTCGAAGGCGTGCCCGGGAATATGATAAAATCATACGTTCCAAGATTTTACCCCGTATCGAACCGGAAGTTATCATCGTGAAGCAGGAAGCGTCCGAGCTGGATAACATGTACGATCATGTGCAGGGTGTGGACAAAGAGAGCAGTAGTAGCAGTACGCTAACCGCCGATGAATCTCGTGACGCCTCGATCGATGTGCTTGATCAGTTGCAGCAGCTACATCAGCAGCATCAACTACATCAGCAGCAGCTGTTTCTGCACCAACAGCAACAATTGCAGCAGCTGCATCAGCAGTCACAGGATCAGGAACACAGCGAGGAACAGGAACCAAAGTTTAGCATGAGTGCCATTTTCAATGCGCAAGCAAACGCCTTGGCTGCCGTGGCAGCTGCCGCCGCCGTTACCCCGATACGCGCCCAAACACGCAGCCAATCGAAACGGCAATCGGCATCCGGTTCCATGGCACCGGCGTTGGAAGACAATCGGTGCATGGTTTGTGGCGAAAAGTTTCAATCTCGCGACGTCTGGGTGGCTCACCTAGCGGTGCACACGGTCGAACGTCCCTTTCAGTGCCACATTTGTCTGGCACAGTTTAAAACCAAATACGTACAACAGAACCATATCCGGACGGTACACGAAAATGTGCGCAGCTACCGATGTCCGATCTGCACCGAGCCTAGTCGAATGTTCAAGAGCAAGCGCACGCTCGAGGATCACATGCGGTATCACACGGGCGAACGGCCGTTCGTGTGCTGCATTTGTAAGATAACCTTCTCATCCGGCAGCGTACACCGCAACCATATGTACCGGGTGCATCGAGAGATGCGCAAGAAGGATCGTCGATGTAATTACTGTGGCAAGGTGTTCGACCGCATTCTCGACCTGAAACGCCATCAGACGAGCTACTGCGAGAAGATTGTCGGCCGGGAAATAGCCGGACGGTTATAGGCCGCTGGTGCCAACGTAAGGTTCGAAGAAGGATGAACCTTCGAAAGATGATTATTGTAGGGCTAAGGAAGAAACAGTGGAGAAACAGTGTCTATGTGCTTACATTGTGCGATCTATTATGTTGAGTGTAAATGTATTAATCTAAATTTGTACCAATTTTTTTTTTTAGCTAAAATCGATAAAAACAAAACAACAACATTGGCCACATTATGCGTACGAACGCTAGCTGTTGTAAATAGCCAAATATGAACGATGTGAAACATGTCAAACGAACACATTCACCGCTTGTTGTCTGCGCGTGGATCTGGCCGAAATGGACGAACATGTGATATATCACCAACTTTTTTTTTTACATCCCTTCGTTTAATACCAGATTATGGTATTGTAGTACCACCTTTTTCAACTGACGTACGCTTTTCACGATCATTGACCCGGTCTGTTCGTTGTTTGGACCGTTCGTGATGATTACTTGATGGAATGATGGACAGCTGTGATGCGTCTGTGCTACAAAAGCTGTTTTTTTTCTTTCTCTCGATATCACCACACATTCCAGGAAACAAAGAAGAAATGCTGGAAAACACACGTATACTGTGCTGTATTCTTATCGCTTGCTTTATGGGTTCCCTATTCGTATTTTTCAATTCTATATGTACATGTACATTTGCGCACTAAACAGTTGTCTTATTATAAAGGTACATACACCACACAATTCTAAATCTACCAGGGCCGATAGCGGCCTACACTGAAGCCCACGCATTCACCCAATGTCAGTTGCAACGGGCAAGGATGAGAGAATCATTATTGTACAGGGTGGGGGTAATCAAAAAACGTAAAAATAACACTCAAGAAAATCAATCCAAACGACTCTTGGGACGCTTGGAAAGGAAACAATCTTCGCTAACCTATGAACTGTCGGGGTACCGCCTTCCAGTTGCGATAAGAAAGCACCAACGGTTGAGGGTTTTTTTTTTCGTTGTTTTCTTCGGAAGCTCTGCTTTTTGCCACCGCCTTTCGTTTTATACTTGGAGGTGCATTCAAATCCAGCCCCCCGTCCATTCCATGTTGCCCAGCAACAGGAACAGGACGCGAAAGTGTGTAGTTTGCACATTTGTTAATCACACGCTTCAACAACTGCGATTGAACCTTGAATACAGTACATCACTGTACTCGACCATGCAGTGCAATTTGTACACCTGTCACAGCTCGTCCTACGAGCATTAAGTATGCAAACGTGTGGTTAAACGTTTCCCAAATTCTTATCTTAGTACTAAGCCTTCTAACTAAGCTTCCTCCACTATGCCAGCATTCGTGTTTTGCACGCAAGTGTTTGCATTGTTGCAATGTCGCATCTCGCTGTCTGTCTGCCAAGAGTCTTATTGGTTAGCCTTTTGTCTCTCTAACATCTATCACTGTTTCACGCTCCATCATTGATTCGCTGAACCGAATATTACACGCGCAGCGCACGTTCACGCGGGTCCGCATGTCACCGCGTGCCCGCACATCATCGTACTGTGGATCAAAGTCTATCGATTCTCTCTCCATGCTTATGTATGTTTGTAATCACTTTTGCTTGGTGCTGCCATCTCGGTTCCGGTTCGATTGGTGTTTGCCCTCTCCTCCATCTTATTGACAATTGGACCGATGCCGGGGCGAAGGATGTTTTGAGTTTTGTTCGACCTGTTGGCTCCCACTACGTTCCGAAAGGCATCTTCAAGCAGCGCAGAGTGCAGTGCGAGTGCACGTGTTAACCATCGTGATCGCTCACTCCAAACACTCAATCAAACGGGGGAGAGTTTGCAGTGTCCCGCGCGCGGTTGATGATTATTCCGAAGGTTGAGAGAACCAGGCGGGCTGCACTGCCACTGCGCTACCGAAAACCCAACCGTACCAGATAAAGTGCACACTCATATCTCACTGTACCGGTGCAGCCATGGCAGGTACGGACGTTCGTGAAGCTTGCCGCTTGTGCAGGAACCTTTTGACCGAGTTGAATGGCAGCTGGAAGTGATAGTACGCACAGTAAGGCAACGGATCCCAGTAGACGAACAGGGCTTCCCGCTGATCGATCACTGTACCGATCAGGTGCTGGACCGCGTCGACGCTCGGCTTGCGCAATGCTTTGAGGACCGTCTCGTGGATCCAGTAGCGACCACCCTCCTGCACGAGCGGACCCGAGTTTTGACGGCTAAAGTGTGGACAGGGTTTGCAGAGGACGCGCGAATGTACGCCGGTGTAGCAGATGTACGGCAGCGAAACGCCAACCCGTATGCCAAGGGGCAATATCTGACCGCTGCACTGGCACTTCACCAACCGGAAACTAATGTGACCATTGATCGGACGCTGGAGCCGTATGCGACGGAAAAACTCCTGCAGCCACCGATCGATGGCGGCGTTCTCCTCCGGCACCAGGCTGCGCGTGTCCGCCTGGATAGCGCACGTTACGTTCGCGATCACAGCCGAATCCTTCACCGTGGTACAGGTGACGTAATGCGAACCGATCACGTCCCGTATGACAACCCACTTCTGTGCGTCGCTCACTTCGTAGTTAAGCCGCAAATCGCGACGGTTCACCGGCAGCACGTACTTGCTACGCTCGAGCAGTCCCAGCGCGCCGGACGCGACCATCACGTTCCGAAAGCCGGCCAGCCAGCCGCCATCGTACAGCCGGTGCAGTTCCTCCTTCGACGAGACGATCTGGTGCGGTGGGAGCAGTATTTCGTTCGCCTCGCACTTACGCATCACCTGCAAGATGTCATCCAGGACGGACGTTTCCTGTGCGCCTGGGATGAAGCTGGAACAGCCGCGCAGCTCCAGATGCGGCTTGGCCAGCGCATCGTAGTGCGCCGGGCTGGTGGCGCACACCGGTATGTAGTGGGTCGGTTGTTCCTTTTCCACGATCTCGCACAGGGCCGCTATGTACTCGCCGGCCGTTTCCGGCGTTGGGCGTTGGATGGCGTAGAACTTGCTTACCGCGGTGGAGAAACGTGCCAGTGCGAACAGGCCCTCGAACTCGAACACGACCACGCGCGCACCGGACTTGTAAAAGTTGCGTGCCAGATGCAGCGTCTGGATCGTGCTGCCACAGCTGATGAGGATCGTGCGCTTTCGGCGATTGCGCTCATGGGCCGGTGTGTGCAGTGCGACGAGCGCCCATTTCAACCCGGCCAAAGGGAGCGCAATCAGCTTCCAGAACATCCACAGGCACGCCGACAGCCAGAAGGCCGGGGCCGCCATCAGGAATGGCTTCCAGGCGAGTTGCATGCAGCACCCAAGCAGACGCTGAGCGACGGCAATTAGTAGCAGCGGCCACCAGAGCACCAACCGCAGCAGGATGCGCCCATTCGATGCACGGTGCGGTACGGATTCGGACGAAGCGCTCGGTGTCGCCACGGGCTGGACCGGTGGCACCGTCTCCAGCTCGCGATCCTCCGGTATTAGCGTGAAGGTGCTCGAATAGTTGCGGCGCAGCGTCGTCGGTGGAGATGAGGACAATGGTGAACTCGGCATCGGTGGTGAGTTGTGCCGCGAGCCGTACGGTGTCCATCGCGGACTCGATGGAGCCGTGCGGGAAAACATCTTTGCCAAGTTGTCGGCCGTATTGTTGTTCGAAAGGTACACAAAGTTACCCGTGCTTTCGCTACGGTTCCACGGGCCAAAGATTTTGTCCTTGCTAGCGGAAGGCATGGTTGTTTGTGGCATGTAAAACCACCAACACCACCACTCAATAAACGCACCAATATGTTCTGCAGAAACACTTTGCTTTACTACCAAAGCACTGAGAATTGCGTCTCGTACTGAATAACTAAGAACCGTAGTGTTTGCTCTGTTCACATCACACCCACATGACGAAATGTTCAGATCCTTACAAATGCGCTACAAATATGCCAGGCACGAGTGAGCTCCAGAATTGGATCGTGAAGCGTTCCTTACGCACGCGCACGCAACCCGGGACAAGTACTACGCGCAACGTACAACCGTATACTGACTGGGCAGCCGGGAGCGTGATGCCTATTTAAAAACTGATCCATTGCCCCTGACAAGACCTGGGGCGATAATGTGCCGGATGGGCTACGACTGGTGGGCACGACGCCCATGGACGAAGGGACAGAGAGAAGCATGAAGAAAAACATTCAAAAGCACAAACCCGGACAGTAAGGTCCGTGTTATCAGCCATTCCGTCTATTGAGGATCGATGTTCATTACTTTCAGTTGACAGCTCGTAGCACGCCCGGTGTGTGTGTGTGTGTGTGTGTGTGTGTGTGTGGGATCGAACAGGTACCGATGGGACTTGACACTTGGCTAGCTGTAATCTGTTGCATGTGTGTTCCTGTTCGTGCTCAATGATCACCACTACCACCACTGCCGACTTTCGGGAGACGTCAGCTATCAACACCTCCGCCGCGCACAAGATCATCGCTCCATATACGGTGAGAAAAGGCAGAAGGTTTTCGGACCGCATCCAAACCCATGACATAATAATCACTTCTAGATCACGTTCTACGATCATGTACAAGCAGCACTAGCAGCGAATTTGTAACGGAAGGGAACCTTTGGACCCTTTCGGCTACTTCTCACCGTTGGTTGGAACTACTTCTCCTGCAATAGAACCGCTTCGCTACCCATCCGTACCAAATCATCAATCGGAGCTTTCAGACGGAGTAAATGTTGTTACTCGTCACTTTTCACGTTCCCGCACAGTACTACCTCCGGTGTCCTTGGCAGTGACCGTAAAACTTCACTGTACCGGTGGATGCAAGCGCTCACGTACGCGCGGTCACACGCAGCAAGATTTCGTACGAAGCGAAGGAAGAAATTAATCAGAACCTGCAGGCGCCTTCAAGTTTTTTCTTTTCTTTGGGTGATATGGTTTTTGATGCACGGAAAACAAAAAACGATGCTGAATATGCAAAATAACTTTTTTTTTGTAAACATACTATTGATTGCAATGAAAAAGTACGTGCGTTAAAACTGCATTGACTAGAATAATAAGTTTTTGGGAAGTTTTTTTACGTACAAATTGGACACTTACAGTCATTTTCTCATTCTCATCCTTCTCTAGGATGTGTTTTTGAATTTTCAGGCTTTTGGATTCAGGCTCAAAGATCGCCTTAAGGATTCACTTACATAAAGAATAGTATGCCGTGTGCAACATACCGAACAGCTTTAAGAAGCGATTTCTCAATCAAAATAAACTTCCTCTTGATCGCATATTGCTGTTTGGCATTGCATTGGCAAACGTAACGCTAATTTATGTGTAAAATATTACCATACACCACGCAATATTATGGTGATCCTGGCATTTGGTTTCATCCAAAGCGCGTTATTACTGCCACGCGTTGCTCACTGTATTGCTGCACCCAGGATACGATTGTCTGAGCTGGAGGGCTCGGCCTTGACAGCTTATCATGTGTGGCTGCCATACACACACACACCGGTACCTTTCCCATTCGCCATGCGCCCCAAATGAAGTATGACGTCTTGGCCCGATGCGACCGTATCGTGTAACGATCGCTGGAGAACATTCCACACCGTAACAGTACCGAAGGCAGCGAAACAGCAATCTCCAACGCTGGTTGGATTTGGGTCGGAATTTCGCGAGCGTATGGTGTGGCAATGTGCCATCATGTGCGGAAACAAACATGGCCGGAGCTATCGTTAGACGTACCAGGCGTCCCCATCGGCAGCACCAGCCACACCAGGAAGTAGTATACCGCTACGTGCGGTCGTGCGATTATGTGTGCGCTTTCATGACACGTTTATGTGCTTTTTATGCTTTTATTGCGTGCCGTGTGAGTAAAAAAAGTGAACATTCTGTGTCACTTCCCATCGCATATTCTACCTTGCTGCTGCTTCTTTAGGACCCCCCCCCCCCCCCCCCTCCCCTCCACTATCATATCTCCTCCGTTTTCTTCACTTGAAGCCCGATTATTGCCCAACAATGCAAACGATGAGCGAGAAGTAGAGTCATAAATATTTCCAATAATTGTTTCCCCTTGTAGATCGTTTCCTTCGTGTTCTTGGATCAAGGGGAAAAATACCTTCGGAAGCACAAAATAAAAGGTTATTTTATGGGGATTATTTTAAACTAAATAATACCTCACATATTGTAGAAAACGAAAGAATGTGTACACCGGTGTTCAAGAGTACCGGGAAAAAACATCTTTGTATATCTCTGCATTATACTTAATATCAACTACTATAAACTGTATGCAAGCTTGCTCATATATAGAGGACTTATTTTAGTTCAAACTTATTATAGCAAACAAGCGTGTTGATAGTTACAATCATATAACAAAAGAGAACTTTTTATTTTGAATTTATGAATTTAAGAAAAAATTAAATACGGCCACATTGGTGATTGGCATACGGATGTAGGGAATAACCCATGGAGAAGGGCAAATGTTATCTCTTTTTCAAATATATGTTCAGACACTTATTTGATTAATTACAAACATTTAAAAATCAACATTTAAAATTCCACGAAAAACTGACTCTTTGATACAACCAATTTGATATTGAAGAAGGCAGTAGTATATAAATTGTAGATATATTTTATAACATATTTCTATTTTTATATTAAAAGAAAGTCTTGTATATCAACAGCACGCATAATACACTCTTCGGTCTAATCTCAATTTTGCATACGGGTGACGATCATTATCCTAAGCTTGAATTTTGGCACATCCATTCGAATTTGTCTAGTATGGCCAGGCGGTAACCATAAGAATCATCGTGCAAAATTACAAATCCCAAAAAAAATATATTAATTTTTATAGATTTGACATTCTTGGGAAAAGTTTAAATTCAGATGAACCCGATAGGATCACGGATAATCTACCCGCCGGTTAATCAAGCGCCGGATAATCGACATTCTAATGTATTTAAAATCCGAATCAATAGTTTCTTAATGTGTATTGCATGTTCCAGCACGTTCGAACCAATCCACCAACGAATGAACTCTGTAAACTTCGATGCGACCGGAGTAGACACCCCGGGGGCAATCGTGCTGTTCTGACCGATCGAGATTCAACTAACGACAAAACCAAGTCGTTGAACTCTCCAAACTTTCAACTGAGCATGCCTTTATTTATGCTTGCTGTTGGTCGTACGCAACTTGTTTTTTTTTGCTCCTGCTGCCGCTGTTGTGAGTGGATGTATGTTGTTTACTTTGCGCCTTGGAACGCGTTTGTGCCATCTTGCTTCTTCCCGGGGACAGCATATATATATATATTTGGCTTATCAGCACGTACGTGCCCTGCCACAGAACACTAACGGTTTGCAGGTGCCGGCCCCCCCAGAGTCGGGACCGGATGTTTTGTCCGCCCAACTGGCTGCTCAGCAAGTGTGCTTGTTTGCCTGAGTGTCGAGAAAGCTGCATGACACACATATGATCATTGGTGGACCGTTCTGGACCGATCTCGCACCGCACCGTTTCGGCAGGACGCGGGCAGGATAGTTGATAAGCCACTCCTCAAAGGCATCTTTTCCTGGAATGCGTGTGCGAAATACTCGGCACCCGGTTGTGGTGGTTGTCTGGGTGATGAAGTTTTGCATGACGAATTGCGTACGGCATACGGGAACGCGATAGAGAAAGGCACCGTCTGGCAGCGGAATGAAACCCCGTGGCGAATGCTGTTATCTGCTGAATCATCATCATCACCTTGGCAGCTTCAAACAAATTGCGAGGTGTTGAGGAATCCGTCCTTGATGACCTAGTTCACCGGTGGTTCAATACCGATACATCCTCAGTTATCGTTGAACCTTCGGGAGTGTAACCTGGCGAAACACATGCACAGGTCGATTTAATAATGACTGTTAATCATTATTAACGAATATAGCACATCCGTTCGTTAATTTCGGTTGAGTTTAAAATTCAAACCACATTCGTGCGAGTTGTGCAGCGGCGTATGCGTGTAGTTGTACGTAAAACCGATCGTTATTCGCTCACGTGACTGGTGCCTTCACACAACTCAAAGGTGTATAGTGACGGTTTAAAAGTTTCTAAATTACTTTTCAAGCACGTTGTCCGCAAACTTTTTTTTGTTTGCCTACCTAGTTGGTAGTCCACGCTNGGCTGCTCAGCAAGTGTGCTTGTTTGCCTGAGTGTCGAGAAAGCTGCATGACACACATATGATCATTGGTGGACCGTTCTGGACCGATCTCGCACCGCACCGTTTCGGCAGGACGCGGGCAGGATAGTTGATAAGCCACTCCTCAAAGGCATCTTTTCCTGGAATGCGTGTGCGAAATACTCGGCACCCGGTTGTGGTGGTTGTCTGGGTGATGAAGTTTTGCATGACGAATTGCGTACGGCATACGGGAACGCGATAGAGAAAGGCACCGTCTGGCAGCGGAATGAAACCCCGTGGCGAATGCTGTTATCTGCTGAATCATCATCATCACCTTGGCAGCTTCAAACAAATTGCGAGGTGTTGAGGAATCCGTCCTTGATGACCTAGTTCACCGGTGGTTCAATACCGATACATCCTCAGTTATCGTTGAACCTTCGGGAGTGTAACCTGGCGAAACACATGCACAGGTCGATTTAATAATGACTGTTAATCATTATTAACGAATTTAGCACATCCGTTCGTTAATTTCGGTTGAGTTTAAAATTCAAACTACATTCGTACGAGTTGTGCAGCTGCATATGCGTGTAGTTGTACGTAAAACCGATCGTTATTCGCTCACGTGACTGGTGCCTTCACACAACTCAAAGGTGTATAGTGACGGTTTAAAAGTTTCTAAATTACTTTTGAAGCACGTTGTCCGCAAACTTTTTTTTGTTTGCCTACCTAGTTGGTAGTCCACGCTCTCGGCACGAGGTCAACAAGGATTAGGTGAAAATTGAGCTTTTTCTTTAGACTGAGTAACATATAAAACAACCAACACACGCTGGTGCTTAATGGGAATGGAATTCCTCTCACACACGGTGGCCAACGGTGACCACCATTGTAATGCTCAGGCCGTTGCTAGCGATGGCAGAAGCAGTGCTGCCAGCAGCAGGCACAAATGCGAAATCACGCCACCGTACGAGCGTACGGAATTGTGC
This sequence comes from Anopheles rivulorum, assembly GCA_018908115.1. Classification (NCBI taxonomy): domain Eukaryota; kingdom Metazoa; phylum Arthropoda; class Insecta; order Diptera; family Culicidae; genus Anopheles; species Anopheles rivulorum. The sequence continues at coordinate 15,427,395 of CM032177.1, forward strand.
CAAGCAACAACGGACCGGCGACTGTCAACAGTTTCCCCCACGGTAGCGGGCACGGTCGGCACGCGTTGCCTGGAACTGTTCGAGCAGGCCGTGTCGCTGGCACGGCGCATGTCAGGAAGTGCTGGTGGCGACGTACAGGTGTCGCTGGTTGAAATCGGCGATCTATGCTTCGCTACCAAGGTAAACGATAAACAAATTATCTTCTGCACCAGGCGACGCCCAGCGAGGGCAACCGGTACGGGGGAGGCCAGCAATGGTGGTGGTGGTGGTGCCTGGGACGTTAGAAAAGGATCCGAATCGGCCGCGGGTTGTTCAGTTCCTCGTCAGTTGTCAGCCGGAGCGGACCGGCAGCCTCGAGCAGCAGACGTAGTGTGCAGCGTTGTGGACAGTAGTGGTGAGCTGGTGGATAGTTTGTACCTAGCGCGTGACGGGCAACGGTGGCTACGGGTGCCAGAATTTACGGACTCGGGACTAGATTCTAGTGCTGCTAGTGCCGACGGTAGTGCGACGGCCGCCCACTGGAGCAGCACCGGTTCGGCCGGTACGCTCGGTCAAGCAGATCCGGCGGAGGAGCCCGCGGTTCAACTCATTTTCAGTGGACGACGTACGACGACGACCGGCAGCAGTTCCGGTGCGGACCAGTTCGAACAGTTTTGTGTCAAGTGCCGTGTGTATCTGTTGGAACATTTTGCCAAGTTTCGCAACAACGTCGGCGTGATGTCGCGCGTAAGTTCTCTGACCAAAAAAAAACGATATTTAGACGTAAAAGCTGGTGACTTGTGGATGGATACAGATGCTGCAATTGCGGTTACGACCAGTCCAACATGGCCCCATTTCGGGAAAAGCTGCTCGAACAAATGGGAAAGGATGTAGGCACTATTCGCTACTTACCACACCACACATTTCGTATCGCAATCTAAGAGCCAGCTAGAAGTGTTTCTGGCCCGCGTAATGTGTCCGTGTGCACGCAGGAACAGGAGCCTTTCCCACAAACGACCAGCAGACATGATACAGAGGCCAGTGGGCTCGATTCACTGCACCATGTTTATCGAAATAGTCGGTTCACGACTTCACTCTATCTGTGCGGGCAACCCCCTTGTGGGGTTGTACAGCAGTAGCATCAGTATCGATTATCAACGTGGAAAACTCGAAGTCTTCACTTCCTTGCAGTGAACCAAAAACCGCTAAAAGCTCCGCTAAACGGTGGCTAAACAGGTCACAGACATAAATCCTGACTCGCTTTCTCTCTTTTTTTTTGGGGAAGTTTGCAAATAGTTCGTGCGTTTACGTTGGGCATTGAGGCATGAGTTAAACGAGCTTCAGTATCTTTTGCTAGGGAGGTACTTTCTTTACTTCCGAAGAAGTACATTTGTCAACCGTTCCTGTGGGAAAGACGGGCAAGTAATCGTTACACCCTTCCCAAAAGCATAATTCTGTTCGATGTTGAGTGATGAATAGCGCACACCCCAAATAACCCAAACATGGAGGTACACAGTATCAGCAAAAGGCCAACCCTCGTACCAACAACTTTGGGCAGGAATGAGCTATGATTGTGGTTTTATAATAAATATATTTTACATATCCAGAATGCGCGATTCGGTGGTGTAATGGTATCGGCACAGGTCTTCACCACGACAGTCAATCCTGATACCAAATCACATCCTGGATCATTTCTCCGTTCGCAAGACAGTGATTATCCAACTTTTTTGATGGTAAATAAAGACAAGGAATGCCAGAAATTAAAGACTCAAAATATCTCTGTCCTCACTCAAAGAAAAGAGAAGTAGAATAATGTTATATCTCAACCTAGCGACACCAAGAACTGAAGATTCCATCGTGGGAACAAATATTACTCTTTAGAGATGTTGGTAAGAATTCCTTACCGGTATCGATCACAAGTGCTGATGTCATCAATTACAACAACTTCAAAATTTGATAATCATTGATCGTAAACTCAATCCCAAGACCCAAAATAAATAATGATCGAGAACCTTCCAAGGAGCCTCCTGAGAGAGGAATTATTATTATTTGGGAAAGCCCAAGACCTCTTGAGGTGTTTAATACGGGCAGGCTGTACTTCAGAACAGAAAAAAGACCTCTTGAAGATAGCACCATGAGAGTAGTGCCAAAAGAAGAATATTCTCTGTACAACAGGGACAGACAAGATTGAATAAGAATTGCTCTGGATTGGATATCATTTAATTGAAGGATGATGGATCACTCAATATTAGACAAGCGTTAGAGCAACTACCACCTATGTTCAGCTCCCGGTTTTGTACTCTAACCATCATCCTTGACGGCATGGATTTGCCACCGTTCTGCCTGCGATGATCCCACACGATTAAATAACACCGACCGGCGCACGTGATCGCCACGCAGTGGACGATGCGTGCCGGAGTGTGGAGTGATGAAGATCTTTGCACATCTTCCACACCACTTGTTTGCCGCTTCGCAGGCTGGGGCCGAAGTGCGAACGATAAGGATTCGCCCGCTATGTGTGTGGCTTCCGGTTTTCCGAGGCCGTGCCCACACGGCACGAGAACCAACCAACTCCGGCCCAAACCGGTTACCATGCGCCAGTTTACCAATGCCCACAAGCCCGGTGTGCAGCTCTGCGTACTTTGGTGCTGCTGCGTACAACAGTTGACCGGCCTTCGCAATCAATTCCTTTTGCAGGGCTCGGGAGGCCTGCTGGGCGCGCTTTGTACACTTTGACCGTCGGCACGGGACGGGAGCCATTGATATTGTCCGGCGGGCAGATAAGCGCCACAACAAAACCGCAGCAGCAGCAATTGTCGACGGTTTTAGATGACGGGTTGCATCATCGTTTGCGTTCCGATGGCCTGGCGTGCCTTGCTTCGCAGTTGGTTTGGTATGTCGGTCAAAGTACACACGGACTACGTTTACGTCTGTCTTCGAAAATTTGTTGTAAATAGTTGTCACTAGACGAATGCGGTTAATAGTAAGGCACGAATGATCTTATTGTCATAAGACATTTTAGACAATTCTTAAGCCAGACAAAACAATTCTTAAGACTTTGGCTACATTTTTCAAGCATTTCTTTCACGGAAATGTTGTTGGTGGTTGCTTCATACATATCACTAATCTTCTTCTGCGTAACGATTAGAAATAAATAATATAAATTGCAACAGATTTACTGATCATTTCATCACATTTCCAAACGAATCCAAAAACCGCCTCCCGACCGTGGGCAAATTATTGCTTCACAATTAACGCTTGAAAGCAGTTAAATACATTTTAAATAAGCACTTTTAATAGTGCATGAGCGTCAGTAAAGGTGCAAGAAGATGCGCTGTTATTATCGCCCACTACTATCGCTCGCCGGCAACAGGCCAACGATCCGATCGGTGGCACCGTGGAATATACGAGTATCGCTAGGCGGTTCCTTCTATCGATTGCAGAATAAATCGTTGTACAATCAGTTTTGCGATTAGCTGCCTAGAACCAGTCAGAAGCTGATCAAATGATTCAGGCTAGCTTTTGCAGCCCGCGATTTTAAACCACGCGTTTCGGAGAATTTCGCGAAAGCACGTGCGATTTGTGAATGGCAAAAAGGCAATGCCGTTGAATGTGTTCAGCTAGTGAAGCATTTGTGCGGAACAATTGTTCACACATCTACCCGTTTAGCAACAGAGTGGTAAGATTTGAAAGCCGAAAGTGTAAAGTCCGGAGTTCCATCCCGATGACGATGATGACCCTTAGGACGGATGTCGCTCGGTGTTGTTGTGGAGATGATGTTGGTTCGTGCGTGACTAGCTGTTTCAAGCTCAGCTAGGTGTAGCTAGCCATTTTCGAACCAGTTCGAGGTGGAATATGAAGAAAAAAAATCAACTGATAATACATAACTTCCCTTCGTTCCTTCGGTTTCGTCTCCCACGATCTTTGAGCAACCGATGCGGAAAGTCCTCTTCAATCGACAAACAAATGGTGATGACTCTATTTCAGACACCAAACGATTCAGGGCAAAAAAAAAACGGGGGCGATGAAGTTTAAAATAATCCACCCCACACCTGTTGCTTAGTGTGCTGGCTTGGATCCCGCCCCAAAACGTCAGCTTTCGACACCGCACGCCAGCATCGCAAAGTGAATTGCTGTCAGTGAGCTGTCAAATATAATCCTGGTGCCGAGGACGGGGAGTTCCCGTTTCACACGGGGGCACACGGGTTTTGCTGAGGTTCAATTGAACTACCGGAGCATTGGGGCACTGTACGCCGAAACCCAAGCACTTCCACCGACAGCACAAGCCAAGTTGAAGAAAAACGATGGGGAAAGTGTGAGAATTCCGTTGCATTGTTTCTCCTAGTTTTGCACTACTTTTCCCAACCCAACCAACCGAGGTTTTTTTATGCGTGGTTGATTGCTTTTCCGGCCTTTATTGTGGTGGCACGCGATGTATTTTTAACCGTCGTGCGGCTAATTAGCGGACAGCGGTTTGAAAACCAATCATTATTTCATCATGCTCATCAACGTTTGTGCAATACCAATACCATTCGTCCTTTTCTTGCTTGCTTCCTTCAGGACGATCAGGACTTCCTTTCCTGCTCCTCCCATCGTGCTTTGGCCACGATTGCTTCCCGAAGCAACCCCGTAAACCCGGAAGACGCCGGGTTTTTATGCCCGTTTTTGAGAAGCGGAAGTAGGCAAGGCACAAATCCTACCTTTAGCCGTTGGTGGGGCTGTGGGAGTGTTGCCGATTTCCTGAGTTTGATAGCAATGCACACAGCAATGGTAAAGCAGAGTACGCGCCAGGCGGAAAACTTTGCAGACAGCTAATCGATGCAACATTCAAACTGGGTGTATTTGTGTATGTGTGTGTAAAAAGGTGCTGATTGTAATTGTGCCTGGGTTATTGCACTGGATTGTGTGGTGTGAAGCATCAGCGTCCAATCGTTTCTTATTTGCATTTGTGGCAAACTGCTTCCTCTTGAGGGTGGTGTAAATAGATCGGAAAGGGCTTAACATGCTTAACGACGCTAATTAATACTTGTCTCTATCATCTAACATGTCTATTATTTACAAAAGACATACATTTTTCCTATATATTTAGCATTCAGCTTACAGAATTTCGATTCCCGGGGATTTCCGCAAATAACAACTCGTTACACTTTGGAAGCTTTTGACGCAATTAATTGATGTTTTCACTAACTCTGCAGAACAGTTACAGGAATCTGGCTAAGCACTTTTTTAGGGTCCCTTTTTCGCCCAACGAAACATTACTTCGGTTTTGCTTTCGATCCTTCGGCTAGGCGTGTTATCGATCAAATTTTGCGCACCCGAACCCGATCTCTAGCGTTTCCGTGTGCCGTCCGTGCACACCCGATTTCTTGTCCTACATACAGCAGAGGGTTTTCGGTTACTCCAAAAATTTCGATCCCACAAAAACTTTTACTACCTTGTGCAACGAGGGGGGAGGAGGGGGGAGGGAAGGGGGAGGGGTGAACGTTGAGGGGCCTGTTGTTACAGTACGTATCAGACCGGATAGTAGAGTAAAATGGTGACTGACGACGGTGGTGAAGCATTGGGCGACCATAAATCACAACCGCGCACAACCGTCCTTATGACCGGAAAATCCGAATTCGGTTCCGTGTTGGTTTATGGAAGCCGAATGAACAACACGCGGTACGTGAAAAGTAAATAGCAAAATCCGAAACAAACTCATCGATAGATGGTTGTCCCTCTACCGCACACAAGCGTGTTGACAATGTTTTCGACCTGTGAAAGAAGACGAAATTGCGAATTGAATTTCCTTATAACCTTTAAGGGGTTTGCTTCCCATCACCGGATCGAATATCGTGCCAGCTCCTGTAATCCCGTAGCAGAACAGTAAATAAAATCGTATCATACTTCCTGAAACTCATAACCCGCCCAACAAACCGTTGACACACGCACGAAAAAGCACGAAAAGGATGATCATTCGCCTGGTTCGCGTGCAAAACGGGCGGAACCGGATTCCTTTCACTAGCGGCAGAACCTCCCATCATAAATAATCATAAACAATCTGGCCATACCATACCAGGCCAGGGCAGCGACCCCCTCCCTTTCTTTTTTAATAAAGCCCGTAAACAAGTAAATAAATAAGTGGAAAATTGTGCTTAAAGGGAGGAGAGGCCGCATCACGCCAATCGTTCGAACGACGACCGAATACCATTCCATTCGGTGGACGCATTTATCGAATTTAGCGTAAAACTCAGTCCGATTCACAGGTCGAAGACGAATTATGCTGCCGGTGCGATAGAAATCTTCCTTCTTCCGGGGAAGCATGCCCACGTGGGCCCTGTACTGGACCCTCGCCCTTAACATTTATGCCATGCCGTAGCTAGCGCCATGACGACGCAATTGGATTTGTTTCCAGTAGTGGGTCTGCCACGGGTATGTGTGGTGTTTTTTCACCATATATTGGGAACAAAACTATATCGATATTTAGAAGAAGACAAAAGAAGGCGAAGAAGAAGAAGAAGAATGTTTGTTTGATTTACTTCAAGATCGATGAGCAAAGCAGTAGAGAAGGGGTGGGAAAAGAAGGTTCTGCCAGAGGTAAAATGTTTATGAAGCACCACCCCTTAAAAGTGGTGTAGGTAAAATTATTTTCCCTTTATACTTTGTGCATCCAATTCGTAGTTCGTATAGTGAATTATGAACACGTTTGGTAACGTAGCGAGTTCTTTTACACGTAACGCCAAACGAAAAACAAATTTGTAGATCATTCAAACGATTGATTTAATCGTAGTAAGTATTAAAACGCTTTCAACGATCATCACAATGTTCGAAAAATTACAAATCATAAATATCAACTAAGCATTGACTTTTTGCTTTTGGCCCGGGCGTCTTATGGTACCAGTAAATAAATAACTCAGTAATCAAAGTAACTCAGTGATTAGCAAACGGGCGGGGTTGCGTAATTGTGCATGTGATCGGCGGACACCATCGGGCATGGGAAGTAGTGGTCCCGTCCCGTACCTGGGAACGCTCCGTTTAACAGCCACAGAGAACATAGCATGATCCGTGACTGATTCGCTTTCAAAACAAGCCCGGTAAACAATCTGAAAGCGTATTCTAGTGGTTGTTTTTACTACCGAGTTTGATTCTGTACAGCATATCCTGATAGCCGCTGCTGCCCGGTGGTTAATGGAAAATAAAACTTTATGTCCTTGAAATCTATTTGTATTCCATCTGCGACTCGTCAGCACTGCCGATGACGGTTTCCACCGACCGGCCCAGGAATACGGAATACGTTTCGATTCGTCATCGGCGGAAGGATGTGTGCGTGAGTCGTGTTAGTCGGTCTTTCCTCAAAACGAGTTTCCGTGTTTGGTTGAACATTGTACCGAATGTGGTACACAGTTGAGTTGTATGTTTTGCTAAATGTCCCTTCGCATCAAAAAACGGTTCTCTCTCTCTCTGTCTCTCTACTACTCAACAGCGCACTGGAAACAGAAATCCATTACCATTTCCTCCACGGTGGTTGATATAGTAGGCAACATAGAATAATCAACAATACAATTAAAATGACAGCCATGGTAATTTGTTGATTGAGCATGTTTACGCATCACAAATGCAAAACCAAAGCGCTAACACAATGGTGCGCGTGTTGTGCCGAGAAGAAAAAAAACAGCCCGAAATGCGACCTACCAAACAATCGATTTTCGCTTTGCTGTCACACACGCTACACACAGCGGTGATGATCTGCCGGAACCTTACAACGTTTCGTAAGGTTCCGTAGTAACATTATCCATCACTAGAAGTGACACGAGCGAGCGTTAGTATATATACAAACAGAGTTTCCTCCGTACTTGTCCTAGCTTCGGCTGGACATATACTAAAATTGGAACGATACAGAGAAGATTAGCATGGCCCCTGCGCAAGGATGACACGCAAAATCGTGAAGCGTTCCACATTTTTTTGGCAACTTTGTCTCCTCCTGGACGTTGTTTCTTTTTACTACACTCTGCCAAGATCTTTCTTTCTCAACATGTTTACAATTAAATCATAAAACATAAAACTGTGTTTTCACGTTCTCAGCTAAGTTGAGAATAGAATACAAAATTCGGTATCCCTCCGTAACATGATTCAGCCACGTGGCTGGCTCGTCGTAAGACACGAACGCATCCAACCATGACCAGCTCACGCACACCGTATGTGTGAATACTCTGCTGCACACAATACAGTGGGGGAGATTCTATTCCCTCTTTACACCAGATTTAAAAAAAAAAAATTGTGGTCATTTCCCACACCCTCGGCGAAAGAGTGTTTCAATGACGTCGTAATTATTCACCTGACCACACGAAACATGTCCACCCGCACCGAGCGGTGCGGTGTTGTGTGTGTACTTATTGATTTTTTTTCCAAACTGACCAAAACATTGCTTCCAACATTTCCTTTTGGTTACATTTTTGGTTGCCACAGTTGCTAAATGCGGCGAAACCATTAATGACGGGGTAGAGTCCTGTTGTCCGCACTACGGCACACGGGTTGCCGGCTTTTAGTCGTAGCGTGAATGGTGGACAGTGTCGGTCAAGTCTCCTCCTGGACTGGTGCTTGTTGTGTCCTGCTGCTCGTTGTAGCCATTGGGCGCATCATAATGAAAAAAGTGGTCTCATTTCAGGTGGTTTTCGTTTCGTGAAACACATTGATAAGGAGAATTTTGGAGGCACCAACTAACAAATGGAACTGAACGTTGTCTTTTGGTTCCACCTTTGTCCCATTGCAGTTGAATGGTAAGGATTGTGCACCGAGCTTAGGACTACGTCACTCCGACGGAGGAGGTGGTGGTGGTGGACCAGGAAGCATAAACACCATTACCGATCGCTCCAAGAAACCATTCTCCAGACCGTTCAACAAGAGCCGGCTGCAGCACGAATCGGCAGCCGCAACTGCTGGCAGTGTGGGTGGTGGTGCAGGACCATCAAGCGTCCCAACGGCCACAAGGATGCCGTCGAGCACGGGAAGCAGCGGTTCGCCACCGAATGCTGCTGACACGAACGCCCTCATCCGTCAGAACAATGAACTACGCCACCGGCTGCAGGAGGAGGCGAACAACTATCGGCGACGGTTAGAGACGTACAAGCAGGCACAAAACAACCAGGCGGCCCTGGTTAGTCGACTGCAGGCGAAGGTACTGCAGTACAAACAACGCTGCACGGATCTGGAACAATTGCCACCGGCAGCGGCAAGCTGTAGCGGCAGCGGACGCTATGGTACCGGAAGTGGAAGCCGTGAACCATCGCCCGGATCAAGACATCCGCATCATCCACATCATGTACCATCGTCACCACCACCACCATCGGCAGGCGGTCCGCACTGTTCCGATGCGACGGGACCACTCAGCCTGCCCGCCGTGTGTCCGGCAGCGCGCGAACACGCTCGATCGCGATCCCGATCGCAGTCACCGTGCCGGAAGTATTCCGAAGGATCCCACGACGAAATCCGCCATCAGCTGGACGAGGAACGACGACGGTAAGTGGTGTGGCGTTAAATATTCAAAACTTCGCACTTCACACTGATAGCCCTTTACGTACGTTTGTGCAATGTTTAACGCAGCTGCGAAAAGTTGCTGGTCGAGAACTCCTGCCTGCGGCAGCAGCTGGAAGAGTCTCATCGCACCAACGACGCATTGACGAACGATCTCCAGAAGCTTACCAGCGATTGGGAAAGCTTGCGCGATGAACTGTTGAGCAAGGAAGACGAATGGAAGGAAGAGGAACAGGTAGGTGTGCCGGGGGGAGGGGGGTTTTCTTTTTGTTATCACCACAGACGCATAAACAATAACAACACGTGGGATGTTCCAATGAAAACACGCGTGCCAGTTGTCAAACGGCGAAACCCTACAACAGTGCTTGCGTGCCACTTCACACAAGGTAAAAGAGACAGAGAGAGAGAGCGAAAACGAACGAGAGTCTATGGGAGAGTGAGTACACCACAGCACTGCGCTGTGCTATTTATAGCACGTTCGCGCTGCTTTTGTCGACTGAATGCGTAAGCACAGCTCAGTATCGCTAGCGCTGCATGTAGCCAGTCAAACAGGTGGAGGGTGAGTTCGCGCACGCAGGCAAGGAAATGATGATGGCGATGTTTTCAAGCGATACGATGCTTGAAGCTGACCAGCCAACCGACTACATGTTACGACTAATAGGTCGGCTTGGTTACAATCTGATCCTTCACACTGCGAATGCACACTTTATATGAAGATTACACAAACATGATCCAGTTCTGTACAAAGAAATTGAATACGTTACTGGAAGTGGATTTTCGATCTTCTGATCTACGAGCTGGTTGGACTGGTTCCTCCATATCAATTCTTTACATCTTTTGACTTATTCCTGTACTTCCTTCCTTCAGGCATTCAACGATTACTACAACAATGAACATACACGACTCTTGAAAATGTGGCGCGAAGTGGTTCAGGTGCGCCGCATGTTCAACGAGATGACTTCCACCACCAAGATGGAGCTCGGCCGCATGCATCTCGAGCTGTCCGGAACGGTCCGCGAGGTGTCTGGTGCCTGTAGCGGTGTTTCAGTCAATCTAAAACAATCGTCCAAATTTGAGGTAATGCGTTGAATTGATTTATATAGTTATTTTTGCTCATGTGCTAATACTTGACCGATCACTTTACGATCGCCAGGAGGCACAACAGATGCACATCGAGCGTGAAAACATGGAGCTCAAATCGCAACTGTCCGAACTTCGGCTCCAGTATGAAGCGGCCCGACAAGAGATTGGGCAGCGTGACCAGAGACTGCAGCAGATGGCGCAGGATCTGAAGCTGCTCGATGATCGCTACACGCAAGCGGACAGCCAAGCAGCCCAGGCACATCGCATGAACGATGAGCTGGAACGACTGCAGGCGGCACTGCGCGACATCGCGCACGCAGTAGTCCAAGATGCAGAAACGAGCGCTTCGGCCGATGCAGGTTGTGGCGGAATTGCCGGGGAAGGTCAGCATCATCTGCATCTGTCGCAGCCAATCGTTTCGCCTGGAGTGGCCCCACGATCGCCCAAACGTTCGTCCGGTGGTGCTGGCAGTGGTGGACTGCGCGCGTCGCAGGCATTCGCCGAGGGCACGATATCCGCCGTACAGGCCGCACTGCATAAATACCAGCTAGCGATACACGATCTGCAGGTTAAGCTGCAGACAAACAATGAGACGCTGAAGGCAACACGGAAGCAGTACGACGGGTGCGAACATGCACGCGACATGCTGTCCGGCAAGGTGACGGAGCTGACCGAAAAACTCGACTCGGCGAACCATCAGCTCTCGGAACTGTACAAAGAACGGGACAGTCTGCAGAAGACGCTGGATGGATTGCGCTCGGATAAGCACACAGTGGAACGCGGCAAGGCGGAACTGAACTCCATCGTAAGTGTGATCGGGTCCGCGAAATGGATAGCTTTCAGACAAACTAACAAACGTTTGTTTTTGCTAAAATAGGTCGATAGTTTAAACACCGATTATGAGAAGCTACAGAACGTCAATAGTAAGCTGCAGAAAATGTACGACGCACTAGAGGAAGAGAAGAAGATGATCGAGCTGGAGCTGCAGCGTGTGCATAAAGATAAGGACATTCAGGAAATGAATTTAAGGTAAGATGTGCAACAGTACATGGACAAAAATCACGAAACCAAAAAAGGTTTCCTGATAATCGACCGTGACAGGACTCGAACCTGCAATCTTCGGATCCGAAGTCCGACGCCTTCTCCATTAGGCCACACGGTCGCATGTANATAATCAAAAGATGTGAAATTTTAAGCTCTACAACTTCATAGAATGTCATTTTCATCTAATTCTTCAACTTTTATTGTTATTCGACAATAACCAATGCCCGTAAGGTAAGGAGTGTTGTAAGGCCATAGCTAAATCAATGAAAAGATACCGAAAAACACCCAGTTTTTGTCGCGGCATTTTAGTACTATTTTACAAGCTAACCATGGTAGAAAGTATGGCAACTGTTAGACCAAAGTATGGTTAACATTTTGTAATCGATCGTTTGTAAACAAATAAATGTTTTAATGCAAATAAATGAAGAAAAGTGAACGCGCTTTATCACGCTACAACCGCCACCAAAACAGACCGACACGGGTGGCGTTCTACGACTATCGTAATGCGCATGCGCTCGCTCGCTACACATGCGCGCAAAAGGGTGTTCAAACGAGTCGTACGTGTCCCAAAATGTGCCCATAAATCCACTCTACGCTGCATACACGGCGTATTTGAATGTGTTGGTGTGTATCGACGCGCGATCCCAATTTGCTTTCTCGCCTTAGCAGAATGATAGTTGTTAGGCAGAGTGAAACGGAGTGTTGGCTTGTTGGCGGCGTACCGTGTAAATGCGTGTGTGCATGAGTTTGCATGTGTTTTGTCTCACGTCGCGTGCAGGCCAGAACGAGAGGCCAACACTGGGAGGAGTCGAGTTGCATGATTGGGATTCGTTTCACCTAGAGGCACACTGGAACATGCACATCATCCAACAGCATAAACGCAGTTTGGTGTCGACCGTCGATCTGTGCAGACGTGTTTGATAGTGCCTCCAAATTTTGTTTTTCTCATTCCTGGATAAGTAGAACCGCTTTTGTTTGATTGCATTAGTATTGGTGTAAGAAGGAGAGGACGTTAGCTATCGTCAAGGAAGAGTTTGTTTGTGTAAGTGTTTTGTGGAACAAAGAGATCGATTGTGTCGGCGGGTGAGTATAAGGGCCCAGAATTGCCTGGGTCCCCTATCCCGGAGGGGAAACCTTCGTTTAGGAACAAAAACGAAAGGCAAATACCGGCTTGGCTAGACGCAAATGGATTGAACGGGGATATGAAATTCCTAATATTGCAAGCAACTGAAAACAACGTGCTGCCAAAGAACCCATTTGTAATTGGAAAGAGTTTGACCAATTTTGCCGGAGAGCTTCCAATACCTGGAAGTAGATTCGACGATGGATCAAAAATATTGATCAAAACCCGCTCGCTCCAACAGTTCAAAAAACTGCAAGAGCTAAAATGCTTGATTGATGGTACAAAAGTTAGCATTCTACCGCACAACACGCTTAACACAGTTTCGTGTGTTATTGTTTCCCCTGACCTGCGAGATGTTAGCGTGGAAGATATTTTGACGAAACTAAAACCACAAAATGTACAAGAAGTGAAACGCTTTACCAAAAAAGTGGCAGGCGAGTACGTACCAACCAACGCTCTTCTACTAAAGATTGAAAGCAGCAAAGTCCCGGAATACATCCGTCTGGGTCCGATTCAGGTACGGGCTAGGCCTTACTATCCTAGGCCCATGATCTGTCTCAATTGTTGCCAGTATGGCCATACCAAGATCCAATGCAAATCGCATTGAACCTGTGGAAACTGTGGACTGGGCGTTCACGGTGATTGTACAAACACGTTGTGCTGTAAAAATTGCAAAGGCCAACACAACGCTTTTGACAAAATCATCAACATGATTTTGAAATGTGATCAATATAAATAAGCATCGATATGCGGAAAGTGAACATTACCAACTCGTAAAGAAATGAGCACCCTGAAGAACTACGATTCAGAAGAGGAGGAGCGTTATCCTTGACGCTAGGACGCGATACGGCCCTACGTACGGGGAAGTGGACGAACTGGTGGAGCAAACACTGGGAGTCCAGCCAGCAGCAAGTTCCAGCACTGGATGGAACAGCTAACTACAATACTCGTGGATCATATAGACTCTAGATCATCCAACATTAGAAAAGAATCCCCGATAGGCACGGACGGTACCTCAGCAAAGAAAATAGACGCTGATGTAGCAGCAGTGTCACGGACCGTGAATAAAAGTAACATAACTAGGGGTGAGTAAAAAAAATATACAAGAAGAATAGATAAATAAATAACGTTAATTTGATGAAACAGATTCAAACACTAGATTCAATATGGTATTTACGTTGAATGAAAGAGAAAAAAAGAAATTGAAAATTACACAAATGATGAAATTTACTGATAACAAATTCTTAAAGTTTAGTACTATGTCCAATGACGAAGATAAAAGAATCTATTGAAAAATTGCAATCGCCTCAACCACTGGCGACACGTGCAGCAACTGATGACTCGCTTCTGGAATCGATGAACTCGCGAGTATCTTCAACAGCTTCAAACACGCACTAAGTGGCTGAATCCAATACAAGAAACAATAGTCCCTGACACTCTTGTTCTCATCAAGGAAGATAATGTGCCATATACTCGCTGGCTATTAGCTCGTATAATTACACGTCATTCAGGAAAGGACGGAACCATTAGAGTGATTACATTGCATACAAATAAAGGCATATCGATCACTAGACCTATTGTAAAAGAGTGCCGAAACTGGATTAGAACTTCTAAAATTTACAATTTTACAATTACAATCGGCCTACCACACAGGCTAGCTAGGTCCGATAGAAACGCTTTCGAGGTAGGCAAATAGGAAGCAAGGACCAGTGTTCCGGGTAAAGGCTTTTGAACTCTTTTCCAATATGTGCAATGTATCGCTAGAAGAACAACCTTATGCCAGGGGTGTAGCCCAGCCCGTCCCTGCGTGGATGGACAAAAACAATGAGTGAGGTGAATTAAAGTTTTTGATATTGGAAGCAGTAAATGGTGCAGTATTGTCGAAAAACTCATTCGTGATCGACAAATTTATCCAAAGTGTTGATGGTGATCTGACGAAACCTTCACATTACATCAACAACGGATTTGGTGATGTATGTGCCATTATAATACAAGCTGAGCAGAATCGCTTACCATAGTCCTCCTAGAAATGCCCTCAACAATCCTCAAGAAAGACCTCGTTTACGGCCCAACACCATCAACAGAAGTTTTTACGTGCAGAAAGAACATGCAACATGCAGCCATGTTGAAACACACAACGATTCAGGGTTGGGTCGCCACCATAGTAGCGAGTGATAGCACGAGCCCCAGAACCGGAAGACAACCCTCAAGTACGGATGTAGGAACCAATGGAGCTAGCAGCAGCTAGCAACAGCGATAGCATGAAAATAGCTAGCAACAGCGTACGATCATCGACGGTTGGCAACAGATGTCGACATCGAGGAGAACCGTGATTGGCTGAACAGAAAACGCTAGGTTATCGCAAGGAAACGCTAGGAATCTATCGGTACAAGAAAACGATAGCCGACGTGTAAGTTGTCTTATACAAGGAACTGACACCAAGAGACATTGTCTGAAAGAAATTAGAACAGTAAAGAATCTAAAGTTGCCTGAACAAACCATCAATGTTAAAGAAATATCAATGAAATATCCCCATTTAAGACACATACCGACCCAACCGTATACAAATGCCAGGCCGACCATTCTTATTGGTCTGAACAATAATCAGCTGTTAATGCCCCAGAAGAAAGTCATGGGTAAACCTGAAGAACCCGTTGCTATTAAAACAAAATTAGGTTGGAGTTTTTTCGGAGTGGACTTTACGCATGACTATGATGAATTGAATCATATCATGATCCACAAAAATGAAGAGTTAATGAACGACATGATAAAAGAAAATTTTTCCACTGAGGACTTTGGTGTTAAGACATCAAAGACAGTTTTGTCCCAAGAAGAAGAGTGATCGAAAGAAATAATCGATAAAACGCTCAAAGAAGAGAATGGAAGATACACATATGTTTTCCCGATAGCTATAACCATGCCTTTCGTCGCCTAGAATCACAAGCAAAACACTTGGAAAAAGATCCTTCTCTGAAAGAGTGGATAAGAAATACATTTAAAGAGTATGTCGAAAAGTGATATTTGCGAAAGCTATCCAAACAAGAAGCGGAGAAAAATCTCCGAAAACATTTTACCTCCCACACTTCATCGTGGTGAACCGAAACCACGTTTAGTCTTTGACGCAGCGGCTAAGGTTCAAGGTATCTCTCTGAACTCTCAACTCCTAAAAGGTCCTCTTTATTCGGCTTGTTAGTGCGTTTCCGTGAAGGAAGTATTTATGTAACTGGTGATATTAAGGAAATGTTTCATAAAGTGAAAATTCGCCAAGAAGATCAGTGTTACGAACGCGATATAGGAATGAAATATTAAAACAAACGCGTATGCAAGAAGTTGATTTCAATAAGCCACGTGTTATATAAATTTTACGAATAGAAATATTAACATACACCAAGGCATAAGCGATGATTTACCAGATCAATAGTATGCTTCAAATTTAGCTATATATAAGCTGGAACCAAACTGGAAATAAAACACTTGCTCTTGCAACTTGGAAACTATAACCAACTGCTTCAAGTCTTTGGCTCTTAAGGTTGATCGGCACTCCACGGGTTAAAACTTCTTCTGAGCATTCGGAAAAAAAGGTTATTCGTCAGAACCGAACGCTCCTAGCGCCTTCCCAACAAGAAATAGCCAGAAGGACAAGGTCCACCGCTAGGAACTAGCCCTGGGAATCCAGGAACAAGCCTAGCGTCCGATCAGGTCAACCTACTGTTTCTTAAACTGGCAATAGACAATATACGCCCATCGGCAAGAACTAATTCTGGCGATCCAGAAAAAAGCTTGACGCCCGGTTTATATTGGACTAAAGGCTAGCAAGCCAGCGCGAGGGTTTCCGGAGTTGACCGTCTTCGCGGGGTCAGCTTCACGGCGGCGGAACTAGCATTCCGATGTTATTCCCGAAGTAATAACATGGTGGCTCCAGAGAGGAGATTACAACATTCGCGCGCGTAGTAATCTCTGCGATCGAACTTACGTTCATGGCGTGCTGTCGCCAAAAAGAACAGCAGTGAAGTTCTGTAAGTAAAAGTGCAACAACAACAGTGCATTAACAAGTGAAGTGCAGAACTTTTCCGGTAGACAATTAAGAGACAATTAAGTGGCAGTGAAGTTCTGTGGAAAAAGTTATAGTGCAACTATAAACAAGTGAAGTGCAGAACTTTTCTGATAAACAGTTCAGTGAAATCATATTAATGTGTCTACCGGGCTATCACAGTGACGAAGAACCACCTCCGCCACCGCAACAGGTGAACGAACCGTTCGGGGACCAGGAAGGACAACAGGTGGTCGGCGAGGAAGAAGACTACGAACCACAACAACGCTTCGTGCCGGTCTGGGATAACACCCAAGAGCTCGTGGAGGAAATAGTCACGGCTATTATAGAAGCCCACGTAAGGGGTATTCAGATTCCTCCGGAAGTGTTAAACGAATTCGAAGTGCAGACAAACAGGTTCGTGGAAATCAGGGTAACTCCAAGGGAGGTCTACCCAATATTATCTGACATTCTCTACGAAGCGATCAGATTACTGTGAAAGAAAAATGATTTTTTTNGATGATCGCTACACGCAAGCGGACAGCCAAGCAGCCCAGGCACATCGCATGAACGATGAGCTGGAACGACTGCAGGCGGCACTGCGCGACATCGCGCACGCAGTAGTCCAAGATGCAGAAACGAGCGCTTCGGCCGATGCAGGTTGTGGCGGAATTGCCGGGGAAGGTCAGCATCATCTGCATCTGTCGCAGCCAATCGTTTCGCCTGGAGTGGCCCCACGATCGCCCAAACGTTCGTCCGGTGGTGCTGGCAGTGGTGGACTGCGCGCGTCGCAGGCATTCGCCGAGGGCACGATATCCGCCGTACAGGCCGCACTGCATAAATACCAGCTAGCCATACACGATCTGCAGGTTAAGCTGCAGACAAACAATGAGACGCTGAAGGCAACACGGAAGCAGTACGACGGGTGCGAACATGCACGCGACATGCTGTCCGGCAAGGTGACGGAGCTGACCGAAAAACTCGACTCGGCGAACCATCAGCTCTCGGAACTGTACAAAGAACGGGACAGTCTGCAGAAGACGCTGGATGGATTGCGCTCGGATAAGCACACAGTGGAACGCGGCAAGGCGGAACTGAACTCCATCGTAAGTGTGATCGGGTCCGCGAAATGGATAGCTTTCAGACAAACTAACAAACGTTTGTTTTTGCTAAAATAGGTCGATAGTTTAAACACCGATTATGAGAAGCTACAGAACGTCAATAGTAAGCTGCAGAAAATGTACGACGCACTAGAGGAAGAGAAGAAGATGATCGAGCTGGAGCTGCAGCGTGTGCATAAAGATAAGGACATTCAGGAAATGAATTTAAGGTAAGATGTGCAACAGCACTTGGACGCAATCACGGAACCAAAAAAAGTTTCCAGATAATCGACCGTGACAGGACTCGAACCTGCAATCTTCGGATCCGAAGTCCGACGCCTTCTCCATTAGGCCACACGGTCGCATGTAAATCCATCGCTTAAACGCATAGAATTACTCTAGCTACCCTTTTCCATGAAGCTTTAAATTCCCTAAAATGGTATTGCACTGAATCAAATTAATGCGATCTAATCAAAGCAACATTCCTAAGCCTATTGTGTGTACAAATACGGTTTTTGCACGATTTGGAACGAAGGAAATTATATTCTATTTTAATCATAAAACACACACAACAGATAGATTTTTAGTGTAATCACTTGTATTGTGGTCTGTCTTGTCTTACGAACTAGAAATATAATTTATCAAAACACATCAAAACAATGGAACTCTATACTGAACAAAAAGTCATCTTTCTGTGATACATTCTACCAAACAACATATTTGGACAATAGTGACAAAAATTGTACACACAAAAAAAATTCTTCAGCTCCACACAGATTCTCTCCGTGACAGTGCGCATGATGCAACACTGCCGTGACCAGGATTCGAACCTGGGTTACTACGGCCACAACGTAGGGTCCTAACCACTAGACGATCACGGCTATGAGAACGGGATGGCGAGGGCCATGTCTTACGCATATTTGACCTTTTATACCTTCACGCTACAACACAAGTCTCATTGTGTACCTTTCTTGCCCTTTCAGAGCGGAAGAAGAACGATGCAGTCGTTTGCGAGAAGAAACCATCACGCTTCGAGAGGAGCTGAACAAGCTCTACCTCTCACGAGACTTGCTCGAACAGCAACGCATCGAGTCGGACGGTTTGTTGAACATGCTCGAGAAACAGAAACTCGAGCTAGAGTTTGAACTAGACCGCGTGACTGGCGAACGAAACGAATTGCACGCCACACTGGAAAAGCGCACCAACTCCAACGAGCATCAGGAGCAGGAAATCCGCCAGCTGAAAACGACCGTCGCACAGCTGGACGAGGAGCGCAGCAAATTACGCCTTCAGTCAAATGATCAGAGTGCTGATTTGGCTTCGCTTAAAAAAGAGCTAATCAGCGCGGAACAGGCCAGACTGGATCTGGATTCGGAAAAGCTGGCCATCAGTGAACGGCTGAAGTGTCTCGAGATGGAAAAGGACAAGATCGAGGCCGAACTTAGTTGCGTAGCTCGCGAGCGCAACGATCTGAGCAATCAGCTGGCAACTATTTCGCGCAAGAAGGAAACCATCGGCGAAGAGGTGATGCGCCTACGGCAGCGACTGGAACAGTCGAATGAAATGAATGGTCGACTCAATCGCTCGCTCGAAGAATTGGTAAAGGAGAGCGAAGAGAAGACGGTTACCATAGAAGGGCATGAAAAGGAACTGCAGAGATTACAGGTAAGATGAGAATGTGATACTTGCGTGTTGATAAAAAAAAAACTAAAAAAGTATCGTGCGTCGGCCGGGAATCGAACCCGGATCAACTGCTTGGAAGGCAACTATGCTGACCATTACACCACCGACGCCGTCGAGAGAGGCTGTCTGTCGAACCCTTTTTGATTTCGACGCCTTTTTTTACGTTTCTTTTCCTTTTGACTACGCAATGTACCTTTAACATTATGCTTAAAATTTCGATTTTATTTAATTTATAATTTATTTATCCAATAGTTTAGTGTTTGGCTCATGATATTCCTCAAACATTAAACTTAAAGCCGTATTTTGTTTTTTTTTTTTCTCCGGCAGTACATGCACCATTAGCAATTTTCTCTTGTCTCTGCGCTCATCCATGTCTACACATACAGCCTTGATGTTATTCTCATCTCATACACATTTTGCTTTACTTTTTTCTTATTTTCGCTCGACAAACTAATCAGGAACAACTTGCTTCAATACGCAGTGAGAAGGAATCTTTGGAAGCCGTTCTTTTCGACACAAACACATCGCTCGAAGAGGCCGAAGCCAAGAAAGATGCCCTGGAGAGGGAAAATCAAGATCTACTGATCAAACAAGAATCGCACAAGGCCCTTATCGCCCGACTCAACAAGGACCTCGAAAATTCGGAACGGCGCGCACAGGACATCAAGATTCAGCTGACGAATGCAGCCGCAAATCAGGAGGCCGAATTCTTACAGAAGCTCTCCAGTCTGCGCACATTTAGCGAGGAAAACATCAAGAAGCTGAACGACGAAAAGGAACAGATTCGGCAAACACTCGAGAAGCGTATGCAACAGTCACTGCAAGCGTTGGAAAGCGCCAAAGATGCCGAGATTCGGCAGCTACGCGAACAGTACGAGACGCTGCAGATGCATTTGGAGGCATTGAACCAACAGCACGAGGAAGTGATCCTGCGGGCAGAGAATGAAAAGCAACAAGCCCTTTTGATTGCCCACCGCGACAAACAGGCGGTGATCGAGAAGCTGGAACTCACGGCACGTGAGCTGAAGAATGAGCTGGAAAATGGCGACCGGTTGAAGCGTGAGATGGCCGCCCGGCAGGAGAAGGATCGTACCACGATCGGATGTCTGCGGGATGAAATTACTAAGATGCGTACGAAAGCCGAAGAGGCACGCATTCGAGCGGAAGAGGAAATGAATCGGCTCGAGGTCGCGGCAGGATCACTGCGTGAAGAGAAGGATACACTGCTCAAAGACGGAGAGGAACTCAAGGTGCAACTGCGCCTTTCGGAGGATCGTTGTGATGCATTAAACCATCAGCTTCAAGATACACAGCGCAAATTGAAGGAAGGTGAGTGTTAAATGGTCAAACATTTCGGCTCGAATCATAGCCTTACGTGTAACATCTTTCTCCAATGAATTTAGCGGAAAATAATACGGATGCAACGAGGAAGGACTTGACGGATACGAGACGCACCCTGGCAGACAGCAACATCGAAAGAGACAAGTATGCCAACAGCAACAAAGAACTAAGGGACCATGTGAAACGGGTGGAGGAACAGCGTCGTCAGCAGGCACGCACCATCGAAGATGCAATAGCTAAGATTTCTTGTAAGCATTACTGTTGATTTCGCTCAAAGTTTGCACACAACATGTACAATGACTGTTAATTTTGGTTTGCAGCACTGGAAGAAACGCGTAACGGGCTGGAGCAAGAGAAGGTGCGCCTGCAGACGATCCTCAAGGAGACGGAAACGAATGTCACCAAGCTTAACCAGGAGCTGACGAATGCGCAAACCGATATACAAAAGTTCCAGACGGACACCACACAAAAGGATGCTTCGGAAAAAGAACTTCAGGCCCGGTTGGTGAACGAGGGCGAAGAAAAGGAGCGTGTGCTGGCAGAGTTGCACCAGATTAAGAAGCAGATGGCCGATCTGGAGGGCACACTGTGCGCCACTCGTCAGGAGCTTGGCCGGGCGCGTTGCAAGGCCAACCAGGACGAGCACCGGTTCCACCAGCGTGAGCAAGAACTGTGTGCTCGTAACGAGGAAGGCCGCGGTCGTGAGAAACGGCTCGAGGATCAGAAGCACAATCTGGAGGTGTGTTTGGCTGATGCAACACAACAAATTCAGGAGCTAAAGGCGCGACTCGGTGGTGCCGAGGGTCGCGTCCGTGCGCTCGATGAACAGTTGGTACAGCTGGAGTGTCAGAAGAAGGAGGTCGAAAACAAGCTCAGCTCGATCGGGCACACGTTACGCCGCATTGCGGGCATACAGATGGATGGTTCGGTCAGTTTGCCGTACCGCCTGATGAGTCCGTCACGTCGCTACAGCCCAGCGAGAGGTGGTACCGGTGGACGATCGGAGCAGGGCGACTACCCGCCCGGACACCATCACGGCCATCACGGTCATCATCATCACCATCACCATGGGCACGAAACCCGTAGTCTTTCCGGCGAGAACGTGCTGATCGATGTCGATCCGGAGATGGTGCGAAAGGGCGTCCGTTCGCTGATGCAGCAAATCGCACACATCGAGCGCGAACGGGACGATTTCAAGGTGCAACTGTGCACTGCTCGCAAGCAGCTACAGGAAGGCAGCGATGCGCAGCTTCGTCTCGAGACGAAGATCAACAAGCTGCAGCAGCATGTGCGTGCTGTGCACGAGGACAAAACCAACCTGGAGGCCCGGTTGGCGCAGAAGACGAGCGCTTTGCAATCGACCGAGGAAACACTGCGCCAGAAGTCGGACGAGCTGACGGCATTGCGCGAGAAGGCGGCTCAGCTGGAACAGTCGCTAACGAGCACAACCGAGGAGCGCACACATCTTGAGGAACGGTTGGACAAATGTCGCCAGACAGGAGCACGGCTCGAATCTGACAAGCGCCACCTGCAGGATGAACTGGCACGTACAGAGGCACGTGCCTCGAAATTGGACCTGCAGCGTGTCGCCCTCGAGGGCGATATACAACGGCTGCAGATGGCAATGCAGGAGAAGGATTGTACGCTGCGCAACCAGCAGGAACGGCTGGAAAATCAACAGCGTTCGTTGACGCAGCTGGAGGATCGCTGTGTAGCGCTCAAGAGTACGGTCGATCAGCTGAAGGAACGGCTACAGGCAGCGGCCATAACCGAAACGGAACTACGCGGTGAGATAAGCGGTTTACAGCGGCACAATGCCGACCAAAGCCACACGTTCGCGCTTGGCCAGGACAAGCTGAAGCAACTGCAGAAGACGCTTACCGGCAGCGAAAACGAGCGTCGCGTACTGGCGGAACGTTTGGATGCGGCTCAACACACAATCAACGAGCTGCGGCGTAACCAGCAGGCCGCACAGGACGGTACGACTCGCCTACAGGAGCAGCTGGCCGAATGCGAGGTCCAGAAGTCGACTCTCGAGAGTCAATTGCGACTGGCCAAATGGAATCAGGAAACAAGTGAACAGCTGGCAGCGACGGGTGGCAACATGGGTGGTGGTGGCACTTCCGGAGATCAGGAACTGGCACGGCAGCTAATCAGTTCGCAGCGGGAACGCAACGAGCTGCGCAACCAGGTGGAATCACTAAACGAGAAGATCCGCACACTGGAGCGCGATAAGCGTCCAGCTGGAAAGTACGATCGGTCCGAGAAGAAATCTGCCGGCGGTGAGTACGACTCAAACCGGATTGAATCGACGACGTACAACTGTGGGCTAGATCATGCCCAGATCGAACAGGAAGGTCGCGAGCTGCGCATGAAGGTACGGCGCCTGGAAACGTTGCTGGCCGAGAAGGAAGCAGAATTGGCCCGATCCCGGGCGAAGCTACTTGAATCACCGAGCAAGGCCAGCAGTCTCGGTGGGGGCAGTGCCGGTGTCGATGTCGAACGCTACCGGAGCGCACAGGTGCAGGCGGAACGGCTGCTGGACGCACGGGAACAATCGCACCGGCAGCAAGTCACACGTCTGGAGAATCAAATCACGATGCTTCGAGAACAGCTGGCGCAGGAGGCTAAAAGGCGCCAACAGTACATACTACGCAGTTCACGTGCCGGCCGAGAGATGCAACAACTGCGACAGACGATCGGGGAATCACTGCGCAACGTGGCTCAGGATCCGCTAGATACGGGTTTGCTCGAAAGTGAAGCACGTCGGTAAGTAGATTTGGGAAGAACGAAATCAAAATGTTCCTGTTTACTAATCGTTTGTTTCCTTCGTTTTTTTAGATTAGACAGTGCCGTATCAATGAGCTTGCCACCAACAACTGGCCGTGGTAGAGGAGATTATGATCGCAGTCTCAGTCCCACATTCCGTTAATGTAGCATGATCGAACACGGTACATGGTTCAATGTCATACACTGCCCCAACCTTTTATTGTTAAACATCGATCAAGTCTTTTGAAAGATCTTAGCGAGCGTCACTTTAGGCAGAACTCGGTAGCAATGTATCGGACTACATTTTTAACGCGATTTAAACATAACCGTCCAATTTTCAATTAGTAGCAGCGAAAAGCATAACAGTATGTCGCTTTAAGTAGAAACATTCGATCTCTATAGCTATAGAACCCCATCCGGAGGAATTAGTGAACGGGTTGGCAGTCGAATAAAACCAAACCATTGATCTCAAACACATTCATATGCAAAAGCTTTTAAAGTACGGTACGGGTACGGTAGGCAAGCGGGAGTAATCATGCAATATTATGCAAACGAATAAATATTTAGAATAAGTCGTAGTATAGTCGCGTAACGATTTACCAGTAGGGGTTTATAGCAGATACCATACGTACGGATATACGCTCATAAATAGTGCATAATTGTGGATGGGCGAATGTATTAGTCAGCATCGCGTGTCACCACCCTAGCGGAATCAACTTCATCGCGCTTAAACTCACAATTTTATCAATCGACAAAGTTGTTCCTTTAGCATGTAAGTTTTGGCTCCGTATAGGACATGAATATTTATTAGTGAATCATTGTCAATAAGCAACAAAATTGTCGTTCATTTTTAACATACAAAATAAACCAATTCATACCACTAGTGTAACCATTTTAACGATAATAATATTTTTTGTACATATGAGAAATTTGCATCTAAATGTTTACGAGAGCGTAGATGACCGTAATCGCCACATGGCTGGGATGTACCACGTGGCGTGCGTCAGTTAATATCCAACCGATAAGCAATATCGACATGCAACGGATAAGCTTCAATAGCTATAAATATTGATAGTTTCATATTCACGCGATTGCCCTTCTTCTCAATTTATATAAATTCCTTACAAGTTAATGAGTTTGCTAGGATATTTCGGCGGTAAGATTTCCATAAACTGGGCCCACCTTGCAACTACCTGTGATTGAGTATAACTGTCTCAGCTTCAGTATAATCTTATATATTAATTAGTATCTTACATAATTTTATGTATTTTTAAAGTTTCGTTCCAACAACAGTTTTTGCACGCTTGTTCGTGTTATGAACAATCATGTGAAAATCATGCCAACATGTTTTGTTCTAATGCGCAAACAACTACGCACTAACCGACAGCACTCGCTAGCCGTGATCGTCTAGTGGTTAGGACCCTACGTTGTGGCCGTAGTAACCCAGGTTCGAATCCTGGTCACGGCAGTGTCGCATCTCGCGCACTGTCACGGAAGAGTGCTCTTTTTTACTCACTCCTCCTCCCCCCATACACATAATTTCTATTTCACATCCCGTCTGAGACACATTTCCTTCCCCTTTTACTTTTACTATTCAACAGTGATGTCTTTGTTTTCTTCTGCTGAGTATGGTGTTATCGTTTACTTTTTTCCTGTGCTAAAAATAGGATCACACCACTACAACTATACGGTATTCCACATGACCACAAACAAACCGCTGTCAAACATGTTTTCTATCTCCGCTTCAGAACGTAAACAAACGCCTACTTTGTTTGACCTAACATGAAGGAAAGTAGAAAACGCCGAAGATCGAGGCGTGATAGCTCGTCGTCATCATCGTCCTCCAGCAGCAGGGATAATAGCAGCAGCTCCAGCGACAGCAGCGATAGTAGCTCCCGCTCCAGTTCCTCTAGTCGTAGCAGCAGCACCGAGCGTAAGCGCAGAAAAAAACAGCTCAAGAAAAAACTTGCCAAACAACAGAAGAAGGAAGCGAAAGCCAAAAAGAAGGCCCTTCGCAAGGAAAAGAAAGCCAAACGAAAGCAGGAAAAGTTAGCAAGCAAACTAGCGAAACGGCAATTGAAGGAACAGCGTAAAAAGGAAAAACAATCAAAGAATGAAGCTATCGCTGCAGAACAGGAGCCGACGGCTAGTGCTGGACTGCTGGATTGTGGCATACCGCTAGATTTGATGAATCGCAAAGCAATGGCTCCGGAAACACGGGAAGAGTATGAGGCACGCCAATCCATTCTGCGCCGGGTAGTCGATCCCGAGACCGGCCGTACGAGGTTAATTAAGGGCGATGGGGAAATCATCGAAGAATGCGTAACCCGGGACCGGCACAAGGAAATCAACCGGCAGGCGACGGCCGGGGACGGGGCAGAATTTCAACGGAAAACACTTGGTCGAAATGTGCGATAAACAACACAAAAACGAACAATTGCCAATAAATCAAAGTCGATTCGGATTTACAAAACCTTGCTGTCATTTTCTGCCAACTTCTGTTTGACATTTTAGCAAACGCAGGTGTGCGTGCGATTTTGAATCAAACCAACACACACAGTTACCATTGCTGTCAGGAGATGTCAGGCTGAAAAAAGATGCTGCGTGAACGAACACACGAGCGTCGTGAAAAATGCAGACAAGAAGTGTAACTTAAGAACGAAGATTGAAGGACAATGCTAAGGATCGTTCGGTTCGGCTTTCACCATTTAGCAATATAGGTTGCCTCATATATGTGTAAGAATTTGTAGCAGTTACTAAAAGGTGAGTATTTACCTTAATGTGTCCGAGCAGAGCCATAAGCCTATTGATTACCGGTCAACAGGAATTGTGAGAGGCGTATCTCAGCTTGGACCTATCTCCGGAAGCGGTGTCCTTCGCAAATGATGCGCGTAAATTTGGGAGTTTTTTAACCTGCCCACTGCCATACCATAGCAACGGACTGTGTTTGGTTTAAGCAGACACAGCAGGATGGAATTGGCGACAGAACAGGAACCAGAACCGGTCGTCGATGATGATCCGGTGGATGTGTAAGTATCAGTATTAATATGGTCCGATACGATTACCCTGCCGCCACGTAGTTACCCATCTGCAACGTAACGATTCTTTTCAGTCCGAACAAAAATCCCGAAACTTACTGTCGGTTTTGCTTCTCGGAGAATGAAATTGAACCACTCTTTTCGTCAAATGGTACGCAAGCAAGTGGCGAGTTACTGCAACGAATATACGAATGTATAGGCATAAAGTTAACGAAGAAAGAATACTGCCCCAGCAGTATTTGCTGGTCATGCACGCTCACCATGGAAGAGTTTCAGTGTTTTCGCAAACGGTGCTTGAAATTTGACGCTTTGGTACGAAGCCTGCGACCCACGGTGAAATCCGAACCAAGCTACGGTACCACTACACCAACCGAGTTTTTGCAGAAAGAGCAAAAGCTTACCGTCAAGCAGCAGGCAGCAACGGCAAACGTTCGGGGTGATAGTAGCGCCACAGCTTCGCAGGATGTGCTGAAGTTTAAATGCCAGTTTTGTCCACGAAATTTTAAGCACAAAATGTATCTCGACCAGCATCTTTGGAAGCACCGGGATAGAATCGCACAGGACACAGGGGTGGTGCTGAAAAGATCACACATTAAAGCTTACTCTAACTCAGCACTGGTAGCGAAAGCGGAAACGGTTCGCACCGTTGCGCCCACACCTCCTTCTACTAGCGCTCCAGCTGCAGTGGATCGTCCGATTAGCTGTGAATACTGTCCACGAAAGTTTACTCGCCGAATGTACTACATGCAACATCTCCGTAGACACAAACCAGACGAGCGGTTATTCCGCTGCCGACATTGCCCGCGCAGCTTTACATCACAGATCAGACGGACGGGTCACGAGCGTAAGATACATGGACACGCAAGCAATCCGAAACCCGAGGAAAAGGACACCTTCTCATGCCCAAAGTGTTCCAGAGTGTTTAAGCATCGCTCATCGCTGCGTATGCATTTACTGAACCATGACGGTCAACTACCGTACGGGTGCGACATTTGTAATTGCCGCTTTTACAGCGTCAGCTATCTGGCCCTGCACAAAAAGCGCTATCACGGACCGAACGCAGCCCGCTCGATGACAAACGGTACCTCCATTCCGTGTCACTACTGTTCCCGTTGGTTTTTGCGCGAGTGTGATCGTTCGAGCCACATCAAACAAATGCATGCGGACATGCACGCGAGCAAGGAATCCGCCGCCGGGTTTAACCAACTGCTCGAAGATTGTCCGCCAGCAGACAGTGAGGGGCTTACCGATCCCGGCATACTGCCACCGAACGTGCGCGAACCGATGATGGTGATCAAGGAGGAGGAACCGGATGCGAATGATCCTGCCCCACCACCTACGGCACCGAGCGCAACTAATGATCCGAGCGCATTTCAGTTCTACTGTTACTCCTGCGCGATGCCTTTCGACACGGAGGATATGTATTCGGAGCATTTGGATGATCAGCATCCGTTTGGGGGCGAACAGCTGATGGATCAGCTGGAAGCATCCTCCACGATGGAGCAGGAGCCGAGCCTATTCAAGTGCCCATTTTGTCCAAAAACGTTTACACGCAAATGGAGCATGACGCAACACATTCCATCGCACATCGCAAAGAAAGGGTACCAGTGCGAGTACTGTCCTGCCATTTTTACGCGCAACGAATACCTGCGGACGCATCGGAAGCGCAAACATCCGACACTACCCGAGACTGGTGCGTACAAATGCAGCTACTGTCCGCGATTGTTCCACAAGGCTCGGTACAAGAAGGTTCACGAGCGGATCGCACATATAAAGAAGGGAGACACGTTACCGGAAGGAGACGACACGGAAAGTGAACAGACAGCAATTAATAGTACCGTTGATAAGATGGATGAAAGTAGCAGTAGCATGGCGGCACAAGAACTAATTTCTCGAGCGTCCGACAGTTTTGATCAAACGTCTAACGATGCGCACAGTGTGATTTCCACGCAGAACTATGCGGATTTGGAAGCGTTATCGCGGCTTACTGTTCTGATGGAACCATTGCCAGACCACATACTGGAGGAATACCGATGGCAGTTAGAGGAATACGACAGTATGCCTCCGGAAGAGATTAAACTGGAATTGATGGAAACGCCAACGGAGCATGAAAGAATCGATGAATACTTTGATGTCGATGCTGATGATGACGAGGATGAAGATGATATCGATGATGTGGCAAGCAATGCAGACGCTTCGTTGAATCAAGAGGGATCGAATGACTCAGCGAAGCAGCAGCTGTTGAAAAGGAAACGAAGCAAATTCGGCATCACGCTTCATCCGTGTCCGCACTGTTCGAAGCTGTTTAAATCTCGTACAGCTCTGCGATCGCACGCACTGTACCACAGTGGTGAATTGCCGCATAGGTGTGACGAGTGCGGCGTGCAGTTCATGCGTTACAATCAGCTGGAGTATCATAAGACCAAATATCACGGTGCCAACAGTGCGACCATGGCAGCCCGCTATAGCTGCGACTATTGTCCACGTATTTTCCTGCGTAAACAGGATCGTACCACGCACCAGATGATGGTACACGCACGTGATCAGGCTGAAGCGATTGATGGATCGCCCGCGCACGCCATGATGAAGAAATCCAAACGGAAGGACTATGTTTGCAGGGTGTGCGACGCAGACTTTGATAAGTATCGACGGTGTCTGAGGCACATCACGATGAATCACCCGACCGCCGATGGAGGGCCGGAATGTAAACCGATCAAACTATGCCATTGCAGCATATGTTCGGGAATTTACAAGAAAAGCGAAGATTGGCACGAGCACCTGACCGATCACCCGAGTGTGCGGCCGCACCACTGTGAGCAGTGCATCCGGAGGCGCAGGAAAGCGTCTAGCCGGAAGCAGGTGCACCGGTGTTCGTACTGCCCGAAAGCGTTCGAACATAAACCGAATTTGGCGTCGCATCTGCGCATACACAAGCAGCAGCTCCGGTTTCCCTGTGGCGAATGTGGCGTAATGTACGATCGGTACCGCGATCTGTTGACACATCAGAGCCGTTACCATTCGGAGAATCCTTCCGAAGCGGTAGCCCGTGAACCGCTGCAAAGGTGTAACTTTTGCCCACGCGTCTTCACCCGGCTGCGCGACGTCAAGTATCATCAGGAGCAGGTGCATGCGGATCAAGTTATTCCTCCCGACAACGCGGAGGAAGTCAATGACCTGGAAGACCTGGAAGACAGTGGTCCTGTGACGTTCGATTTCGGTACCGAGATGTTTCCCGAAACCAATCTGCATGAAGTGCTGAACGAAGCAGTACTGCCGATAAAACCTGATCCCGATCTTGACCTCACATCACAGTAAGATTATGATTCTATTACTAAGTGCTGTCTTGCGAGTAGCGATTTATTTTAACAGAAATTCCAATAATTTATCCTGTTAACAATACATCTTTGCGAACAATCTGTAAACAGTAAGTAATCCATTTAATACAACTAAAAACCATGATTAGTCGATTGTGTTCGTTTTATCAACCAATTTGATCCGGAGCGACGCATCATATAATAATTTCTGAGCAAAAAATTAGACACATTTGCTGCGTACAGTTGAGTGGTAATAAATAAGACTTAACAATAACTGTTGCCGAACGACTAATTTCCATGTTTTGATCGAAGCGTATAGTGTGTACATAACTTTGTCGGCATACGTTTGCTTTCATTGATATTATTAGGAATAAGTGAATAAAATTGGCACACCAAGAAGATAATGGCGTTTGGATTTAGCGAACAAATTTGAATGTCTGACTATTAATTATAGTTGTACTTATATTGTTTTTTTTTTTACTGCAAAGCTGTAGAAAATTAAATATATGATTTAAGAAGCGTTGTGCTAATCATAACGATATCCCGAACAGCATTCATTCTTTGTTTCCACGTGTTGCAGGAAACTGGTACTGCCAGAGTCACTATTCTAAAAGCTATTAAAATTGTAGATAAATCCTGTTGACACCATTGTTCAAATGTTCCATATAATTCTCTTCACAATGCTAAACACATATCTGTGCAGCTAAACGAATCGTTCCAACAACGATATTCGGTATTATTTGGCCTGAAGTCATACATAAAGAATAACGGTTGAATACTCCATGCGGAATAGTTGATGCATTTTTCCAAGTTGCATTAGCCAAAACCGTGTAATCGTAGCTTGATCATTTCATTTGACAGCTGGCAAATTTTGTTGAGCTCGAACACGCACATTTGAAAAAACAAATGCGGAAATACATGCGGAAAAGTTCACTTTTAAATTATTGATAGCGATGCATATAGTTGGCCATTAATAATTTTAATATAATTGCATAGTTTACACAAAATGAAATTACCCCAAGACATCGTATGCACAGTTTTACTATTTGCTACTCAGTTTAGTTTTTGTTTGACTAATTCGCTACCTGTGGCCACCGCTTGACACAGCAAAAACAAAAAGATTGACTGCTCCTGTCAAAAGATCCGATGCATGTGGCCACGGCTCGACAGAAACAGACGATGGACTGAGATAGTGAAGTGGGAAATGTAAAAACATTTGTCGCATGGAAAAGTTTTAGGAACGCGACGATGGAAAACATTCGCGTGTAGTGTAGTTTGTGCAGTTGGACTGGCCGGTTTATTTTTTCATAATTTCCGTTCCGTTGTGCGTTGGTTTACTAGCTTCCGTTGTATGCAGCTGTTGTTCGTTGCAAAGAGGGTTAAAGCCCATGGTGGCTACGTTCGCCACTTGCTTCTTCCGGTCGGATGTCGGAGCTGGCCGAACATTTTCAGATTAGTACAATCAATGTCTTGTTAAAGCAAGCGCAACACATCGTTTGATCTGCATAAAGGTTACCTTTGCCTAACCTCTCCCCAGCCGCATAGAGGTGACGTTGACCGTGCTGAAATATGATAGCAGAACAAAGATTGCTTACTGCGTGTGTATACAATCTCTGGAAGTGCAACAACGTCCCCGACCGCGGAGCTACGGATGAAAATTAGCTTACACGATTTACAGCGCCTTGCTAGCAAACTGTTGTTTGCCCGGAGTTGCCATCCGTATTAGCTGTGTAATATAACGAATCAAGCTTTAAGAAAAATCCACACATACACAACCACAGACACCGGAGGAGGTATACGACGTAATCTTAAAAAGGGCAAAATAAACGTAACGCGAAACAATGGATGTGACCAATCTGTTCGACGACCTCGAGTCCAACAACATGGATAGGGTCGACGAAGTGAAGCGCAAGTTTCAGGAGATGTTTTCTTCCAGTAAGTATTGTCCGGCATAGAGAAGCTGCTGTGTATTGCCGAAGAACCACAATCCATGTACATGATCGAATCAATCGTTTGGCTTTTTTTTGATTATCGTTCGTATTTAATTGCTCGTAGGCCTTTAATTGCGATTGGAGTAGCACTCATGCATGATGCTCTGGGTGGAAGGCAAAATAAACTTTAATGTGTGTTCGGTTCTTGTTTACTTTTAGCCAAAGAATCCTGGCTTGCCTGCAATATGATGGAATATTTCGCCCATACGTCATCGATCAGGATCGTGGAAATCCTTGTGAAGGTACAGCAACCACATGATAAGCACATATTCGATCGACTGTCCGAGTGGATACGCAGCGGAACATCGAAAACGTTGGCACTCACCCTGTTCGGGCACATCATCCAAAAGCGACCCCTCTGGCTGTACAAGGTGGGAGCGCACCAGCTGGTAAAGGATGTGTTGAAGCTGTCCAAGGTGGAGAAAGACATCACTTCGCTAATTAATGCGGTACTGTGCATTATCGATCTGCTGCCCGTGATTCCGGTGGTGATGGGTAGCTTTGTGCAGGATCTGTTCGATGTGTTCAACTATCTCGCCACGTGGAACCAGAACGAATCGCACCTACCCGAGTACCAGCTGATACATTTGCAGTTTGGGCTGTACGAACTGTTCACCCGACTGTACGGCATGTATCCGTGCAATTTTGTGGCCTTCCTCAAGCATGAGTATTCGTCCGCGGGTCGTCAGGCGGTGTTTCAGCACACGATCAAGCCGCTGCTCGATACGGTTAAGATACATCCACGGCTCGTGCTTTCCGACCGGGAAAGCGAGACCAGCCAGCAGCGTTGGAAAAATATGGAACCGCACGATGTTGTGAACGAGTGTGCCCGAATGTCGCTCGAGTATCCGGAACCGCAGGAAAGCTCTCAGTCACAGCTGCTGGCCGTGAATGGGGCCGGTGGCAACGAGTGTCCGTGCTACATGACGCCGATTAAGCCGTACGAATACACTGCCGGCGGTGGTACCGATGCGTTCGAGTTGCCACTGAAGGCAAACGTAAACTACTTCAATACGCTTTCGCTCGATCAGCAGCTGTGTACGATCACAGCACAAAATTCGTTCTGGTCGCCCAACAGCACGCTTATGCAGCCAACGCCTCCGCCCACAACGGGCACGGTACCGCACACGCCAATTCCTACCCCGAGCTATACGATTCCAACTATACCGGCGCCACAACCACCGGCCGCGGACGGTGCATCGCCTCCGGAGGCGGCCGTCGAGGCAACGCCCGAAACTACACCCATGAAGGACACCAAACCAGCTGCAAGGCCTTACCCTACGTCAGTGAAACCGCAGACTGCCCGCGCGATCTGGACGCCATCGCAACCGGCATCACCGATTAAGAAGGATGCTGGCCAGTCACACTTTAGCTACGAGTATCCGCTGGCGGTGGTAACATCTAAAAAGTTGCTTCAAGTAGTGAGCGATCGCAACCAGTCGCTGCTGCAACTGTCTGACACGGGTACAACCACCACGACGACCACGATGACGACGGTGGCCTCTGCAACGTCGACCACGAGCAACAGCGTACCGTCCAGTCCGCTTCCAATCGATCAGCAATCGGTACCACTGCCAGGAACGGTCGTGCCGCCATTAGCCGCTTCCCGTAATGAGTCGCCCATGGTACAGATCCAACCGGCTCAATTACGTTCTAGCGATCTTAGCCAAGAAGATCAGGAGGTAAACGATATCAACAGTCCCCACATGCATCATTCGCAATCGTTGCCGGTTGGTACGGCCGTTCCGATACGGGATCTGTGTGCGGACGAAGACCAAGACCAAGGCGAGGGTTCGCCATGTTCAGCCGGAGGGCTGCACTTTAAAAACTCGCAATCGGTCATCAACTATACGCGCCGCCGGTTGCACAGCCATTGTTTGGTAGATTCAAACGATCCGTACTATAGCACCGGTACGTCTCCAGCGGACACGAGTGGAAACTTTATCCGCAACGGAGCCAGCATGGCTACGCAGCTCGTCACGATTGGATCACGGGGTGGTACCGGTGCTGCTAACCAGCAGCTGCAAATACCGGAACCGATGGTTGTGTATAATCGTCATCCGGCGGGTGGACAGGAGCAGCATCATCACTACTATCACCAGTGCCACCATCACATTCATCTGCATCATCAGCAGCATCAGCACCATCATCATCATCTTGTCGGTCCGGGCGGTTCACTGTTTGCGGCACAACCGCGCCGTCATTCGTTGCCAGATCTGAAACATTTTGCGCTCAAGGTGAATCCGAAGCTGTTGCTCGATTCAGTTTCGATCGTGAAACAACGCCACCTCGGTCAGCAGATGCACCGAGCGGGCGATACGACCAACGGGGGTGGGAACAGCGCGTCATCCTCGGAGGGAGTTGGTAGCAACGCGGACAGTAGCCCATCGGAGGAAGAAGCTATCTCGGCAGCTACTCATTTCCACAGCAGGCAGGAACAGCGGTCTAGCGAACAGCTCGCACGCAATCAGGAGCTGTTTCGACAGTTGCGCAACAATTTAACGACCGTCGCCACTCCAAGCAGTCACTTTCAGCATCAGCGAGTGCATCATCATCATCCGCATCAGCAACAGCACCAACAGCAGGGAGATTTGTTTGCACTCGCGCGATCGCGTACCAATCGTGAGTCGGGCGTTGACGCAGTAATGACTCCGGTTCCACCACATGCGACCATGTCGACAGCGACACAAACGATTATCAGCTGGCCGCAGCCTTACGAGCAGATTTTCTACGGCATCCTGCAAGAGGAATTGCGCTTTAAGAACAGCATTTCGCAGCTGCAGCACGATCAGCAGATCCAGAAAGCGGCCGCAAATGGTGGCCGGCTGGATCCGTACGCACTGCTCGATCAGTACATAGAAACGTGTGCAAAGACGCGGGCCACCATGGCCGAAAATGGGAATCGAACGAGCTTGCCCGAATCTTACTATCAGGACCACATCCGGTTGTTGCATTTGCAGCTACAGTACGAACGTCACCGGCGGGAGATACATGCCGAGCGGAACCGACGTCTGCTCGGCAAGAGCCGTAAGATCCGCGCACTCGAGCAGAACAACGAAGCGCTCAAGGATCAGGTGGCACGGTTGACGCGAGAGATCGCTTCATTAAATGCGGAGCTTAGTACGGTGCGCCGTAAAACGAATGCCGAGTTGACTGAAGTATCGCGGGAATGCGTGCGTTGGAAGGAAGCACTGTACCAGGAACAGGAACGCTGCAAGGAGCTACAGCTCAAGATTGAAGCACTGCAGGTGGTGATCAAGGACGAGTCCGCGCAACGGCGCGAGGTTAATCTGCAGCTAGAGAACGCTCAGGGTGATCTGTTCGATTTGCGTAACGAATTGCGGAAGGCTATCGGGAAGGCGGACCTTGGTCAGCAGTACCGCGAAGAGCTGACGCGTCTTCAGTCCGAATTGATAATGATGGGCGAGGTGCAGCTGCGCTTCAAGGAGAAGCTGGTCGAGCTGGAACGTTTGCGAGCTCGCGAAGCAGAAATAGCACTCATGAAGGCGAACTACCACGAAGAATGGAAAGGTTCGAAAAGTGTGGTGCAAACTTGCGGCGAATACTAATATTTGTATTGTCTTTCCCCGGTAGATTTGAAATTTGCGCTTCAACAAAAGTCGGCCCAACTCGATACGGCCAAGGAACGGCAGGCTGAGCTGGAGCAACAGCTTATCAAGCGCGAGGAGGCAATCACGCTACAGAAACGGACGCTTAAAACGGTGAAGGAAGAGTACCAGGAAAAATTTAAGGTAAAATGGCATTGCACATGGGTGTGGTAAAGCAAAAAACTCATCGACTATTTGACGATCGTGCATTACGCAGGCACTGGAAAACAAGTACGAAGCACAAAAGGCGATCGTAATACGGATGGAGGACACCATCGAGGAGCTGCGCGTGAACAGATGTGTGGCCAAGTCTCCCG
The DNA here is from genome assembly GCA_018908115.1 of Anopheles rivulorum. Classification (NCBI taxonomy): domain Eukaryota; kingdom Metazoa; phylum Arthropoda; class Insecta; order Diptera; family Culicidae; genus Anopheles; species Anopheles rivulorum. The sequence continues at coordinate 15,463,325 of CM032177.1, forward strand.
ATTCCGACCGTACCGGTAAGTTGTTCGCTTTGTTCAATCGCTCGGTTCCGTGTGTAAATGAATCTCTTCTGGCTGCATTTGCCCCTTTCAGATGCCGTCGGTTCGCTCGATCACACGTCACCACTTTCGATTTCGTTGGCGTCCAGCGAAGGTCTTTCCGAAATTCGTAACCTGTCGGCGCTTGTAGCGCAAAATTCGGCCGGGCTCGGAGCGCAACTCTCCGGTGGCAGCAGCACTTTGGCTGGTATGGGCAACAATAGTAGCGGCGGCATGATTGGGGCAGCCGAACTCGATTCGAATTTGCCAACGCCGACATCGGCCGGCCAGTACCCACTTGGTCCGGGTGGTGCTTTATCCGATCCATAACAGCACTGTTCAGAAAATATGTCCTCGGCCAATGCAAGCGCACGGAAGCAGTACACCACGAACGGAACATTTGGCATGGAGATGATCAGCGAAAGGATGACGGGGTCGGAAGGAGAATCTGTGTGCCCGCAATGTCATCACTTGTTACTGTCCTTCGTTTTATTTGTTATTGTTTCACGAAATGATTCAATTCGCTGTTGATTTTCTTGCTTTGCTTTTGCTATGCTTTCGGCGATGAAAAATGATTGTAAAAAGGGTTCCCGGTTCACCAACCGTACGCAATTCGTTGTTTTGCCATACGTCTTAATTTTTGCTTGCTTCCTTCCAACCTTGAGTTCTTTGTGATAACCCCGTTGCGTGTTTTTTTGTTGTTGTTGTTGTCTGAAACGGAAACAAATCGAAGGTGGAATTGAAGGGAAAACACACTACCGCTGCTAGAAACTGCAAGGGCATGCTTTAGAGGTTGCCCATTTATGAAATTCATTCACCGCATAATACGCCAAAGTAAAGCAAACAAATGTAATGTGTAATCGGATGGAGGGTGGCATAACACGGGGAGCAAAGGATGAACTATAAATAACTATAAATATGTATATTACGGAAAGCATCATGATGGCAACAACACAACACTTTTGGCAATGGCATGGCATAATATGCAAAACACAATACACACACGGATGTGTTTATGCATTAGTCAAGGAAATTCCTATTTGAGACTGGACTGTAATTTGAATTCTCGAACACCGAAAAAACCGTTGTTAGGTACGTACATAAATAAAAAGGAAAATTGAACAAGAAATCGTTGCAGGCTCTCGTACTGTTGAAGTTGTGTAGTGAAACACTTTAGCCAGAAAGGGAAATGGTGTGTCGCGAGCGGGCGGCGATGATAATAAATGCAACAAATTATCTAAAGAAAAGAGATGAAGCGTCCATTTGAGAAACTTTTCGTGCAGGATGGATACTGTAAAAGCACATTCGAAATATTGTGGTTGTGGGGAGTTATTTTCCATTTCAGCATTGTTTAAAGGATATGTCAACATTTGACAATAGACATCTTTTTATCTTACTAAAAATTATTTCACATTTGTTCATAGTATTAGCTTCATGAAAAATCAAATTTTTACAACCAACAAACAAAAATTTGCCTCTCGCTGCTTCAAAACAAATCTCACAGCGGAGGACAGCATACAAAATCACTCGGCGCATCATCTTTCAGCGGTGGAATGTTTAATGGCCATGAAAGAATGCAGAGGCAAGCTGGGACAGTTCGATGAACCGGACAACTTTCCCACCATTTGCGAAATCACCTGACGCGATACGCATCAATTTTTACTCTCCCGTTGTGTGATGGTACAAATATGGAACGTTCCCTTTTCGAAAGAATGAGAACGGACGAATTGGGCACTTGGCGCTGCATCGAATTTGAAAATGTGCGTTGCCCGTTGTCTATTGCCAATCAAATGAGTTTGTGGTAGGTAGCAGCATGTGATCGAAGATCAAAAGTGTCTAAGTCATGCGAAAAAATGTATAGAAAACAATGAAACAATGACACTGGTTACACTCTCTACTCCTCGTGATAAGCACGATTGATCGCCATTGATTGCAAAATCAATTTACAGCCTGATGTTAAGAACCACTGCTTTTTGTTTGAAGCCATTTCAGTGCTCTCTCCCACAATGAACCAAATTCTCCAGCATTGTGTTTTCGGTGCGCAGGAAATTCTTCACATTCTTTACCGTTCAATGAATCCTGCCAGCCATGGCGCACAGGAAAGTTGCGCCTCGAAACAAAACCGAAAAACAAGTTAGTAAAGGTTGACTGTAGCGAGAGGAAAACGAGAGTAATGCAAGCGTGCAACAGAAGTCCGATCGCGGTGATGATGAGGATGATAATGCGTTTTACTGCTCATCGGATATTTTATTTTATTTTTAGTACAAATATATGGGTGGTTTGTTAAATTTTATTACTCGTTATACTAGTTCTCAACTTTCTTTCTTTGATTGTTTTTGACACAAAACAAGGCATTGTTTGCGAAAAATCTTTTACTAACTATACCACTTCGTCTCGTAACAGTTTCAGTAGCACAATTGTTTGAACAAAAACGCCAAAAACTTGCAAAAGAACAATGTTGCAAAAAAACAGTTGCAAAACGGCTTTGCAGTACTTTTATCGCCGGAAGGCAAACAGTTAGCGACGAAACAATTAGCAAACGCATGGGCCAATTATAGCCTTACGCTACATTATCAATCAAACGATGGTAGTGCGCCCCGTGAGAAGAGTTCAAACGCGACAACCACCGGTATTGACGCGGCGTAACATACGTACGGTGCGACGGTCGGTAGTTCGTGTGGATAATAATACTCCTGCAGTCGTCGCACCAGGCCGTCCCATCCTGTTGCACTTACCATCATGATCTAACAGCACCATTAGCACGCGGTGCCAAATGATAATGGTTTGCATGATTTGATAAATCGAGTCAACCATCGTAAGTATCATAATTTGTCCGGTAATTAAATTAAAACAACCTTCTCTCAACACACCGGGGAGCAAGCAACCGCCCTTACCAGTGTTTGCCGATTGCGATACCGATCACCATCAGTGCGATCAGTGTCGCGATCAATGTTGCGGGTCGTGTTACCCGTACTGGACAGTGCTTGATAATAAATTGTGCATCCCACGTTCGATGCGATTAAGGGATGTAAATAAAAAATGGAAACATTTAATTGAAAATTAAATATCTTATAACTTTTTCGATCGATAAAACTGATAATATAAGCCGTCATTCTAAATTATGAACAAAAATAATAAAACCTTTATATTGTTATATTATAAGCCAAATTATTCATACCATTTATGACCACTCACAGAAAACAAACTATAAATAATTATTAGACATTTAGACAACGTATATATATAACAAATGTTATAATTGTTAACAAAAGAAAACATACGTTTTGGTGGGAATACCGGGCCATGAGAGGCCTTTATGTTAGATTCTGGAACAAAAAGTAATTAATCCAGATTTTTTCATTTCTTCCATAACACAACGGAGAATCTTTTTTAAGGAAAGATCAATGGTTCTACTAAGAGGAGCATTTACAAATTCGAAGATCGTTGAAGTATATGTATAGTTTGTTTTTTTACAAGGGAAGTAAACATCCACTTGAACATAAACAAATTGCAACAAACAACCCCAGCCGGAAAGGTTAACATTTATAGCCATCGTTAAAATTATTTTCATTTGTTACTAAGTATCCCAATAATAAAGATCGAACGGCGTATTTTCATCAGGTCAATGTTAAGACAATTTTAGTATCCTGCACAACAATTGTGCTAAATATCAGTTATTGCAACTAATTATTGTGTCCAACCCTATCGGCATGGTGTTAAACGTTTGTTACCTACTGTACGCATATGCCATGATCTAGATGAAGCCCTAACCGACGTAAATGTTTACTTTGATAGCGCGGAAGCTCTATGTTGCGGCCAGCGCTAGCGACTGCTGGGAACCGCCAATGCTGTAAATCCGGTTGCGTCAGGAACGCCTCGCATCGTCAAACCGTTTTTGCCTATCGCTTTTCACAAGTGGCCAGACCTTGAGCAGGCATCCGGCATTACGGGCTCGCTAGAACCGTGCCACTTTGCATAATACGGTCCGCTCATTTGCGGATGGGTGACCCATGCATCACTCGGACTGTTTATGCAGCTGCTCGAACACGAACTTGCGCACGGTGTACCGATGGCAGAAGTACCGTCATCTAATTTTACGAGCTGTATACTACGCTTGAAACATTTCATTGCAAAATCTTATCAGGTGTCGAACGGTCGAAGGTGCCGGCACCAATTCCCGGAAGGCACATTTGTGCCCCTAACCATTCCGTGCTTGGAAGAAAAGGAAAACGTGTCTTCACATAAGACAAACGCTTGTTGACTACCGGGCTTGTAGTGACCTGGTGAACCATTGGTACCACACATTTGTGCCATTTTACATCCGGTGGCTCAAGGACGGCTCTGTTTAGTTTTGCAATCATGCGATGCGTTAAAACATTTGCACATATTCGGTTGCAATGTAACAATAGATTGTTACATCCGGAACAGGATATAAGCGAATGGTACACGGTGAGCAGCCCCATTAGTGTTGACGGTGACTTGCCCGCTGGAAGGTTCGTCGCTTCTGCTCAAGTCTTTCGTATCGGTATGGCACATCCGGGGAGATTGCTGCTGCTTACGCTCGTGCTATCGCTCGTTGCCCATGAATGGATGCCAGTGGCCGCGTTCGATGACTTTCTGGTGAGTGTTTTCGTTTCGTCACGTTTGCTCACTTTAATCATTTTTTTCCAAAAATTTCATATCCAAAGGATGATATTTTCTCGATTTTCTTCGACTCGGAAAGCGAAAGCGAATCTTCAGAACCGATAAATGTTGCGGGAAAGCATGCCATCATCAACGTTACGTGCGACAACTGCACGCTGACAATTAACTGTCCGAAATGCAACAGCATGTCGACGGTCGGTGGAATGGGACCTATACCGAATGGTGACACTACAACGGCTGCTCCAACTACAGCGCCTCCCAATACTGCAATGCCAACAATGGCAGCTGTAGTTACTGATACAACAACAGGTACTCCTACTACTACTACTACTACTACTACTACTACTACTACTAGTAGTGCTCCTGCTACTCCATCTGCTAGTCCTCCTGTTGCTGATGCACCCCCTGCTGATGCGGCCGATGGGGACAATGCAACAGCCCTTGCTTAAACCAGAAACCTGAAACATACAGATGAATGTAATTTACTATACATCACCAGAACGAAATGTTCCAAAAAACCAATCAGTCTAATATGATTAATGAGTTTGTTAAGTATATTTTATTTTTTGTGTACCTTTTGTACTAACAGGGTTTAGAACTTTTAGAAGAACTTTTAAAATAAAAATTATAATAAATCCCTCACGAAATGTTTGTTATTAATATATAAGCAATCCGAAATTGAATCGACAGTTTACTAATTAGATGGAATAAAACTATGAAGCATACCTTTATCAAATAGATGGTCATCTTCGTATGGCAATTAATGTTTAATACACCTTTGCACAAATACTGCACGATCAATCAGCATCACAGTTTAAATAATATTCTAGTGAGCGCATAAACTCGAACTCGATTCTTTTAATCATTTGCACTAGATTCTCTGCTCTTGTGGATGGGCAGCATACGTTCGCGTGGGATTAAGGTAGGTTTTTGACCAGTTTTTCTACACTTTATAGTAGAGGACAAATACACGAAATGGATGATTGAGTAGTGCAAGTATCGCACACATGGTCAACTAGTACGTACGGCCATTCACGCCTACCTCAAGATTTGGCTTCTTTTAGACGTCTAATGAAGTTCAATTGGACGTGCTTACAAAGCACGATGACGTTTACTGTTTATGATTTTATACCTTAAACTTTACTTAGTTACATTACTTACATAAAACGGTGCTTCATTTGGGTTAAATTTAAATTGGTTTTTATCTTAGCATAAATCAGTTTTGAATCAGTTTTAGGCGTTATCGTTTTAACTCACGTTTACTTATTTCTATGTTTAATAGCTTTAACTCGTTAACATAAATTATTCATTTATCCCACGGTTTTGTACAGTCCCAATGAAATGATGATGTCGCAGATCATATGCGCAAATTGATATTATGTATTGTTTGTTCAACAAACGCGAAATTATCCACTTCCACTGCTCTAGCAATGCGAGCTAATCGAAACGATCGCTGCTAATGTACTAACATCTCGGGGCCATTCGTTACTAATCCATCCACATGCACACTACGGTGGGGTTAGCCTTTTTTTTATGTTATAATGTTAGCAAAGGCAAGAAAAAAAAAGTCCCACTAAAGACACTAATTACACGATTGCTGCAAAACAACCGAACCGATGTTTAACATCGTTCTTTGACAAGTTACGACTACCATTAATGGGTGCTGGGTTAGATTTTATGACCGCCCTATACCTATCGTGCACCTAGGTTGATTAAGATGTGATGCAGAATGTCAGCCAACGATTGGCAATTTTCTATGATGATGATGCCATCTCAAACCTGCACACGCGCGTCTATCTAATCTTAAGCCACCGAGCAATAGTACATTAGTGCCAACTTGCACGATTACCAACCCAAGCCAACAAACTGCAGTTACACGTTCACCCATTCCCATCCAACCCGCTTCCTTCCGCCTGTGCCTTCAAGTTCCTCCCATTAATCACTCGCTTTATGCGAGATAAAGCGATTCGCATCCTTTCCGTTGCATGTTTTATTGACGATAGGGACAAACGGGTCCGTAGTCCGGGTGCAGCAGCCGCCAAGTGCCGACATGGAATGTGACGATTACACACCTTCCCGTGTATGTGAGGTGATTGTACGCAGATGGCAGGGGGTGGAGAAGGGGTGGGGGGGGGGATCTCCGGAAAATCCACAAACAGAAGTACGGTTGGTGCAGCAGAAGGAAAAAACATAAAAATTACCCACGACTACGGCTGGCTAACGGCACCAGCCTTTGGTTCGCGCGCGCGCGCGCGCGTAAGAACAAACTCCGAATCAAGAATGCACTAGTGCGCACGGAGCAAAACAAAACGAAACGAAACAAGTAAAGCAGCAAACAAAAAAACGAAACGAAACGAAACAAAACGACACGAACAACAACGACAAGAAAAACTCGTCAGCCTTCTCATCATATCAAAACGCCGAGACACATAAAATGCGACGTTAAACGCAATCGTGCCGGAGAACGTGTTTTGTTGTTACTGTTGTTGTTGTTGCTGTTGTTCCAATGGACAGAAAATGGTGCAAAATAACAAATAAAAAATGTTGTCCTAAAGACACCTTTGCACAAGTGGTAGGATATGTGCAGCGCGAGTTCATTAGGTCGAGGTGCTAGCGCTGTTGATCAATTAAGAAGCGAAACAACAAATAAACCGCTTCAAACTTCTAAAGGGAAGCATTTTGCACTCAGAGCTTAAAAAAACGTTCTTAACACGCTTTTCCAGCAAACGTAAACGTCTTTGTTGTACAACTTTTTTGTATTAATAAAAATCCATTAAATCCAATCCGTATGCCGATCGATCGTCGGAATGTTCCATCACCTTCACAGCAGTGCTGCTGGGTGACCATTTTCCAACGATCAGGCCAAGCAAAACGTGCGCAGTGATAAATGTGTTTGTTTGCATGTCAATCGTGGAGAAAATCAACATTTCCACCCGTCCACGCAATCCTTGCGGTTGGTTCGTCGTGCGGTTGAATGTGCAATCCGGTCCAATCGATCCAAACGGTGATCATCCCTAAACCAGCACACCCCCCCCGGAGCTGCAGTGCGCTGGACGCTCGAGAGCGTACGAATGTATGTCTTTATCGTGCATTACAAATTAACAGAGTTTATCAATTAAAGGCTCGTTAGTCCGTCCAGGGTGTTTGTGGCGAATGACATACGTTTTGTTACCCCTTGTTGTGCCATTCGGTGTTTCCTTTTACTCGCACGGAAATGTGATACCGTCGATCCAGGCGGCAACAGCTATGCTTCCAGTCGGTGTGTGTGTGTGCCGATCCGATTCTTTCCCCCATTTGCTTGATCCTGCTTGATCGGTTGTGCTGAAAACACAGCTACAGGTACACCCTGCGATCGTTACGACTCTGCACTGCAACTGGATCTCTGGTCCGTGATCGTACGTCATCTTTCGCTGCAAATCAAGGGTGCTTTCGAGCATAAAACGAAGGCACCCAGTAGTTTGGTGTAGTATGCGTGTGTGTGTTTTTTTAATAGCATAAAAATCCGGTATCCATTGCGCTTGCTCTCGTGCCATTAATCGTGTCGCCCAGTTCGCATACTCCCCCCCTCCACCCATCGGTGTTCCGAGACGAGAAGTTCCGAAGACGACCTACCACTTCGGGCAGTGGCACTGCACGGCGACCGCACACCGGCCATCGTATCAATTTGCCCTCCGGCGGGAGGACGTTCGCTGTAGTTATGTAAATGTCCCCACCGGCAAATTACAACGTGATCCCATTAATTGAGGTAATGGAGATTGGGTTTCATGAAATGATAACTTAATTAAATGCTAACCGGTTCGTTTCACTTGCCTTTGCCTGGCGTCTTCCAATGCGAGGGAAGACCGTTCGATGTTAAGAGTTGAAAAGGACGAGACTGCTTGTTTTTTGGAGAGAGTTTAACTCATTGTAACATTATTGACGGTGAAATCTTAGATATTTGAACATCCAACTGCATTACTTTGCTTTGATATTCGTTGGTTCCGACTTGTTGGTTCGTTCCGAAAAAAACAGATGGAAGTCCATCTATGGGAAGCAGTAAACAGCAACAGTAGCCCAGCACAACCTTAACCTCTTTTTGGGCTTAACTTATGCGGGCACACTTCATTAGTTGCAGTCGTAAACCTCGACAACCCGACACCAGAGGACGCTAGTACTGCAATGTGTATATATAGATCTAACCAACACGGTACCACATTTAACTGCTCGCTCGCGTCGAGTCTTGAGTTACTCTGAGTCTGAAGGCTCGATAAAGCTCGTACCATTGTAATGGGTAGCAGAATTCCGGCACTGTGGAAAGTTGGCACGTTTTGGTGGGCTAGTACATCCCTCATGCCAACGTCTATCATCGGTGCAGCCAATTGGTTCAACATAGCGCTCGGTTGGAAGGTAGGTTTTGGTGGCAACTACATGCTCTGCTTGCTAAATGCAGTTTTTAATTCGTTCGCATCTGGTCTCGACATCCTCAGTTTAGCTGGCGGGTGCTGTTGGATTTGATGGTACATAAAGAATTTAACGCACAGATCAACAGCAGCGCGATCAATCAAGCCATGCATGGTACGGCAAATGTTTCGCTGCTAGGGTTGTCGTTAAAGCTCGACGGGGGCCAAGTGCAGCAGTAGGAAAGATACATTTTAAAAGCATTAAAAGTTGTACAAAACACAGCAAACAGGGTCCATTGTGTTCTTCAAATAGTAATTAGATAATAATCGTAAAAGAACAACAGCAATAGAAAAGAAAGATTTAATAACGGATAATGTTCATCTAAACAGTATAATAAAGTTAAACCATAATAAAGAAGTGTTAGTAGTTACGATGAGAACGGTCCTGCAATCGTTTAGCTCGATTCTGAGTCTAGTACACTCTTCTTAGCGAATGTCACAATCTACAACGATCTTGGTACAACAGATTGTTTACAATTTTGTGTTCAAGTAACACGAATGTATTGGTCCAAACCAGATGAAATAAGTGATGAGCATACTGATTAAGAAAGAATGATTGAGTTAAATCTTAACAGAGAGCGAGTTTATTCACATCTCCACGAAAAGGTTTTATAACACCTTCGACGACTAAACTCATTCATAGTGATTTAAATCGCCCATGAGAAGTTTTGCTCATGTGTGAATAAGTTTGTGATTTTATTATTCGTGGTCACTTCACTCATGAGTGATTTGACTCACGAGTGAGTTCGGTTATGTTTTAATTGTTCACGGTGGCTATCGACTCACGGATTCGACTCATCCATGAGTAGTTTTGTCTTACAAGTGAGTCGGTTTGGATATAAATTTTTCGTGCAGTGATTCACTTGCGCATTTAAAATTGTATGTTTCAATGACGAATGGAACTCGCAAGGGTCTTATTAGGTCGTCTACGTTTAGAAGTTAAGGAGAATGTTTAGAAATTATGAAACCGAGTTATTATTCTGAAGGGTTTACCTAACTATTTCCTTTACATGTAAAGTAAAATAAATCGCACATAGACACTCACCGAACGAAACACATCGCATTAAAGACAGATTGTTCCCTTTGCAACGATGCACATCGTTCGCCCTTAGACCGATGGCGAACGCACGTCACAGAATTATGCATAAAAATGCATCAGTTCGCACCGGCACACCACCGTGCCGGCCTGGATGCTGCGTGCCCAGCAACCACTGCAACGACTGCTCCGTTGTGCGTTCGCTGTTTCGCTTCCTGGAAATCAAAGGCTCCTGTGATTGCATGCAAATTTGCCGATTGGTGCATAAATGCATGGATGAGAGATTCTCTTCTGCACCCCTGTGCTGTTGCTGCTCTCTTTTTCTTCTGTTTGCTTTTGTTTTGTTTTGCTCTTGTGCTCTTGTTTTATTGTTTGTTGCCGGTGCTGCATCCGACATGCATGCGGGTGCTGGGTGTTTTGCTGCGAGCTGCTGGGATCTTCGGCTACTTTTCTCTTTTGTCGCGCCCGTTTCACAAACTTTTCGTGTGCCCATCGATTCACACGCACTCACACACACACACGCACAGAGCAAACAGAATGAGAGATTGGTGCGCCGCCTGCTTTGCATAAAAGCAGATCACCTTTAGCCGAACCTCGCTGGGGCTGGTGGGCTGTGATGGGTTTTGAGTTATGCTTCAGTTTGGGAGCGCATTACCGCGTGCAGATTGCTGCTTATTTTTTCTTTGTCGTGGTTTGGTTCGTATGTTTTATTAGTTGCGTGTATATATGTGTGTGTGTGTGTGTGTGCCGAAAAGTGTTTTTGTTTCGGCAAAGTTTTTTTGGCGATCACCTTTCTCCCCAGTGCTCCGGTTCGTTCGCGGGCACCCCTGCCACGATGCCACCGGAGATCCCGGTTGTGTCACAAACGAGCGATCCTGCCGAAAGGTAAATCTTCACCTTCGATACCTCCCGCTCTGTACCGTTGGCCGAACGTGCCGAAAATGGCTTGCATGGTATGTAACACGTCGTACGGGAACACTTTACGCCGTGTTCGAGTCGTCCAGGAATGTCGGTCTGATTTAAATGAAGGCGGCGCCTTCACCGCTTGGGTCCACAAAGGGGTTCTCCCGGGGAGGCCGATTGTGGTTTTATGTTGTTCGTTCCTCGTGCACGTCCTTTTTTTTATTTCTGCTATTATCGTTGCGCATTGTGTCTGATGTATTGGATGCATCCGGAAGATCGATTGGAAGGCAAAGAGAAATGCATGCATGCGAGATGTTTTTTGTTTTGTTTTTCGTATTACTTGTTCCAAGTTGCGAGATTAAGTATTGCAAATACGCTCAGTATTGTGGTGCGGGGACGTACTATTTTGTACATTTTTACTTATTTATTAACTTTTACCAAATTTTTTTTTTAATATTCATGTTTCCCTTTAGCTTTCTATTAATAGTTTTAAGAAGAAAAAAACATATATTTTTCCTAAAATTAACAAACATATGTGTAGCATGATCTTCATAATATCACAATTTTAAACCAATATTTAGACATGTTGTCTTTGGTAGTTCATGTCTCCCCTGTACAGCTTTATGTACAATAAAGACGTTTTTTGTTTAGTAACTGCGAACTATAAAACACTCTTTTTGTCTTTGTTTTGTCTTGTCTTGATGAAACCTCATAACCTTCACCTCTGGGGGCAGAACCGGGCCTGCTTTATGTCACCTCCACCTTCTAGTTTGCCCACACTGGCCCACCGAAACCGGGAAGGGTGCGATTTCATCTGGCTTCCTCTCTGATGCCGTCAAACGCTAACCACACACGGCCGCAAGTTACACTGGTACATCGTAACGCCATTGTGCGCTCGTGCGCCCGTTCGCTTTAGGGGCAGCAAGATCCGCACAGGCACGGCCAGCAACAAACAAACAAAAAAAAAACCTAAGAAGCAATCACACCCAGGCCAGGACCTTCCGATGGTAAGGGGTTGTATTTTTGTTCGCCCCTTTCCTTTTTCTTTAAGTTTGTGTGCCGGCCGTGCAGCAAACCTGCACCCGTTCCGTCCGCCGATTTCGTCAACGGACGGCGCTGCGTTTAACGTTTCACCGTAAAAAGGGAAACACCGCAAATGAACAAGTGCTTAAGATATCGCCCTTTCGGCGCCGCCAGGTACGGTTGAGGTGATGTCAATGTTCCGTTAAATTTCCCTGCCAAGATTACATTTGCAATACGATAACTATCGTACGCCCGAAGCAGCGGCACCGGCACAGGACGCTGCGATAAGACCCGAAAGGATTATGGAGAAAAAACAAAAATTGGAAAGAACAGAAAAAAACAACAACTTCTCCCGGGAGAACACGAAACTGCACCGAAAACCGCACGATGGTTACGGTCTGGGGTTTGTGTGTTTTTTTTAATTTTTTCTCTTTCATATTATTAAACAACCAACCTTAGCCGTGCTTAAGGTATTGGGGAGTGGGTTTTTTGTCAGTTTGCCTTCCTTTTGCTCAAGAGACAAAAAGAAAAAAGAGAAAAAAAATTGGAACGCTTTGCCCTCGTTCTTGTTATCCTCAGGTTCGAAACCCGGCAGTGAGGCACGGAGTGTGACAAAACACGTTTACGGATCGATTTTGACAGCTATCCGATATGTCCAACCGTGGTGGTGCAGCATCGGTACGAGTGAAGGCGAAGATAGGACGAACTGCGGTATACGAGACGAACTTCAAAGCGGTCTTGGCGTAATGGAAAATGTCCTCACACTTTGCCACGAATTATTTTTATCAACTGTTGATTGGGATCTGACTCTTATCTTATCACATCTCATTCCTGCTAAAAGGACCTAGCAATATATCAACATATTCTCCTCCTTGTTTCGTTTGACGGGAGAGTTTTGTAGAAAAGTCGTTCCTTTTTTCGATCTTTTTAGCTTGACGTGGAACATTTAGTGATTTTCTTAATAATTGGACTTTTTGCAAATTGAAATCGATTTTATACAATGCAATTCTCAGTTGACAAAAGAGCTGCCAGAAAGTTTTAAATCTTGCAAAAGTGCTAGCAAGGAAGGGTTTTGAGGATAATTTAATCAAACTGGGATGATTAGGTTATTTTCTCAAGCTTTAGTTGAACATACTCTGAAGTAAGTGCTTGTAACAAAAATAATTGTAAATCAAAGATTAACCAGACGGGTCAGCTGCCATCATTAATGTGTTGGGTGAGCAAGTGTTCTGTGAAAGATAATGAAGTAATCGCAGTAATTCCTTGTAGAAATTAGAGGAATTAAGGAAATTATTTTCCTCTGAGTATTCTGTTTTATTTTAATTATAATCCAACAATTGTCCCAACTTTCTCCTTTAATCGGTAATTTGGTGAGTAGTGACACCAGTCTTTATGCTTTAAAACTAATAAGAATTAAATCCCATCCCGATCATTTATCTCTTTTCTAGTGCCATACGTATGTAAGTAGTAAAACATCCATCCGCCATAAAACAACTCTTTAACGTGTTCTGAGTTAGTTTGCTTTGCCTTATACAAATCACAGCTTTTTCCTTAAAAACAAGCAGCAAAACGTGCAACTAAACGCGAGGCTAAGATTGAACCCAATCACGAAACCGTACTGTTTTCGGAATCTAAACACGGACCCGAAATGTTCATGGGAATGCGGGACAAGTCTACTATCTCGTCCATCGAAAACCAAAAATAAAACCAACAAAAAACAGATCAGACCTACCTCTTCTTCGATACACGCTGGGTGGGCGGCTGTGAATTAGGTTGATAACAACAACAACAAGGAAAAAAAA